>JBAMCM010000258.1:0-173690 GCA_037075145.1 Scaptodrosophila latifasciaeformis | reverse complement strand
ATTGATTGTAATTTCCATATTGAGTATTGAGGGACTGAGGATGATAACTTGCCTGGACCAGAGTCGGAACCCCCGAACACGAGGAATACGCTAGGGGCAATCCCGAAGGCGACCTGTCAGCGTTCCTCTGAGGAAAGCAATCCAAATCTGCAGCCGATCAGGAAGCCAGGACGTGGAGAAACCCAGATCCACGAGGAGCGCTGAACGAGGATCAGTGGGCAAAGTCCCCCATCTCGTGGTCAGGCAGGCCGGTCAGCACCGTACCTCTGAGGATGGAGAGGTGGAACGTCTCGTTCGACGGCGAGGACTCCAGCCATACCGTGGAAGATTTCGTATTCTGCAGACGATTATATCCACAAAGTGACGCAGCTGGCCGCCCGGTTGGAACAGCCACTGCGGGAGCGAGACCTAGTAAGGATCATAAAAAAAGACCTGAAGAACTAAAAGCTTGCCCGAACCGTGATGCCCCCAGTCATTCCAGCGTGGGTGTGGCCTTCGTTGGGCGCTGTAAGATGGTTTTGTGCCGACTGGATTCTCATAGGAGATCTCTAGTCAGAAGCGTGCAATGCGCACGAAGTTGTTCCTTTTCGTTAGGTGCCGTCCAACTACGTGGTGCTGTTGCATTTCACTGTTGGTACTCAATCAGGGTTGCAATTTCACTGGGATCTGTAGGGTGGCGCCATCTACAGGGACAGGTTACGTAGGGAAATTTACGTTTGAATGGAAGGGATGGGATTTGAAATTTGCGTGACCTTGGCCTGGAAAGGAGTCCAATTGGCCACCGCTAGGGTCATTGACCGACATTGCCATACTGCATAAGTCCCGTACGCAGTTGTCGGCGTGTCAGTCAAAATTCAATGTCCAGACAGGTGCGTGCAGTTTACCACGGACCGCTCGCTCGGTCTAAATTCTTCTGTGCCGGCGAGCAATCTTATAATTTTTTGGGCGGCGAGCTATATTTTTATTTTTTTGCTGCGACCACTCCTCGCCACATTGGAGCCACCGGAAGTCATTTTTTTTTCTTAGAGTTAAGTTCGAGTGTATCTTTTTGTCATAGTATTAGGTAAATAATAATTTTGTGCAGGTCGACCATCAATTCGCGGAGCAACACCTGGGGGAAACACAAATAGCAAAATAAGAGTACAAAGAAAAGGTATATAAATAAATAGTAGGGCCGCGTGCCACTTACCGCCTTCAAGTGCTCTGATAGGTAGGGAGTCCCGCGGTTCAGAACCCAAAAATGCCAAATACTCGTTGATGTTCCCCTCAAAAGCTGTCCCAAAGGTTGGGGTTCACCTTTGCGTAGGATACTAATGTTGCTAGTTGTAAGAAAAGTGATTAATAGAGATTGAATTATGATGCAAACAATGGCAGAGTAGAGGTTCTTTAATTGGGAGGAGTGGGAAATCCCTTACAGCGTTTGACCCGCACAGCATGAAGTAAAAAAAAAGATGTAAATTTTCTCACCATGTTGGGAGGCGGACGCTAAGCCTCAGGTTGGGTGGGTGCATCCAAGTTCTGGACTGGGACTTGGCCTCCGGAAGGAAAGAAGGATGTAGGGGCATTCGCTTGTGGTCCTGTACATTTATGTTGTCGTCCGCTGGATGAAAAATGTTGTCAGTTGTGTTTATGTTTTTTTTTAGTGATGTGACTTACGCCGATTTTGTCCAGTGTGACCCCCTTTATCCTAATTATGCCGTCCCAATGATCGGTGGTTTGAGATTGTGTGAATCGTAGGGCTGGGGCATAAAAGGAACCACCCCGACGCGACTTGCGAGCCAGCCGGCAGCCCACAGAAAAGAAATCGGTTTATAACAATATGGCGCCCAATATTTTCCAGCTGTTCTGCTAAGCCGAACATAAACAAATTCAAACCAGCGTAATTTGGACGTAATCTGTCAACTTGGCCAAAGAGCAGAGCTCGAGCTGGAATATACACAGCTAGTGCTTGCTCTTTGTCTGACGAGATAGGACGTCAAGCAGGAGTGAGGCTCTGGAGTCATGCAGCTAAGATTTCAGCTGGCATTAGCACAGGCCTCAGTAGGAGCTGTTTTTTTTGTGTGATCATTTTTTTTGTAGTTTTCCTTTTTGTCACTTTAGTAAAGGGGGAGTGTTTACTCAGCCTCTGGAACCGAAGTCACTATCACCTAATGAGGTAGGTATGTTTGCTTTCGGTGTCCGTAGCCTGGTGGCATTGGTTGAGTATAACACATCCCTGTGTCACTTTCCTCTTGTTTTCGATGCGGAGACTAATAGTAGTGGTAGTTGTAGAGCAGCGGTGTCCCAGTAGACATCATTAAGTCACTGCGTTGCATCCGCTGTCCAACTCCAAGATTCTGTCTCTGCATTGAAAACGAAAAGGAAAGTATAGGTATTGAAGTCACTTGCATGTCGTCCATCAGTTAAGCTGATGGATAGAGCATGCGACTGACGTCAATGTTGAGTTAGTTTTGTTTTTGCATTTGCGTACCTTTCCTTTCTGAGGATGCAGAAATGGTGAAGAATGGTTCGGGTCAACGCTTTTCCTCTCCTCCCAATTTTTCCATGATTTTTGTAATATTTTCTTGGTGTGTTTTTTTTTTTTTTTTGATTGATGGATATTTTGTTTTGATTTACAGGTTGCGATTTAGGATTGTTATTGTTGATATTTATTAGTTTGAATAGAGTTTAATAAACCATTTATTTTAGGTTTAGGTTATTTATTGCTATTGGAAATTCTTAAAATAATTTGTTTGTAGGAATTAATTTGTCTGTATAATATTTTTGGGTGTTGGTGTCCGTCGGTCGAACAATTTAAAAATGTCCAGGAGAGATAGCCTAGAGTCTAGCAAGCCTTCTCACAGTCGCCAACTCCGGTCCCTCGGTGCCCCAAATAATTAAGAGGCCGATTGGGAGCTGAGTGCAGAAGGTGCCACAGCGATGCCAACCGCGGGTGGGCTCCAGAGGACGCCCATCTCATTTAGGCGTAGAGATGGCACCTGGCTCGCGGATGTGCAGCCGTTGCGACAGGAGGAGCAACCAACGAAACTTGATTGGCCTCGAGCAGATGCCGAGCGATCATCAGAGATTAAGTTTGCGATTCAAGCCGCAGTCGCCCAATCGGCGCAGACCTATCGGCATTCTTTGGCGTCCGGTGTCGGCGAGACCCTGCGGGATGAAATCCGAAAAGGATTCCTAGACATGATGGTGATGTTAAACGAGGCTCTTAGATCGAGTAAATATCCGGAAACTCACCCAAACAGAATGGATCTGCCGGAAGCCATGCCTGGACCAGAGTCGGAACCCCCGAACACGAGGAATACGCTAGGGGCAATCCCGAAGGCGACCTGTCAGCGTTCCTCTGAGGAAAGCAGTCCAAATCTGCAGCCGATCAGGAAGCCAAGACGTGGGAAACCCAGATCCACGAGGAGCGCTGAACGAGGATCAGTGGGCAAACTCCCCCATCTCGTGGTCAGGCAGGCCGGTCAGCACCGTACCTCTGAGGATGGAGAGGTGGAACGTCTCGTTCGACGGCGAGGACTCCAGCCACACCGTGGAAGATTTCGTATTCCGGGTGGAATTCTTGCAGCGCCAATATGTCCCTGGCGAGACATATTGCGCGGCTTCCACACGCTACTGACAGGTCGAGCGAGATAATGGTTTTGGGTGCACGTGAGGACAGCTCGTGTGAAATATTGGATAGTGCTCAGGAAAGCAATCCTCGAAAGGTTTGGAGGATACCAATCCGAGCACGAGATAATGCAGGATCTATTGCAGAGAGAGCGATTGTTGGGCGAATCTGCAGACGATTATATCCACAAAGTGACGCAGCTGTCCGCCCGGTTGGGACAGCCACTGCGGGAGCGAGACCTAGTAAGGATAATAAAAAAAAGAACTGAAGAACTAAAAGCTTGCCCGAACCGTGATGCCCCGATACCGAAACAGCGAACAACCTTTTCCTCAAATTCTGCACCAAATTCCAGCGTGGGTGTGGCCTTCGTTGGGCGCTGTAAGATGGTTTTGTGCCGACTGGATTCTCATAGGAGATCTCTAGTCAGAAGCGTGCAATGCGCACGAAGTTGTTCCTTTTCGTTAGGTGCCGTCCAACTTCGTGGTGCTGTTGCATTTCACTGTTGGTACTCAATCAGGGTTGCAATTTCACTGGGATCGGTAGGGTGGCGCCATCTACAGGGACAGGTTACGTAGGGAAATTTACGTTTGAATGGAAGGGATGGGATTTGAAATTTGCGTGACCTTGGCCTGGAAAGGAGTCCAATTGGCCACCGCTAGGGTCATTGACCGACATCGCCATACTGCATAAGTCCCGTACGCAGTTGTCGGCGTGTCAGTCAAAATTCAATGTCCAGACAGGTGCGTGCAGTTTACCACGGACCGCTCGGTCGGTCTAACTTCTTCTGTGCCGGCGAGCAATCTTATAATTTTTTGGGCGGCGAGCTATATTTTTATTTTTTTGCTGCGACCACTCCTCGCCACATTGGAGCCACCGGAGTTAAGTTCAAGTGTATGTTTTTGTCATAGTATTAGGTAAATAATAATTTTGTGCAGGTCGACCATCAATTCGCGGAGCAACACCTGGGGGAAACACAAGTAGCAAAATAAGAGTACAAAGAAAAGGTATATAAATAAATAGTAGGGCCGCGTGCCACTTACCGCCTTCAAGTGCTCTGATAGGTAGGGAGTCCCGCGGTTCAGAACCCAATAATGCCAAATACTCGTTGATGTTCCCCTCAAAAGCTGTCCCAAAGGTTGGGGTTCACCTTTGCGTAGGATACTAATGTTGCTAGTTGTAAGGAAAGTGATTAATAGAGATTGAATTATGATGCAAACAATGGCAGAGTAGAGGTTCTTTAATTGGGAGGAGTGGGCAATCCCTTACAGCGTTTGACCCGCACAGCATGAAGTAAAAAAAAAAAGATGTAAATTTTCTCACCATGTTGGGAGGCGGACGCTAAGCCTCAGGTTGGGTGGGTGCATCCAAGTTCTGGACTGGGACTTGGCCTCCGGAAGGAAAGAAGGATGTAGGGGTATTCGCTTGTGGTCCTGTACATTTATGTTGTCGTCCGCTGGATGAAAAATGTTGTCAGTTGTGTTTATGTTTTTTTTTAGTGATGTGACTTACGCCGATTTTTTCCAGTGTGACCCCCTTTATCCTAATTATGTCGTCCCAATTATTGGTGGTTTGAGATTGTGTGAATCGTAGGGCTGGGGCATAAAAGGAACCACCCCGACGCGACTTGCGAGCCAGCCGGCAGCCCACAGAAAAGAAATCGGTTTATAACAATATGGCGCCCAATATTTTCCAGCTGTTCTGCTAAGCCGAACATAAACAAATTCAAACCAGCGTAATTTGGACGTAATCTGTCAACTTGGCCAAAGAGCAGAGCTCGAGCTGGAATATACACAGCTAGTGCTTGCTCTTTGTCTGACGAGATAGGACGTCAAGTAGGAGTGAGGCTCTGGAGTAATGCAGCTAAGATTTCAGCTGGCATTAGCACAGGCCTCAGTAGGAGCTGTTTTTTTGTATGATCATTTTCTTTGTAGTTTTCCTTTTTGTCACTTTAGTAAAGGGGGAGTGTTTACTCAGCCTCTGGAACCGAAGTCACTACCACCTAATGAGGTTGGTATGTTTGCTTTCGGTGTCCGTAGCCTGGTGGCATTAGTTGAGTATAACACACCCCTGTGTCACTTTTCTCTTGTTTTCGATGCGGAGACTAATAGTAGTGGTAGTTGTAGAGCAGCGGTGTCCCAGTAGACATCATTAAGTCACTGCGTTGCATCCGCTGTCCAACTCCAAGATTCTGTCTCTGCATTGAAAACGAAAAGGAAAGTATAGGTATTGAAGTCACTTGCGTGTCGTCCTTCAGTTAAGCTGATGGATAGAGCATGCGACTGACGTCAATGTTGAGTTAGTTTTGTTTTTGCATTTGCGTACCTTTCCTTTCTGAGGATGCAGAAATGGTAAAGAATGGTTCGGGTCAACGCTTTTCCTCTCCTCCCAATTTTTCCATGATTTTTGTAATATTTTCTTGGTGTGTTTTTTTTTTTTTTTTTTGATTGATGGATATTTTGTTTTGATTTACAGGTTGCGATTTAGGATTGTTATTGTTGATATTTATAAGTTTGAATAGAGTTTAATAAACTATTTATTTTAGGTTTAGATTATTTATTGCTATTGGAAATTCTTAAAATAATTTGTTTGTAGGAATTAATTTGTCTGTATAATATTTTTGCGTGTTGGTGTCCGTCGGTCGAACAATTTCAAAATGTCCAGGAGAGATAGCCTAGAGTCTAGCAAGCCTTCTCACAGTCGCCAACTCCGGTCCCTCGGTGCCCCAAATAATTAAGAGGCCGATTGGGAGCTGAGTGCAGAAGGTGCCACAGCGATGCCAACCGCGGGTGGGCTCCAGAGGACGCCCATCTCATTTAGGCGTAGAGATGGCACCGGGCTCGCGGATGTGCAGCCGTTGCGACAGGAGGAGCAGCCACCGAAACTTGATTGGCCTCGAGCAGATGCCGAGCGATCATCAGAGATTAAGTCTGCGATTCAAGCCGCAGTCGCCCAATCGGCGCAGACCTATCGGCATTCTTTGGCGTCCGGTGTCGGCGAGACCCTGCGGGATGAAATCCGAAAAGGATTCCTAGACATGATGGTGATGTTAAACGAGGCTCTTAGATCGAGTAAATATCCGGAAACTCACCCAAACAGAATGGATCTGCCGGAAGCCATGCCTGGACCAGAGTCGGAACCCCCGAACACGAGGAATACGCTAGGGGCAATCCCGAAGGCGACCTGTCAGCGTTCCTCTGAGGAAAGCAGTCCAAATCTGCAGCCGATCAGGAAGCCAAGACGTGGGAAACCCAGATCCACGAGGAGCGCTGAACGAGGATCAGTGGGCAAACTCCCCCATCTCGTGGTCAGGCAGGCCGGTCAGCACCGTACCTCTGAGGATGGAGAGGTGGAACGTCTCGTTCGACGGCGAGGACTCCAGCCACACCGTGGAAGATTTCGTATTCCGGGTGGAATTCTTGCAGCGCCAATATGTCCCTGGCGAGACATATTGCGCGGCTTCCACACGCTACTGACAGGTCGAGCGAGATAATGGTTTTGGGTGCACGTGAGGACAGCTCGTGTGAAATATTGGATAGTGCTCAGGAAAGCAATCCTCGAAAGGTTTGGAGGATACCAATCCGAGCACGAGATAATGCAGGATCTATTGCAGAGAGAGCGATTGTTGGGCGAATCTGCAGACGATTATATCCACAAAGTGACGCAGCTGTCCGCCCGGTTGGGACAGCCACTGCGGGAGCGAGACCTAGTAAGGATAATAAAAAAAAGAACTGAAGAACTAAAAGCTTGCCCGAACCGTGATGCCCCCGATACCGAAACAGCGAACAACCTTTTCCTCAAATTCTGCACCAAATTCCAGCGTGGGTGTGGCCTTCGTTGGGCGCTGTAAGATGGTTTTGTGCCGACTGGATTCTCATAGGAGATCTCTAGTCAGAAGCGTGCAATGCGCACGAAGTTGTTCCTTTTCGTTAGGTGCCGTCCAACTTCGTGGTGCTGTTGCATTTCACTGTTGGTACTCAATCAGGGTTGCAATTTCACTGGGATCGGTAGGGTGGCGCCATCTACAGGGACAGGTTACGTAGGGAAATTTACGTTTGAATGGAAGGGATGGGATTTGAAATTTGCGTGACCTTGGCCTGGAAAGGAGTCCAATTGGCCACCGCTAGGGTCATTGACCGACATCGCCATACTGCATAAGTCCCGTACGCAGTTGTCGGCGTGTCAGTCAAAATTCAATGTCCAGACAGGTGCGTGCAGTTTACCACGGACCGCTCGGTCGGTCTAAATTCTTCTGTGCCGGCGAGCAATCTTATAATTTTTTGGGCGGCGAGCTATATTTTTATTTTTTTGCTGCGACCACTCCTCGCCACATTGGAGCCACCGGAGTTAAGTTCGAGTGTATGTTTTTGTCATAGTATTAGGTAAATAATAATTTTGTGCAGGTCGACCATCAATTCGCGGAGCAACACCTGGGGGAAACACAAGTAGCAAAATAAGAGTACAAAGAAAAGGTATATAAATAAATAGTAGGGCCGCGTGCCACTTACCGCCTTCAAGTGCTCTGATAGGTAGGGAGTCCCGCGGTTCAGAACCCAATAATGCCAAATACTCGTTGATGTTCCCCTCAAAAGCTGTCCCAAAGGTTGGGGTTCACCTTTGCGTAGGATACTAATGTTGCTAGTTGTAAGGAAAGTGATTAATAGAGATTGAATTATGATGCAAACAATGGCAGAGTAGAGGTTCTTTAATTGGGAGGAGTGGGCAATCCCTTACAGCGTTTGACCCGCACAGCATGAAGTAAAAAAAAAAAGATGTAAATTTTCTCACCATGTTGGGAGGCGGACGCTAAGCCTCAGGTTGGGTGGGTGCATCCAAGTTCTGGACTGGGACTTGGCCTCCGGAAGGAAAGAAGGATGTAGGGGTATTCGCTTGTGGTCCTGTACATTTATGTTGTCGTCCGCTGGATGAAAAATGTTGTCAGTTGTGTTTATGTTTTTTTTTAGTGATGTGACTTACGCCGATTTTTTCCAGTGTGACCCCCTTTATCCTAATTATGTCGTCCCAATTATTGGTGGTTTGAGATTGTGTGAATCGTAGGGCTGGGGCATAAAAGGAACCACCCCGACGCGACTTGCGAGCCAGCCGGCAGCCCACAGAAAAGAAATCGGTTTATAACAATATGGCGCCCAATATTTTCCAGCTGTTCTGCTAAGCCGAACATAAACAAATTCAAACCAGCGTAATTTGGACGTAATCTGTCAACTTGGCCAAAGAGCAGAGCTCGAGCTGGAATATACACAGCTAGTGCTTGCTCTTTGTCTGACGAGATAGGACGTCAAGTAGGAGTGAGGCTCTGGAGTAATGCAGCTAAGATTTCAGCTGGCATTAGCACAGGCCTCAGTAGGAGCTGTTTTTTTGTATGATCATTTTCTTTGTAGTTTTCCTTTTTGTCACTTTAGTAAAGGGGGAGTGTTTACTCAGCCTCTGGAACCGAAGTCACTACCACCTAATGAGGTTGGTATGTTTGCTTTCGGTGTCCGTAGCCTGGTGGCATTAGTTGAGTATAACACACCCCTGTGTCACTTTTCTCTTGTTTTCGATGCGGAGACTAATAGTAGTGGTAGTTGTAGAGCAGCGGTGTCCCAGTAGACATCATTAAGTCACTGCGTTGCATCCGCTGTCCAACTCCAAGATTCTGTCTCTGCATTGAAAACGAAAAGGAAAGTATAGGTATTGAAGTCACTTGCGTGTCGTCCTTCAGTTAAGCTGATGGATAGAGCATGCGACTGACGTCAATGTTGAGTTAGTTTTGTTTTTGCATTTGCGTACCTTTCCTTTCTGAGGATGCAGAAATGGTAAAGAATGGTTCGGGTCAACGCTTTTCCTCTCCTCCCAATTTTTCCATGATTTTTGTAATATTTTCTTGGTGTGTTTTTTTTTTTTTTTTTTTGATTGATGGATATTTTGTTTTGATTTACAGGTTGCGATTTAGGATTGTTATTGTTGATATTTATTAGTTTGAATAGAGTTTAATAAACTATTTATTTTAGGTTTAGATTATTTATTGCTATTGGAAATTCTTAAAATAATTTGTTTGTAGGAATTAATTTGTCTGTATAATATTTTTGCGTGTTGGTGTCCGTTGGTCGAACAATTTCAAAATGTCCAGGAGAGATAGCCTAGAGTCTAGCAAGCCTTCTCACAGTCGCCAACTCCGGTCCCTCGGTGCCCCAAATAATTAAGAGGCCGATTGGGAGCTGAGTGCAGAAGGTGCCACAGCGATGCCAACCGCGGGTGGGCTCCAGAGGACGCCCATCTCATTTAGGCGTAGAGATGGCACCGGGCTCGCGGATGTGCAGCCGTTGCGACAGGAGGAGCAGCCACCGAAACTTGATTGGCCTCGAGCAGATGCCGAGCGATCATCAGAGATTAAGTCTGCGATTCAAGCCGCAGTCGCCCAATCGGCGCAGACCTATCGGCATTCTTTGGCGTCCGGTGTCGGCGAGACCCTGCGGGATGAAATCCGAAAAGGATTCCTAGACATGATGGTGATGTTAAACGAGGCTCTTAGATCGAGTAAATATCCGGAAACTCACCCAAACAGAATGGATCTGCCGGAAGCCATGCCTGGACCAGAGTCGGAACCCCCGAACACGAGGAATACGCTAGGGGCAATCCCGAAGGCGACCTGTCAGCGTTCCTCTGAGGAAAGCAGTCCAAATCTGCAGCCGATCAGGAAGCCAAGACGTGGGAAACCCAGATCCACGAGGAGCGCTGAACGAGGATCAGTGGGCAAACTCCCCCATCTCGTGGTCAGGCAGGCCGGTCAGCACCGTACCTCTGAGGATGGAGAGGTGGAACGTCTCGTTCGACGGCGAGGACTCCAGCCACACCGTGGAAGATTTCGTATTCCGGGTGGAATTCTTGCAGCGCCAATATGTCCCTGGCGAGACATATTGCGCGGCTTCCACACGCTACTGACAGGTCGAGCGAGATAATGGTTTTGGGTGCACGTGAGGACAGCTCGTGTGAAATATTGGATAGTGCTCAGGAAAGCAATCCTCGAAAGGTTTGGAGGATACCAATCCGAGCACGAGATAATGCAGGATCTATTGCAGAGAGAGCGATTGTTGGGCGAATCTGCAGACGATTATATCCACAAAGTGACGCAGCTGTCCGCCCGGTTGGGACAGCCACTGCGGGAGCGAGACCTAGTAAGGATAATAAAAAAAAGAACTGAAGAACTAAAAGCTTGCCCGAACCGTGATGCCCCCGATACCGAAACAGCGAACAACCTTTTCCTCAAATTCTGCACCAAATTCCAGCGTGGGTGTGGCCTTCGTTGGGCGCTGTAAGATGGTTTTGTGCCGACTGGATTCTCATAGGAGATCTCTAGTCAGAAGCGTGCAATGCGCACGAAGTTGTTCCTTTTCGTTAGGTGCCGTCCAACTTCGTGGTGCTGTTGCATTTCACTGTTGGTACTCAATCAGGGTTGCAATTTCACTGGGATCGGTAGGGTGGCGCCATCTACAGGGACAGGTTACGTAGGGAAATTTACGTTTGAATGGAAGGGATGGGATTTGAAATTTGCGTGACCTTGGCCTGGAAAGGAGTCCAATTGGCCACCGCTAGGGTCATTGACCGACATCGCCATACTGCATAAGTCCCGTACGCAGTTGTCGGCGTGTCAGTCAAAATTCAATGTCCAGACAGGTGCGTGCAGTTTATCACGGACCGCTCGGTCGGTCTAAATTCTTCTGTGCCGGCGAGCAATCTTATAATTTTTTGGGCGGCGAGCTATATTTTTATTTTTTTGCTGCGACCACTCCTCGCCACATTGGAGCCACCGGAGTTAAGTTCGAGTGTATGTTTTTGTCATAGTATTAGGTAAATAATAATTTTGTGCAGGTCGACCATCAATTCGCGGAGCAACACCTGGGGGAAACACAAGTAGCAAAATAAGAGTACAAAGAAAAGGTATATAAATAAATAGTAGGGCCGCGTGCCACTTACCGCCTTCAAGTGCTCTGATAGGTAGGGAGTCCCGCGGTTCAGAACCCAATAATGCCAAATACTCGTTGATGTTCCCCTCAAAAGCTGTCCCAAAGGTTGGGGTTCACCTTTGCGTAGGATACTAATGTTGCTAGTTGTAAGGAAAGTGATTAATAGAGATTGAATTATGATGCAAACAATGGCAGAGTAGAGGTTCTTTAATTGGGAGGAGTGGGCAATCCCTTACAGCGTTTGACCCGCACAGCATGAAGTAAAAAAAAAAAAGATGTAAATTTTCTCACCATGTTGGGAGGCGGACGCTAAGCCTCAGGTTGGGTGGGTGCATCCAAGTTCTGGACTGGGACTTGGCCTCCGGAAGGAAAGAAGGATGTAGGGGTATTCGCTTGTGGTCCTGTACATTTATGTTGTCGTCCGCTGGATGAAAAATGTTGTCAGTTGTGTTTATGTTTTTTTTTAGTGATGTGACTTACGCCGATTTTTTCCAGTGTGACCCCCTTTATCCTAATTATGTCGTCCCAATTATTGGTGGTTTGAGATTGTGTGAATCGTAGGGCTGGGGCATAAAAGGAACCACCCCGACGCGACTTGCGAGCCAGCCGGCAGCCCACAGAAAAGAAATCGGTTTATAACAATATGGCGCCCAATATTTTCCAGCTGTTCTGCTAAGCCGAACATAAACAAATTCAAACCAGCGTAATTTGGACGTAATCTGTCAACTTGGCCAAAGAGCAGAGCTCGAGCTGGAATATACACAGCTAGTGCTTGCTCTTTGTCTGACGAGATAGGACGTCAAGTAGGAGTGAGGCTCTGGAGTAATGCAGCTAAGATTTCAGCTGGCATTAGCACAGGCCTCAGTAGGAGCTGTTTTTTTGTATGATCATTTTCTTTGTAGTTTTCCTTTTTGTCACTTTAGTAAAGGGGGAGTGTTTACTCAGCCTCTGGAACCGAAGTCACTACCACCTAATGAGGTTGGTATGTTTGCTTTCGGTGTCCGTAGCCTGGTGGCATTAGTTGAGTATAACACACCCCTGTGTCACTTTTCTCTTGTTTTCGATGCGGAGACTAATAGTAGTGGTAGTTGTAGAGCAGCGGTGTTCCAGTAGACATCATTAAGTCACTGCGTTGCATCCGCTGTCCAACTCCAAGATTCTGTCTCTGCATTGAAAACGAAAAGGAAAGTATAGGTGTTGAAGTCACTTGCATGTCGTCCATCAGTTAAGCTGATGGATAGAGCATGCGACTGACGTCAATGTTGAGTTAGTTTTGTTTTTGCATTTGCGTACCTTTCCTTTCTGAGGATGCAGAAATGGTAAAGAATGGTTCGGGTCAACGCTTTTCCTCTCCTCCCAATTTTTCCATGATTTTTGTAATATTTTCTTGGTGTGTTTTTTTTTTTTTTTTTTGATTGATGGATATTTTGTTTTGATTTACAGGTTGCGATTTAGGATTGTTATTGTTGATATTTATTAGTTTGAATAGAGTTTAATAAACTATTTATTTTAGGTTTAGATTATTTATTGCTATTGGAAATTCTTAAAATAATTTGTTTGTAGGAATTAATTTGTCTGTATAATATTTTTGCGTGTTGGTGTCCGTCGGTCGAACAATTTCAAAATGTCCAGGAGAGATAGCCTAGAGTCTAGCAAGCCTTCTCACAGTCGCCAACTCCGGTCCCTCGGTGCCCCAAATAATTAAGAGGCCGATTGGGAGCTGAGTGCAGAAGGTGCCACAGCGATGCCAACCGCGGGTGGGCTCCAGAGGACGCCCATCTCATTTAGGCGTAGAGATGGCACCGGGCTCGCGGATGTGCAGCCGTTGCGACAGGAGGAGCAGCCACCGAAACTTGATTGGCCTCGAGCAGATGCCGAGCGATCATCAGAGATTAAGTCTGCGATTCAAGCCGTAGTCGCCCAATCGGCGCAGACCTATCGGCATTCTTTGGCGTCCGGTGTCGGCGAGACCCTGCGGGATGAAATCCGAAAAGGATTCCTAGACATGATGGTGATGTTAAACGAGGCTCTTAGATCGAGTAAATATCCGGAAACTCACCCAAACAGAATGGATCTGCCGGAAGCCATGCCTGGACCAGAGTCGGAACCCCCGAACACGAGGAATACGCTAGGGGCAATCCCGAAGGCGACCTGTCAGCGTTCC
Source organism: Scaptodrosophila latifasciaeformis (assembly GCA_037075145.1). Taxonomy (NCBI): domain Eukaryota; kingdom Metazoa; phylum Arthropoda; class Insecta; order Diptera; family Drosophilidae; genus Scaptodrosophila; species Scaptodrosophila latifasciaeformis. Next base: position 159,955 of record JBAMCM010000258.1, on the reverse strand, counting down.
TCTGAGGAAAGCAGTCCAAATCTGCAGCCGATCAGGAAGCCAAGACGTGGGAAACCCAGATCCACGAGGAGCGCTGAAGGAGGATCAGTGGGCAAACTCCCCCATCTCGTGGTCAGGCAGGCCGGTCAGCACCGTACCTCTGAGGATGGAGAGGTGGAACGTCTCGTTCGACGGCGAGGACTCCAGCCACACCGTGGAAGATTTCGTATTCCGGGTGGAATTCTTGCAACGCCAATACGGATGTCCCTGGCGAGACATATTGCGCGGCTTCCATACGCTACTGACAGGTCGAGCGAGATAATGGTTTTGGGTGCACGTGAGGACAGCTCGTGTGAAATATTGGATAGTGCTCAGGAAAGCACTCCTCGAAAGGTTTGGAGAATACCAATCCGAGCACGAGATAATGCAGGATCTATTGCAGAGAGAGCGATTGTTGGGCGAATCTGCAGACGATTATATCCACAAAGTGACGCAGCTGGCCGCCCGGTTGGAACAGCCACTGCGGGAGCGAGACCTAGTAAGGATAATAAAAAAAAAGACCTGAAGAACTAAAAGCTTGCCCGAACCGTGGTGCCCCCGATACCGAAACAGCGAACAACCTTTTCCTCAAATTCTGCACCAGTCATTCCAGCGTGGGTGTGGCCTTCGTTGGGCGCTGTAAGATGGTTTTGTGCCGACTGGATTCTCATAGGAGATCTCTAGTCAGAAGCGTGCAATGCGCACGAAGTTGTTCCTTTTCGTTAGGTGCTGTCCAACTTCGTGGTGCTGTTGCATTTCACTGTTGGTACTCAATCAGGGTTGCAATTTCACTGGGATCGGTAGGGTGGCGCCATCTACAGGGACAGGTTAGGTAGGGAAATTTACGTTTGATTGGAAGGGATGGGACTTGAAATTTACGTGACCTTGGCCTGGAAAGGAGTCTAATTGGCTACCGCTAGGGTCATTGACCGACATCGTCATACTGCATAATTCCCGTACGCAGTTGTCGGCGTGTCAGTCAAAATTCAATGTCCAGACAGGTGCGTGCAGTTTATTAAAATTATAAATACGCGTTTATCTGTAAAAAGGTCAGTTTCCCAAATTCCTCCGTGTACGTGGAATTTCAGTAAAAAAAAATAAAGGTTTCTTTTATGACAGGCCGAATTTCTGTCTCCACGGACCGTTCGCTCGGTCTAAATTCTTCTCTGCCGGCGAGCAATCGTATAATTTTTTGGCCGGCGAGCTATATTTTTATTTTTTTGCTGCGACCACTCCTCGCCACATTGGAGCCACCGGAAGTCATTTTTTTTTTTTTCTTAGAGTTAAGTTCGAGTGTTCCTTTTTGTATTAGGTAAATAATAATTTTGTGCAGGTCGACCATCAATTCGCGGAGCAACACCTGGGGGAAACACAAGTAGCAAAATAAGAGTACAAAGAAAAGGTATATAAATAAATAGTGGGGCTGCGTGCCAATTACCGCCTTCAAATGCTCTGATAGGTAGGGAGTCCCGCGGTTCAGAACCCAAAAATGCCAAATACTCGTTGATGTTCCCCTCAAAAGCTGCCCCAAAGGTTGAGGTTCACCTTTGCGTAGGATACTAATGTTGCTAGTTGTAAGAAAACTGATTAATAGAGATTGAATTATGATGCAAACAATGGCAGAGTAGAGGTTCTTTAATTGGGAGGAGTGGGAAATCCCTTACAGCGTTTGACCCGCACAGCATGAAGTAAAAAAAAAAAAAGAATGTAAATTTTCTCACCATGTTGGGAGGCGGACGCTAAGCCTCAGGTTGGGTGGGTGCATCCAAGTTCTGAACTGGGACTTGGCCTCCGGAAGGAAAGAAGGATGTAGGGGTATTCGCTTGTGGTCCTGTACATTTATGTTGTCGTCCGCTGGATGAAAAATGTTGTATGTTGTGTTTATGTTCTTTTTTTAGTGATGTGACTTACGCCGATTTTGTCCAGTGTGACCCCCTTTATCCTAATTATGTCGTCCCAATTATTGGTGGTTTGAGATTGTGTGAATCGTAGGGCTGGGGAATGAAAGGAACCACCCCGACGCGACTTGCGAGCCAGCCGGCAGCCCACAGAAAAGAAATCGGTTCATAACAATATGGTGCCCAATTTTTTCCAGCTGTTCTGCTAAGCCGAACATAAACAAATTCAAACCAGCGTAATTTGGACGTAATCTGTCAACTTGGCCAAAGAGCAGAGCTCGAGCTGGAATATACACAGCTAGTGCTTGCTCTTTGTCTGACGAGATAGGACGTCAAGCAGGAGTGAGGCTCTGGAGTCATGCAGCTAAGATTTCAGCTGGCATTAGCACAGGCCTCAGTAGGAGCTGTTTTTTTTTTGTGTGATCATTTTCTTTGTAGTTTTCCTTTTTGTCACTTTAGTAAAGGGGGAGTGGTTACTCAGCCTCTGGAACCGAAGTCACTACCACCTAATGAGGTAGGTATGTTTGCTTTCGGTGTCCGTAGCCTGGTGGCATTAGTTGAGTATAACACACCCCTGTGTCACTTTCCTCTTGTTTTCGATGCGGAGACTAATAGTAGTGGTAGTTGTAGAGCAGCGGTGTTCCAGTAGACATCATTAAGTCACTGCGTTGCATCCGCTGTCCAACTCCAAGATTCTGTCTCTGCATTGAAAACGAAAAGGAAAGTATAGGTGTTGAAGTCACTTGCATGTCGTCCATCAGTTAAGCTGATGCATAGACCATGCGACTGACGTCAATGTTGAGTTAGTTTTGTTTTTGCATTTGCGTACCTTTCCTTTCTGAGGATGCAGAAATGGTGAAGAATGGTTCGGGTCAACGCTTTTCCTCTCCTCCCAATTTTTCCATGATTTTTGTAATATTTTCTTGGTGTGTTTTTTTTGTTTTTGATTGATGGATTTTTTGTTTTGATTTACAGGTTGCGATTTAGGATTGTTATTGTTGATATTTATTAGTTTGAATAGAGTTTAATAAACTATTTATTTTAGGTTTAGGTTATTTATTGCTATTGGAAATTCTTAAAATAATTTGTTTGTAGGAATTAATTTGTCTGTATAATATTTTTGCGTGTTGGTGTCCGTCGGTCGAACAATTTCAAAATGTCCAGGAGAGATAGCCTAGAGTCTAGCAAGCCTTCTCACAGTCGCCAACTCCGGTCCCTCGGTGCCCCAAATAATTAAGAGGCCGATTGGGAGCTGAGTGCAGAAGGTGCCACAGCGATGCCAACCGCGGGTGGGCTCCAGAGGACGCCCATCTCATTTAGGCGTAGAGATGGCACCGGGCTCGCGGATGTGCAGTCGTTGCGACAGGAGGAGCAGCCAACGAAACTTGATTGGCCCCGAGCAGATGCCGAGCGATCATCAGAGATTAAGTCTGCGATTCAAGCCGCAGTCGCCCAATCGGCGCAGACCTATCGGCATTCTTTGGCGTCCGGTGTCGGCGAGACCCTGCGGGATGAAATCCGAAAAGGATTCCTAGACATGATGATGATGTTAAACGAGGCTCTTAGATCGAGTAAATATCCGGAAACTCGCCCAAACAGAATGGATCTGCCGGAAGCCATGCCTGGACCAGAGTCGGAACCCCCGAACACGAGGAATACGCTAGGGGCAATTCCGAAGGCGACCTGTCAGCGTTCCTCTGAGGAAAGCAATCCAAACGCTGCAGCCGATCAGGAAGCCAGGACGTGGAGAAACCCAGATCCACGAGGTGCGCTGAACGAGGATCAGTGGGCAAACTCCCCCATCTCGTGGTCAGGCAGGCCGGTCAGCACCGTACCTCTGAGGATGGAGAGGTGGAACGTCTTGTTCGACGGCGAGGACTCCAGCAACACCGTGGAAGATTTCGTATTCCGGGTGAATTTCTTGCAGCGCCAATACGGATGACCCTGGCGAGACATATTGCGCGGCTTCCACACGCTACTGACAGGTCGATCGAGATAATGGTTTTGGGTGCACGTGAGGACAGCTCGTGTGAAATATTGGATAGTGCTCAGGAAAGCACTCCTCGAAAGGTTTGGAGAATACCAATCCGAGCACGAGATAATGCAGGATCTATTGCAGAGAGAGCGATTGTTGGGCGAATCTGCAGACGATTATATCCACAAAGTGACGCAGCTGGCCGCCCGGTTGGAACAGCCACTGCGGGAGCGAGACCTAGTAAGGATAATAAAAAAAAGACCTGAAGAACTAAAAGCTTGCCCGAACCGTGATGCCCCCAGTCATTCCAGCGTGGGTGTGGCCTTCGTTGGGCGTTGTGAGATGGTTTTGTGCCGACTGGCTTCTCATAGGAGAACTCTAGTCAGAAGCGTGCAATGCGCACGAAGTTGTTCCTTTTCGTTAGGTGCCGTCCAACTTCGTGGTGCTGTTGCATTTCACTGTTGGTACTCAATCAGGGTTGCAATTTCACTGGGATCGGTAGGGTGGCGCCATCTACAGGGACAGGTTACGTAGGGAAATTTACGTTTGAATGGAAGGGATGGGACTTGAAATTTGCGTGACCTTGGCCTGGAAAGGAGTCCAATTGGCCACCGCTAGGGTCATTGACCGACATCGCCATACTGCATAAGTCCCGTACGCAGTTGTCGGCGTGTCAGTCAAAATTCAATGTCCAGACAGGTGCGTGCAGTTTTGTTTTTTGGTGCGAAAATTTGAAAACGAGCGAAAGGAATTAAAATTATAAATACGCGTTTATCTGTAAAAAGGTCAGTTTCCCAAATTCCTCCGTGTACGTGGAATTTCAGTAAAAAAAAAATAAAGGTTTCTTTTATGACAGGCCGAATTTCCGTCTCCACGGACCGCTCGCTCGGTCTAAATTCTTCTGTGCCGGCGAGCAATCTTATAATTTTTTGGTCGGCGAGCTATATTTTTATTTTTCTGCTGCGACCACTCCTCGCCACATTGGAATAAATAAATAATAATTTTGTGCAGGTCGACCATCAATTCGCGGAGCAACACCTGGGGGAAACACAAGTAGCAAAATAAGAGTACAAAGAAAAGGTATATAAATAAATAGTAGGGCCGCGTGCCACTTACCGCCTTCAAGTGCTCTGATAGGTAGGGAGTCCCGAGGTAGGGAGAACCCAAAAATGCCAAATACTCGTTGATGTTCCCCTCAAAAGCTGTCCCAAAGGTTGGGGTTCACCTTTTCGTAGGATACTAATGTTGCTAGTTGTAAGAAAACTGATTAATAGAGATTGAATTATGATGCAAACAATGGCAGAGTAGAGGTTCTTTAATTGGGAGGAGTGGGAAATCCCTTACAGCGTTTGACCCGCACAGCATGAAGTAAAAAAAAAAAAAGATGTAAATTTTCTCACCATGTTGGTAGGCGGACGCTAAGCCTCAGGTTGGGTGGGTGCATCCAAGTTCTGGACTGGGACTTGGCCTCCGGAAGGAAAGAAGGATGTAGGGGTATTCGCTTGTGGTCCTGTGCATTTATGTTGTCGTCCGCTGGATGAAAAATATTGTAAGTTGTGTTTATGTTTTTTTTTAGTGATGTGACTTACGCCGATTTTTTCCAGTGTGACCCCCTTTATCCTAATTATGTCGTCCCAATTATTGGTGGTTTGAGATTGTGTGAATCGTAGGGCTGGGGCATAAAAGGAACCACCCCGACGCGACTTGCGAGCCAGCCGGCAGCCCACAGAAAAGAAATCGGTTTATAACAATATGGCGCCCAATATTTTCCAGCTGTTCTGCTAAGCCGAACATAAACAAATTCAAACCAGCGTAATTAGGACGTAATCTGTCAACTTGGCCAAAGAGCAGAGCTCGAGCTGGAATATACACAGCTAGTGCTTGCTCTTTGTCTGACGAGATAGGACGTCAAGTAGGAGTGAGGCTCTGGAGTAATGCAGCTAAGATTTCAGCTGGCATTAGCACAGGCCTCAGTAGGAGCTGTTTTTTTGTATGATCATTTTCTTTGTAGTTTTCCTTTTTGTCACTTTAGTAAAGGGGGAGTGTTTACTCAGCCTCTGGAACCGAAGGCACTACCACCTAATGAGGTTGGTATGTTTGCTTTCGGTGTCCGTAGCCTGGTGGCATTAGTTGAGTATAACACACCCCTGTGTCACTTTTCTCTTGTTTTCGATGCGGAGACTAATAGTAGTGGTAGTTGTAGAGCAGCGGTGTTCCAGTAGACATCATTAAGTCACTGCGTTGCATCCGCTGTCCAACTCCAAGATTCTGTCTCTGCATTGAAAACGAAAAGGAAAGTATAGGTGTTGAAGTCACTTGCATGTCGTCCATCAGTTAAGCTGATGGATAGAGCATGCGACTGACGTCAATGTTGAGTTAGTTTTGTTTTTGCATTTGCGTACCTTTCCTTTCTGAGGATGCAGAAATGGTAAAGAATGGTTCGGGTCAACGCTTTTCCTCTCCTCCCAATTTTTCCATGATTTTTGTAATATTTTCTTGGTGTGTTTTTTTTTTTTTTTGATTGATGGATATTTTGTTTTGATTTACAGGTTGCGATTTAGGATTGTTATTGTTGATATTTATTAGTTTGAATAGAGTTTAATAAACTATTTATTTTAGGTTTAGATTATTTATTGCTATTGGAAATTCTTAAAATAATTTGTTTGTAGGAATTAATTTGTCTGTATAATATTTTTGCGTGTTGGTGTCCGTCGGTCGAACAATTTAAAAATGTCCAGGAGAGATAGCCTAGAGTCTAGCAAGCCTTCTCACAGTCGCCAACTCCGGTCCCTCGGTGCCCCAAATAATTAAGAGGCCGATTGGGAGCTGAGTGCAGAAGGTGCCACAGCGATGCCAACCGCGGGTGGGCTCCAGAGGACGCCCATCTCATTTAGGCGTAGAGATGGCACCGGGCTCGCGGATGTGCAGCCGTTGCGACAGGAGGAGCAGCCACCGAAACTTGATTGGCCTCGAGCAGATGCCGAGCGATCATCAGAGATTAAGTCTGCGATTCAAGCCGCAGTCGCCCAATCGGCGCAGACCTATCGGCATTCTTTGGCGTCCGGTGTCGGCGAGACCCTGCGGGATGAAATCCGAAAAGGATTCCTAGACATGATGGTGATGTTAAACGAGGCTCTTAGATCGAGTAAATATCCGGAAACTCACCCAAACAGAATGGATCTGCCGGAAGCCATGCCTGGACCAGAGTCGGAACCCCCGAACACGAGGAATACGCTAGGGGCAATCCCGAAGGCGACCTGTCAGCGTTCCTCTGAGGAAAGCAGTCCAAATGCTGCAGCCGATCGGGAAGCCAAGACGTGGGAAACCCAGATCCACGAGGAGCGCTGAACGAGGATCAGTGGGCAAACTCCCCCATCTCGTGGTCAGGCAGGCCGGTCAGCACCGTACCTCTGAGGATGGAGAGGTGGAACGTCTCGTTCGACGGCGAGGACTCCAGCCACACCGTGGAAGATTTCGTATTCCGGGTGGAATTCTTGCAACGCCAATACGGATGTCCCTGGCGAGACATATTGCGCGGCTTCCATACGCTACTGACAGGTCGAGCGAGATAATGGTTTTGGGTGCACGTGAGGACAGCTCGTGTGAAATATTGGATAGTGCTCAGGAAAGCACTCCTCGAAAGGTTTGGAGAATACCAATCCGAGCACGAGATAATGCAGGATCTATTGCAGAGAGAGCGATTGTTGGGCGAATCTGCAGACGATTATATCCACAAAGTGACGCAGCTGGCCGCCCGGTTGGAACAGCCACTGCGGGAGCGAGACCTAGTAAGGATAATAAAAAAAAGACCTGAAGAACTAAAAGCTTGCCCGAACCGTGGTGCCCCCGATACCGAAACAGCGAACAACCTTTTCCTCAAATTCTGCACCAGTCATTCCAGCGTGGGTGTGGCCTTCGTTGGGCGCTGTAAGATGGTTTTGTGCCGACTGGATTCTCATAGGAGATCTCTAGTCAGAAGCGTGCAATGCGCACGAAGTTGTTCCTTTTCGTTAGGTGCTGTCCAACTTCGTGGTGCTGTTGCATTTCACTGTTGGTACTCAATCAGGGTTGCAATTTCACTGGGATCGGTAGGGTGGCGCCATCTACAGGGACAGGTTAGGTAGGGAAATTTACGTTTGATTGGAAGGGATGGGACTTGAAATTTACGTGACCTTGGCCTGGAAAGGAGTCTAATTGGCTACCGCTAGGGTCATTGACCGACATCGCCATACTGCATAAGTCCCGTACGCAGTTGTCGGCGTGTCAGTCAAAATTCAATGTCCAGACAGGTGCGTGCAGTTTATTAAAATTTTAAATACGCGTTTATCTGTAAAAAGGTCAGTTTCCCAAATTCCTCCGTGTACGTGGAATTTCAGTAAAAAAAAAATAAAGGTTTCTTTTATGACAGGCCGGTCTACACGGACCGCTCGCTCGGTCTAAATTCTTCTGTGCCGGCGAGCAATCTTATAATTTTTTGGTCGGCGAGCTATATTTTTATTTTTTTGCTGCGACCACTCCTCGCCACATTGGAGCCACCGGAAGTCATTTTTTTTTTTTTTCTTAGAGTTAAGTTCGAGTGTTCCTTTTTGTATTAGGTAAATAATAATTTTGTGCAGGTCGACCATCAATTCGCGGAGCAACACCTGGGGGAAACACAAGTAGCAAAATAAGAGTACAAAGAAAAGGTATATAAATAAATAGTGGGGCTGCGTGCCAATTACCGCCTTCAAATGCTCTGATAGGTAGGGAGTCCCGCGGTTCAGAACCCAAAAATGCCAAATACTCGTTGATGTTCCCCTCAAAAGCTGCCCCAAAGGTTGAGGTTCACCTTTGCGTAGGATACTAATGTTGCTAGTTGTAAGAAAACTGATTAATAGAGATTGAATTATGATGCAAACAATGGCAGAGTAGAGGTTCTTTAATTGGGAGGAGTGGGAAATCCCTTACAGCGTTTGACCCGCACAGCATGAAGTAAAAAAAAAAAAAGAATGTAAATTTTCTCACCATGTTGGGAGGCGGACGCTAAGCCTCAGGTTGGGTGGGTGCATCCAAGTTCTGAACTGGGACTTGGCCTCCGGAAGGAAAGAAGGATGTAGGGGTATTCGCTTGTGGTCCTGTACATTTATGTTGTCGTCCGCTGGATGAAAAATGTTGTATGTTGTGTTTATGTTCTTTTTTTAGTGATGTGACTTACGCCGATTTTGTCCAGTGTGACCCCCTTTATCCTAATTATGCCGTCCCAATTATCGGTGGTTTGAGATTGTGTGAATCGTAGGGCTGGGGAATGAAAGGAACCACCCCGACGCGACTTGCGAGCCAGCCGGCAGCCCACAGAAAAGAAATCGGTTCATAACAATATGGTGCCCAATTTTTTCCAGCTGTTCTGCTAAGCCGAACATAAACAAATTCAAACCAGCGTAATTAGGACGTAATCTGTCAACTTGGCCAAAGAGCAGAGCTCGAGCTGGAATATACACAGCTAGTGCTTGCTCTTTGTCTGACGAGATAGGACGTCAAGCAGGAGTGAGGCTCTGGAGTCATGCAGCTAAGATTTCAGCTGGCATTAGCACAGGCCTCAGTAGGAGCTGTTTTTTTTTTGTGTGATCATTTTTTTTGTAGTTTTCCTTTTTGTCACTTTAGTAAAGGGGGAGTGGTTACTCAGCCTCTGGAACCGAAGTCACTACCACCTAATGAGGTAGGTATGTTTGCTTTCGGTGTCCGTAGCCTGGTGGCATTAGTTGAGTATAACACACCCCTGTGTCACTTTTCTCTTGTTTTCGATGCGGAGACTAATAGTAGTGGTAGTTGTAGAGCAGCGGTGTTCCAGTAGACATCATTAAGTCACTGAGTTGCATCCGCTGTCCAACTCCAAGATTCTGTCTCTGCATTGAAAACGAAAAGGAAAGTATAGGTATTGAAGTCACTTGCATGTCGTCCATCAGTTAAGCTGATGCATAGACCATGCGACTGACGTCAATGTTGAGTTAGTTTTGTTTTTGCATTTGCGTACCTTTCCTTTCTGAGGATGCAGAAATGGTGAAGAATGGTTCGGGTCAACGCTTTTCCTCTCCTCCCAATTTTTCCATGATTTTTGTAATATTTTCTTGGTGTGTTTTTTTTGTTTTTGATTGATGGATATTTTGTTTTGATTTACAGGTTGCGATTTAGGATTGTTATTGTTGATATTTATTAGTTTGAATAGAGTTTAATAAACTATTTATTTTAGGTTTAGGTTATTTATTGCTATTGGAAATTCTTAAAATAATTTGTTTGTAGGAATTAATTTGTCTGTATAATATTTTTGCGTGTTGGTGTCCGTCGGTCGAACAATTTCAAAATGTCCAGGAGAGATAGCCTAGAGTCTAGCAAGCCTTCTCACAGTCGCCAACTCCGGTCCCTCGGTGCCCCAAATAATTAAGAGGCCGATTGGGAGCTGAGTGCAGAAGGTGCCACAGCGATGCCAACCGCGGGTGGGCTCCAGAGGACGCCCATCTCATTTAGGCGTAGAGATGGCACCGGGCTCGCGGATGTGCAGTCGTTGCGACAGGAGGAGCAGCCAACGAAACTTGATTGGCCCCGAGCAGATGCCGAGCGATCATCAGAGATTAAGTCTGCGATTCAAGCCGCAGTCGCCCAATCGGCGCAGACCTATCGGCATTCTTTGGCGTCCGGTGTCGGCGAGACCCTGCGGGATGAAATCCGAAAAGGATTCCTAGACATGATGATGATGTTAAACGAGGCTCTTAGATCGAGTAAATATCCGGAAACTCGCCCAAACAGAATGGATCTGCCGGAAGCCATGCCTGGACCAGAGTCGGAACCCCCGAACACGAGGAATACGCTAGGGGCAATTCCGAAGGCGACCTGTCAGCGTTCCTCTGAGGAAAGCAAACCAAACGCCGCATCCGATCAGGAAGCCAGGACGTGGAGAAACCCAGATCCACGAGGTGCGCTGAACGAGGATCAGTGGGCAAACTCCCCCATCTCGTGGTCAGGCAGGCCGGTCAGCACCGTACCTCTGAGGATGGAGAGGTGGAACGTCTTGTTCGACGGCGAGGACTCCAGCAACACCGTGGAAGATTTCGTATTCCGGGTGAATTTCTTGCAGCGCCAATACGGATGACCCTGGCGAGACATATTGCGCGGCTTCCACACGCTACTGACAGGTCGAGCGAGATAATGGTTTTGGGTGCACGTGAGGACAGCTCGTGTGAAATATTGGATAGTGCTCAGGAAAGCACTCCTCGAAAGGTTTGGAGAATACCAATCCGAGCACGAGATAATGCAGGATCTATTGCAGAGAGAGCGATTGTTGGGCGAATTTGCAGACGATTATATCCACAAAGTGACGCAGCTGGCCGCCCGGTTGGAACAGCCACTGCGGGAGCGAGACCTAGTAAGGATAATAAAAAAAAAGACCTGAAGAACTAAAAGCTTGCGCGAACCGTGATGCCCCCAGTCATTCCAGCGTGGGTGTGACCTTCGTTGGGCGCTGTGAGATGGTTTTGTGCCGACTGGCTTCTCATAGGAGATCTCTAGTCAGAAGCGTGCAATGCGCACGAAGTTGTTCCTTTTCGTTAGGTGCCGTCCAACTTCGTGGTGCTGTTGCATTTCACTGTTGGTACTCAATCAGGGTTGCAATTTCACTGGGATCGGTAGGGTGGCGCCATCTACAGGGACAGGTTACGTAGGGAAATTTACGTTTGAATGGAAGGGATGGGACTTGAAATTTGCGTGACCTTGGCCTGGAAAGGAGTCCAATTGGCCACCGCTAGGGTCATTGACCGACATCGCCATACTGCATAAGTCCCGTACGCAGTTGTCGGCGTGTCAGTCAAAATTCAATGTCCAGACAGGTGCGTGCAGTTTTGTTTTTTGGTGCGAAAATTTGAAAACGAGCGAAAGGAATTAAAATTATAAATACGCGTTTATCTGTAAAAAGGTCAGTTTCCCAAATTCCTCCGTGTACGTGGAATTTCAGTAAAAAAAAAATAAAGGTTTCTTTTATGACAGGCCGAATTTCCGTCTCCACGGACCGCTCGCTCGGTCTAAATTCTTCTGTGCCGGCGAGCAATCTTATAATTTTTTGGTCGGCGAGCTATATTTTTATTTTTCTGCTGCGACCACTCCTCGCCACATTGGAGCCACCGGAAGTCATTTTTTTTTTCTTAGAGTTAAGTTCGAGTGTATCTTTTTGTCATAGTATTAGGTAAATAATAATTTTGTGCAGGTCGACCATCAATTCGCGGAGCAACACCTGGGGGAAACACAAGTAGCAAAATAAGAGTACAAAGAAAAGGTATATAAATAAATAGTAGGGCCGCGTGCCACTTACCGCCTTCAAGTGCTCTGATAGGTAGGGAGTCCCGAGATAGGGAGAACCCAAAAATGCCAAATACTCGTTGATGTTCCCCTCAAAAGCTGTCCCAAAGGTTGGGGTTCACCTTTGCGTAGGATACTAATGTTGCTAGTTGTAAGAAAACTGATTAATAGAGATTGAATTATGATGCAAACAATGGCAGAGTAGAGGTTCTTTAATTGGGAGGAGTGGGAAATCCCTTACAGCGTTTGACCCGCACAGCATGAAGTAAAAAAAAAAAAAGATGTAAATTTTCTCACCATGTTGGTAGGCGGACGCTAAGCCTCAGGTTGGGTGGGTGCATCCAAGTTCTGGACTGGGACTTGGCCTCCGGAAGGAAAGAAGCATGTAGGGGTATTCGCTTGTGGTCCTGTGCATTTATGTTGTCGTCCGCTTGATGAAAAATATTGTAAGTTGTGTTTATGTTTTTTTTTAGTGATGTGACTTACGCCGATTTTGTCCAGTGTGACCCCCTTTATCCTAATTATGTCGTCCCAATTATTGGTGGTTTGAGATTGTGTGAACCATAGGGCTGGTTAATAAAAGGAATCACCCAGACGCGACTTGCGAGCCAGCCGGCAGTCCACAGAAAAGAAATCGGTTCATAACAATTTTTTTATTTTTTATGATATTTTATTCATATTAAGGAACAAAGTGAATTTTAAAATACCAAGCAGCTGTGGAAAGTTTTAATAAAATTGGACATCCGCATCATATAGCTTTCATAGGGTTAATCGGTCAAAAAATCCGATTTCCTTGCTTTTTTGTCAGAAAACGGGTTATTTATGAACCAATCGCTACCAAATTAAGCACCAGATAGTTTTTAGTATAAGTTTTTAATAGCACCAATTTTTATTGAAATCAGATGGCTATATCATATAGTTCCCATAGGGATAATCGGACAAAAACTTAGATTTTTTGTATTTTTTGTCAGAAATCGGGTTGTTTACAGTACAGGGTATCTCAAACTCGGCTGCGCCCGAATTTCACGCTCCGATTTTTATTTATTAAATGCGTTTCCGATAGCAACATGACATCAATGTTTTTGTCGTTCAGGAACTCTTTCAGTTCCAGCTTGTGCTGTCGGATGCCATTTGCGTTCCACAATGCTATTTTATTCGATGCCATTATGATGTTTCTGACGATGCAAGCAACTGCACCAACGCGTTGTTGTTCCTCATTAGCTCATGGAAAGTTGTTTGCATGAAGGACGTAAACTTCTCAAGACTTTGTTGGAGTGAGGATATCATCGGTTCGATGTTACCTGGTAGAATCTTCGGCTGGTGCTGATCAGTTGTTTGCTGAATACAAAGTGCAAAATCCAATTTTACATCTTATTGTATTTCTCTTTGAATATATTTCAATCATACAGCTCCCATAGGGCTAATCGGGGAAAAAATCTGATTTCTGCGCTTTTTGTCAGAAATCGGATTATTTATGCTTGAATTACAACCATTATGCACAATACAGTTTTCTATAATAATTTTAAATGACACCAAATTTTACTGAAATCGGATAACTGTGTAATGAAGCTCCCATACAATTATAAAAAAGGTTTATTTACACGTTTTTAGAGATATTTTCGATGGACTTGGTAATGGTGAATCTTTCATTAGTAATTGGAAGCTGTAGTCGCTCTTTCCAATCTGTTGGAATCATTGATATATCCGCATAAGTCAGTGAATTGAAGCTAGCTAAAAAGCGGCTATCACGAACACGAACGAGGCTGTTATGTCTGTTGGACATAAGAGTATCGAAAAGGGTTCCAGCAACAGAACGTGAGAGTGCTGTGATGTTTAACACAGCCGTATACACCAAAAAAAGTTTGTCGTATATATAGTGCAAAGTGAGAGCAGGGAGCAGTAAAGTGTGCGCAGGGCGCTCGTTAGAAATTAATGGACGAGCATATAATTTTAAGGTTGACTCCACTTGTCTTTGAACGTCATGTCAGAGTCTACGTTTCAATATATTTGGCCAAGGGAAATGTCAAAATTGACAACACGATATCCAACGGCTACCAAAAATCGATTCACCTGTGCCACCAATCTACAACTACGTCATATTCCTATTGGGATGCAGTGTTTGTTAGAGGAGGAAATCGCGTTTGTGGTAACTACAAATTAAAAGTCATTGTCATCAAAAAATCCAGTTGAAAGAAAATTGTAGTGTCGATTCAGGGCGGCTCCATTTTCGTAAAAATTAACATTGCCCAAGCTTATCAACTACTGGTAAAGAGCAAAAAGTCCGCTTAATTGTGCGCTGAAGGTGAACCGTCTTTTATTTTGAAGGCTTGTAGCTTCTGGAATTTTTCAGAACTTCATCGAGAACATACTACAACACATTCCAGGAGAAATACTGTAAATTGTGGCAGTCCAGTCCCCCTCGGTATATGGCCGTGTCAGCGGGCGTTGGTTGAGGTATAGTCCAGCGGCGTTTGCTGCTGTCCGTGGAGTCTAGCAGTGTTAGTTGTAATAAATCTTCTTATGATGATTATGTTGGAGAGTTTACTTTACTCCCTAATTGCTGGCCTTAAGCTCAGTAATTAAATCAATAATAAAACAAAGGTTTTAACGGCTACAGCCGGAGCAATGTTCAATGGTAAGCGTAAGCTTTCGGGTCTTGGACAGAACTAAAGTACAAAAATATTTCAAAGCATAAGTCTACCCTAGCTCCAATGCATTACGCCATAAAGTCATGGTCGGCACGCCGACTCAGCATTCCATGCATCGCAATACGGCACTCCGGATGGGCAGTGTCCGATTACCGCTGCTGGATGTTCTTGGCTCGGGGCGTCGAACCTATTTGGGCGCGTCAGCATTGTTCGTGTGAAACTACTTAGTTGCTAGGGTACTGTTTATGTAAAACTACTTAGTTGCCAAATCAGATACATTGAATGCTCTTTTCAGTTGTTAACTTGCATATCGTTAATATTGTCGTCATGAAGAAATTAGTGAAGGAGCTGGCGGGCTGGTCGAAGTGTTGCTTTGTTTTGACAAAGCAGGCATTCAAATACGGAAGGACGAATTTAAATTTTTTGTAATTTATTGGTATTTCGCTTTCGACATTCTACCATTACAGCAGTAGGTTTGGGTGATTTCTTTTTCTTAATTTATTTTAGAGACAAAACAATTTGGATTTGGCAAAAACACCACGAATCGGACGATATAGTCTCCGACAATGACCGACATTCCATTGTTACTGACATATAATAAATTTTACATTTAACACGTGGCCTTGAAGTTGTTCTGAGGTACCTTCGAAAATCTTATAAAAATTGATTCGAACGTGCGCTGCAATTAGTTGAATACAATGTTTCAAATCATTAAATACCTATGTTTTGTCTTTCCAGGTTCCTGCTAGCGATAATAAAAAAGACCTTTTGGATATTCTGGACAGAGTACCAACTTTTGTTCAAACGTTGCAATTTACCGTAAAAGATCACACTGTTGGAAAAGCAGCTACGTTTGTAAAAGTTGACCATGTTATTAGAGAGACAAAAAACTTAATGAATGTTATTAATAAAGTGGTATCAAAATGTTTTGAGTGTGCAAATAAGGTAAGGAAACTTAATGCAATATACATAACTTAATTTAAAGTGATAATTCAATTTAGTTTTCTTAATGAATTAAAATACACCCACATATTTCTTTAATGTTTAAAATTTGTTTAGCTTATAATTTTTAAGCTCAATGCATTTGTGGAATGGCGTCAGTTTACTATAAAGGTGTTGTATAGGGTAGCACTTTTTTAAAGTTAAAGACTCGTCTGATGCCTCGACTTCGGGAAATATGGCTTAATAGATCTAAATTATTTGTGCATATAAAAAATGTATTTATAAAAAAAAGAATTTAGCCCTATGAGCTCTAAGATCAATTACTGAACAAATTTTTACAGCACAATACAAAGTTTTTATTAAGTAATTATAAATTAAAGGGAGCAATAAGTCCAACGATTGAGAGAGAGTTTAAGAAACAATTCGTCTGATACCCTGCTCTTGCTTGATACGACTGATTTCAAAAATGCTTTCAATAGAGTAAATAGTAGAGTAGTTAAATATAATTCAAACTTTCGAAATTTCAAGCATTAACGACATATTTTTGGCGGCAACATTTCCCCCATACAATTAACTCAGTTCTTGGGTATTATTTAACGAATTCCTGTGGATATCTAATACCGCATCCTTCGTGACTGACCATTTCATTACTCCTCATGAAGTTTGAATTGTAACCCGTCTGATTTGCCAATCTTTGGCGGTAACTGTAGCCCTGTCGGCCACAGGTTACTTAACAAATTCTCATCCACCGGCTTTACGATGTATCTCTCATAGATAGGCAGCGACGTATGCAACCATTTCGCCCGTTTTTCCCGGCGTTTTCAGAAGCTATTTCCAAAAAGCTGTGTTTGCTGGCAACGTTTTCGCTGGTCCATATCAACATTGCATAATAGTCTGTATCTTTTTTTCGTACCGTGTAATAAGATATTCGGCCACATCGTCTTCATAGTCTAGGCTACCGAAGGATCTGTAACCATTATACCACATCCTAGACTTTCATCGTTGACAATATACTCTTCAATACGGTTTTCGTTTACTTAACAAGACGCTCTTACGCGCCATCCATATCTGAAGCACTTTAATTTCAGTAGAATATGTCGCAGCCTGATCGTGCCTGAATTAGATCAGCTGTACACTCGTGTTTATCTCAGGACTGACTTCGGTTGGCTTGTCCTCCGTTTTCCATTGCGCCTAAGTAGTTGTTTGATTTTTTGTGACGTGTACATATTTTCGCCTTTCTGATTTGTCGACCAGACTTGTTTTTGGATACTTGGCCGACGACGACATTGGGTAATCTGTTGCTTCGAACAAGTGTCTGCTTTCAACTTAGGCACTTACCTTCGCCAGGTCTGCCACGTTGCCAGAACCATTGGCCTACATGAGAACTTTCCAGTATCACTCGCACTTTTTGCATGATGTAAACAAAAAGGATTAATTTTCAACCATTGCAAGACATTTTTGAAGTCCGTCCAGTGTGTAACGCTGTTTGCTTTGAGCCCACAAGTGTCAAAGGTCCTCTTTACCAGTCGAACTGTAGCTACTGCAGCCTGCAAATCCATTCGAGGAATGGAGAGCCGTCTTAACGGAGCTATTTTGCATTTTGAGGCAAATAATCTGACGTCCATTACTTTGCGATGCGTATGCACATTCGCTGACGTGAGCAACCATTTGCCGTGAACCTTGCATTGTCACCAGTCGTTTTTCAAAGCCGATGGAACGTCTATGTCCCATCCAATACTTGCCTCCCATACATTTTGAAGTATGCTTTTCAAGCCGATCGTATGTCAGGTGTGCGATACGTGGTGCACACTTTAAGCCAAATATCACAGTGCGATAATAAAATTAAATACTCTTAATAAAATAGCATTGATTTTAAATTATGAGTCCGCTTTTGTCTTCAATACAAATCAAAACGACACTAAAATTTTCAAAGATCTAAAAATAAATAATGAAAATTCTACTGAGGAAGACTTCAGTGTTTTCAAAAAAAAAAAAAGGAAAAAGAGCAGCTGCTCATGCTGAGTTTTTCAGCAATTGTTTATAATACTGGCCAAGTGCTGGTTAAAATTGATTTGGTTATAATGCTGACCAAGCACTGGTTTTCCTTGATTTATTTTAATACTGGCCAAATGCTGGTAGCCATTGATTTGTTTACAATATTATGCTTTTTATTTTTTATGTTGCTTTTTTTCTCGTATATTTATTATTTATTGAATCTTCTCTTTTTCTCAAGGGACTAACAATAATTTTTCAAATCGTTCTTTAATTCAATTAACAATTACTAATTGGTTATGTTTGTATTGAATCACTGATCTAAAATGGTTAACGCTAGGATGGTTGTTAGTTGCGGCACAGTCGGCTTTGAGGGCTTGCAGAGCAAGTTTTAGTTTTAGTTTTTGCGCATAACGATTTGGATGTGATACTAACTTTTCTAATTGCTTTGTTTTTTTTTTTATCAGATATGGTTTCGATTACGTGTTTGATGTTCAGGTATCCGTGAATATTTTCATTCCGTAGGTACCTTGTTTCTCCAGTCATCATTCTGAGGATCTTGGACTGCACTCGCTGATTGATGCTTATGTTGCTCTGCAAGCCATCGGTCAACGAATGTTAGATGACGGCCAAATTGTAGCCTTTGTTGGACATCTGGGACGGCTACGTGAGGTGGGAATGTATTGTTCTATTTAAGATATGGATTGATCTTCATCAGCAATACTTTTTCAAACAGCTTTGAGAGACAAATTAGTAGAACTATAGGTCTGAATAATGAGGGTTGAATTGTGTCCTTTCCTGGTTTTTTGATCATTACTCTGATCTATTTTTTCCAGCTTTGAGGGAAGAAACCAATTCGATAATCACTTTTGGGGTTATCATGTCGAATCAAGGCGAGTTTCAGAATTAGGTGCTAGATCAGCAGTCAGGATTTAGCTGGAATATATTTTGTAGGTGGCTTGCAAGAGCACTTGATTTTTATACCCTGTACCTGAAGGGAAAGGGTATACTGGAAAGCTGTGCATGTATGTAACACCCAGAAGGAGACGTCGTAGACCCCACAAAGTTACCCACAATATGTTCAGGGTAACTAGAGAAATCGATTGCGCCATGTCCATCCGTCTGTCTGTCTGCCCGTCTGTCTGTCTGTCTGTCTGTCCGTCTGTCTGTCCGTCTGTCTGTCCGTCTGTCTGTCCGTCTGTATGAACGCAAGGATCTCAGAAACTACAAAAGTTAGAGCTATAAAATGTTGTGTGAAGAATCTATAGGACATGGGAAAGGGTGAGTTTATTTTTCTATGTTGACCCGACGGCGGAGCCCCCTAGTTAGTTATGACATTACATTATGACATAACATGACATTAATGTTTTTGACGCTGAGGAACTGTTTCAGTTCCAGTTTGTGCTGTCGGATGCCATTTGTTCCACAATGCGGGTTTCTGCCGCTATAGCTGTAGTTTTGGTTTCGTGAAAGTGTCCGTATAGATTCGGAGCGTTTGAATAATCAATTTTTTAGCTCTTTGAGGACAACACAACCGCGTTAGTTCACTGTTTGATTTTTACCGTAGTTGCTGCTCCTTGCTTTTTCGGCAGTTGGCAGTGCTGTAAAACGTTTTCCCTTCGGGGTCCAGCTTCACTTAAAGAAGTGGTTGTGGTTTCTTACTTTTGTCCATGATGTTGATCACTGATTTGGTATTAAAATTTTTATTTTTCAACGCTGCATTAATGTCGCAGGCCTCACAGTAGGTTAAATGCCTTGAATTACAACTTGAAGGCCCTTTGCGCTTTTTAGTTGGTATGTGTAGTAGGTTTTCTTCATTCAGATATTTGGTTAGTTTTTAGTGGCTAGCCTCAGTTTGTGTTCGTACTTTTGTTTCATTGATGTTTCCTTTTGTTAGTGGGATGGCTTGAAAGTTATTCTAGCCAATGAAAGCAACTATTTTGTTGACTAGAGCAGTTGTTGTTTTTTTTTCGCAATCGTATATTGAAAGCGGCTTTAGTTTTTTCGTCTCCTTCTCCGGTGGGTCATTTTGATTGGCTGAGGTGTTGTCTAAGAGAGCGAATCTATTAGAGTTATGTGCCTCCGGTACGATGATACGGTTTATTATTGGTTTTTTACCGCTTTCTTTATTCTGAAGGTTCAGTTTTCCTTTTATCTGTATGTTGCGATCGATGCCGCTTCGCAATAGCTTCTCTTTTTGCATTTGCATAGGCTCTGTTGCATTGTTGCTTACGTTAATTGCATTGGCAAGCGAGAGAGTCGTGGATAGAATTTGGGTGAACGTCGTTGGCTCAGCAGAATTAATTTCGGTAGTCGTTGATAAGCTGAGCACAGATGTTGTTGTAGTAGAAGTAAGAGGCGCTGGTACTTGATAGAGAAGTAGAAAACTTACAGGTGTGAGTACTTGGGAGCGCAACAAAGAGTTGGTCTGATTGCATGGCGCTGGCATTAGCATGGGCGAGCATGAGCGCGGCCGTTCGTGTTTGTACGAGCGATTACCCATCAGCTTGCTAAATGGCATTTATAAGTCTAATGATGTTACCGTTTGACCCTATATGATTCTTGAGCTGTTTTATGATTTCCTCAAAATTACTATTGTGTGAAGTTAGTAACGAGAGATTAAGTGGGACGAGCCGCTACTTAACGAGTTAAGCATTATGTTTGATAGATGGCGTTAAGAGATGATTAACATTAGGAGATTTTAAGATCCAATCAGGGTTAGCCGCAGAGTCCTACTGGGGAATTGCCTATGATGATTATTGACGTTCAGGCATGTTTCAGATGTGTGAAGACGAATTTTGCTCCAATGAGGACGATGAACACTAGAACTTTAAGCAACCCTTCTGGGCACTAGATTGATGGTGATTTATAATCAAGAGAATTGGGAAGACTATACTGTGGGCGGATTCCAATTAGTGCTGTGATGGATAAACAGTACTCACTGCCGGTACAAGCAATTTGTCGGCAATAAAGGGACGGAAATCATGGAATCTAGTAATGCCTCATACTGGAGATGAATACCGTCTGCGGATAACATAGCACATAATCCGACCAGGCCAAACCGAAATGATGACGATTCGCTATGATTAAATGGACGGTTGCATCCATTAAAAATACTATGTCAAAATGCCACGGTAGGAATTGAGTGATACCCCTTTGGAGGTTAAGGAAGAAATGCTCTGTTAGTTTGCTTTTATATCTGCAAACAAGCTTTTTATACCTTTTCAGAGCTTTTTGAGCTATGATCGACTTGTAAAGACTACTGCCTGGGTCCTGATTTTCACGATATGCTGTCGTGGATAACGTACGCTCTTTCTGTCGATACGAATCAGGCAGATAGTTGTCTATCACGATTATATCAAGATGAAAGATAAAACAAAATACGGCGTCCGAAAGAGGTTATGGATAACAAATCTGGTTGTGGATTGAAGCCGAAACGATCTATAATAGGCCTCGCTGCTACAAGATTGTATGAAGTCTAACAAGTGGCCATTTAAATACACTAGACTCAACTACTTCGGCCCATTTATTGTCACAGTTTGTCGACTAAAGGCGAACGAGAGCGAGCAATGGCGATGCTTCGAAGCAATAATGGCAGGTACTTTATCGGATCCGACAACGAGGCCAGAAAGATCGAGGATATTTTCGAACCGGAAATAATTCAGGGAAAGCTATCTATCTAGGGCGTTCAATGGTAGTTTAAAGAGGAATCTGAAACACGTACAGGTACAATGACTCTATGACTTCTCTTAGTGAAGCTCCCTACAACAACCAAAAGGTGTTTTCGCTTTGAAATTACACTATGCGGCGGTAATTTTAAGATTAACATAAAAAAAACGTCCCCTTTCGCGTGTCCTATTGATTTTATACACAAAATTTCATAACTCTAGCTTTAATAGTTTGCGAGATATTTGAGATTAATCAATTATAACTTCTGTGGTTATGGTCCGATTTTCCTCATCTTCAGCCAACTTTTCCTTTTCAAGAGGTCAACATACTGACCAAATTTGGTTATCCTAACTCTAGCTCGGA
Source organism: Scaptodrosophila latifasciaeformis (assembly GCA_037075145.1). Lineage (NCBI taxonomy): Eukaryota > Metazoa > Arthropoda > Insecta > Diptera > Drosophilidae > Scaptodrosophila > Scaptodrosophila latifasciaeformis. The sequence continues at coordinate 138,128 of JBAMCM010000258.1, read as the reverse complement.
TCAACATAAAAAAATAAACTTGCCCTTTCCAATGTCCTATAGATTCTTCACAGAAAATTTCATAACTCTAGCTTTTGTAGTTTTTGAGATCCTTGTGTTCATACAGACGGACAGACAGACGGACATGGCGCAATCGATTTCTCTAGTTACCCTGACCATATTGTGGGTAACTTTGTGGGGTCTATGACGTCTCCTTCTGGGTGTTACATACATCACAGCTTTCCAGTATATTCTTTCCCTTCAGGTACAGGGTATAAAGATCAACATAAGATCTTATTGAATGAAACCAATATCTTCTGTTTACAACGTAGACGCACGTATCAGTGAGTGGATGGCCCAACTTCTCATGACTAAAACAAATAAGATGATTTTGTATATGTTTCTGGACTCACATACAGAACGGCTCATCAGTATCCATTTTGTAAAGGATTTCATCCACAAGCTCATAATCATCGATCTAAATCATGCATCTAAATCTTTCGTAACTAATTTAAATGTTTTTCCCTCATTTGTTCTGCAGGTCTATATGATTCAAAGCAGTTCCCACTAGTCGAACAATTCCACTGTGTAGTCGCTCATCAGTATCCTTTTTGTAAAGGATTTCATACACAAGCTCATAATCATCGATCTATTTTGCATCTAAATCTTTCACAAAAGCAGGTCTATATAATTCAAAACAGTTCCCACTAGTCCAACAATTCCACTGGGTAATGAAACGGCAGTACCATCCAGGACTTTCTCATAATATGTGACCAACAAGAACAGGAGGCTTCGATAATTTATGCCGGAAGCAATAAAAGGTTTTCTTTTCACTCTAACCTAACGGAAAAGATTCTATCTTTTTAAGCAGGTCTGCGAAAGGTTTTGTTAAAGTGCAAAATGAGGACAGTCCAAGACAAGAATGTAGATCTCTCATATAAGAAGGTTCTGGGTATTCTTATATTGCTCTCAAATGTTGTAACAACCGTTTCGAACTAATATCGTATTCCAGATAATTTATACGTTTCTGTACAATTTTGAATTTGCTAATATTAATTTAATAATTGCATCTCCAAAATAAGTCAAAGCTCTTATACCAAGGAGTGTTCGTCCAGATGTCGAGTTGGCACAATAATGTCGTTCAACTACAACTTGGTGAGCCTCAACCTTCTTCTTCTATACCCCTGAAATAAATCTCTGAAATACCGCAGTCATATTTTTCAAACTAAACGTATATTTATGTTCTATTAATATCTGAAGGAATCCACTCTTTAAATCAATAACCGAAAAAAACTACAAATACTGCAGACAATATTCTACTAAAGGTAACGGAAAATTATAAAACAATAATAAACAATAGAGCTGGAAATTTATATTCTTCTTCTTGAAATAGGATAATGCAACTCAATTCTCCAAATAGCATGAATGGATCGCCGTCTCAATCCATCAAAGGAACTTCTTAAAGAAGTATATGTTAAATTATATGCCGCAAAAAATTTATCCAAAGAGATCACTGGGCTGCCTGTATCCCATAAAGCAATATTTGTGCATCTTCCCTTATCTAGATTCGGTTTCAAGTGGTTATAATAAAGTTGCCAGATCGGGTTTTTAGCTGTCGTGATACGTTGCGCACAATTTAATATCGGAGCTATTTCAAAAAAGCACAGCAGTAGAGTGAACCAGCATTTCCACTCGCATCTCCCAGACCATTACGATGAATTTAATTATGTTCGCATACTCAAAATCGCATTTCTGGGAAATGCGATACAATGCAAGATCCTTCTTCCGTATTGCACCAGAAGCTTGGGTAAATTCATCATTAGCTGTAAGTCCATCCAATATTGCCAACTTATTGTACCGGTCACATCCGTAATCACATAATTAAAAAGCAGCAAAGGACTGCATGTAGTAATAAATGGCATTGAGCCTGAAATAAATCCTAAATTTCAGGAGCCCTAAAAGAGAAGGTTTTTAATGTGAAATCTGTCATAAATAAGTTCAACAAGGATAAAAAACCACAACCTCTTTTTAAGGTAGAGCTCGAACCGGACACCTGGACAGTCAAGAAAAACGTATCCATTCTACAAGCTTCAGCTTCTCTTACACCGAAGAATCTCTTTCGAAGAGCCACATAAGCGAAAGGGATCGCCCTGTATGCGTTGCCTGTGGAGAACTTCACAACTCTCGTAATTCTCCATCAAACAGGAATGACCAAATCACAAATATACTCCGGAAGTCCACTTCACAACAAAGGATAGTTCATTAACTGGATCGACCAACAAAAATGTAACATTTGCAAGGGCATTTTAATCCAACAACATCCTTCGCGCTAACAGATAAAAGTATTCTTCAACCAATAGAAAACCTTTAAAATACAACAATGCAACTAAGCGTTATGGAATTCATGCCTTTAATGAGAACAAGTATGCAAGAACTAATGCGTAATCACATTGTTTTGATTCAGATGCAGTCAAAATAAGCAAATGGAATGCCAACGGCGCTTCACGACATAGGTGTAAAATAGCTCAATTACTCCGCAACAATCACATTCTTGAACATCCTATATGATATCTGAACAGAAATTTGTGGATTAAATATTAAATATTAGTATTAGGGTCCTGTCTCGTCACCCCCAAAAGAAAACAGCTGTACAATGCTATTATAAATGTAAGAAATAAGCTAAACTGTTTATCTTCTGATAGACCTACATACTAGCCAACGCATCCCAGAAGAATACGAGACCCGACTGACAAAAAATATTGCACACAGCCTCATAATCGCTGAATCTCTCCGGGACCTATCATCTGACCACTCAGCGGTGCTCAAACGTATGTGTTTCGAAGAGATTCCCTACAGATTGACGTTAAATATAACTAACTGGCTTAAATAGTTAAAATACATAAGTTCGCACATTGAACCGAACTCATAACTTAACAATAAAATTGATATAGAAAACACCACTAAAAACTTGGACTCTATCTTTATAGCAACAGCGCAATTCAATCTGAAATGACTATGGTACATTCTAAAGAAAAAAAAGAAGCGCCTATTATGGAGAGCACATCCATCTCTAAGCCCGCCGGTAAAATCCTTTATGCGAATAAAAAACTCTGCAGGTGAATGGGTCCGTAGCGACCCAGCAACAAGTGAGTTTGTATTACTCGAGCACATAAATGATAATATAAGCTCACATAAACCCATAGAATTTCGACAAAATGAAATTGCTAAAATCATTAAAAACTCAAACCCACGCTGTGATAAAATAACCACGAAGATAATTATAGTACTTCCACATTGTGCAGTCCAAACTATGTCAGGTCTTCAACGCGATAACAAAAATTGGCTATTTCCCGACGATGGAAAAAGTGAATCATCATATATATATGGCATATACACCCCTAACGGGGTAGAGCCTTATGCACAATTTGCCTCCACGCCTCTCTGTCCTGTGCGCGACTGCGCCAGTTGGTGACACCAAGCGTCGCCAGAACTGCGTCCATCTGGTCCCTCCAATGTGCGCGTGGCCTTCCTCTCCTACGTTGCAAGCCAACTACCGCATCGAAGACTGTTCGAGCTGGAGTTGTTGCCTCCATACGAGCGATGTGACCAAGCCAGCGAAGTCGCTGAATATTGATTCGCTTGACTATGTCCACATCGCCGTATAGCTCATACAGCTTGTCATTCCACCTGATTCGATAGGTTTCGCCAACGCAAACAGGTCCAAAGACACCCAGAGTAGCTGCATCTGACTGCGTCACTGTCCAGGCTTCCGCACCATATAGAATCACTGGGATGATGAGTGCCTTGTAAAGGGTTAGCTTCGACTTTCGAGAGAGGGCTCTGCTGTTCATTTGCCTACTGATCCCAAAGTAACTCCTGTTGGCAAGCGTGATCCTTCGTTTGATCTCCAGGCTGACATCGTTGTTGCTGGTCACTGCAGTTCCTAAATAGACAAAGTCAAAGTCATAGTCTCCAGCAGTAAGATGAGAATCAAGACACTGCGACTCTCTGTTACTGCACACCAAAAACTTTGTTTTGCCCATATTCACCGTTAGACCAACTTTAGCTGATTCTCTTTCAATTGCTCCAAAAGCCGCAGTCACATCACGCTTGGTACGGCCAATAATATCAATATCATCAGCGTAACCAAGGAGCTGGACACATTTCTGTGCCAATATTGTGCCCACCCGATGCACTCCAGCTTTCCTTATGACACTCTCCATCAGCAGATTGAACAGCACACAAGATAGCGAGTCGCCTTGTCTGAGACCCCGCCTCGTACTGAAGGTTTTCGACTGGTCCTTTCCTACCTTGACAGAGCTGATGGTGCTGCTCAATGTCATTCTACAAAGCCGTACCAGCTTTACAGGAATACCAAGCTCAGACATAGTGGTGTACAGGCAACCTCGCCGTGGATTATCAAAAGCAGCTTTAAAATCAACAAACAGGTGGTAGGTGTCGATTTGATTCTCATACGCTTTCTACAGGATCTGACGTAATGTGAAGATCTGGTCGACTGTGGACCGGCCAGGACGAAAGCCGCATTGATACGGTCCAATCAATGCTTCAGCATATGGCTTAAGTCTCTCACACATTACGGTCGTGAGAACTTTGTATGCGACGGGAAGAAGACTGATGCCACGATAGTTGGTGCGTTGTGTTGCATCACCCTTCTTCAGAATGGGGCAGATCATTCTGAGATTCCAATCATAGGGCATACTTTCCGCTGACCATACGTTGCAAATGAGCTGGTGCATGCACCCTACCAACTCATCGCCTCCTTAAACAATTCAGCCGGTAAGCCGTCCGCTCCCGCGGCTTTATTGTTTTTAAGTCGCTTTATGGCGACTTCGACTTCCGTATAGTTAGGGATGGGAACTTCAACACCATCTTCTCTGATTGGGGTTAGTGGATCTTCTTCATCGGACTCTTGGTTGTCTCCAGCCAAAAGACTTTCAAAGTGGTCCCTCCATAATCTCAGTACGGTCTCTGCAACTGTGACAAGATTTCCATCATAACTTCTGCAGGCAAGCGATCCAGACTTATACCCTTGAGTCATGCGTTTGACCCTCCTATAAAAGTCGCGGGCATCATTCCAACTCCTGCTGTTCTCCAACTTCTCACACTCAAGCCTTTCCATCTCCTGCTTCTTCCTCCTGAAAAGGCGCTTCTCCTCTCTTCTCTGCATCCTATAAATATTCACCACTGGCTCCTGCTTGCAGCGTACGCCTGTATGCAGCGTTCTTTGCAGCAGTCGCATCCCGACACTCCTGGTCATACCATAGATTCCGTTTTGGAGGACGTTGGAATCCAAGGGTTTCTACAGCAGAAGTGTTAATGGCGGTAGATATGTACGTCCACATATCTGAAGTATTTGTAGGCGCTGGAGTGAGCTGGCCAAGTCGGCCGGAGAGTCGAGTTGAGAAGGCATCCCTGTGCTGATACATAAGCCTGGAAAAGACAACACATTCATCATACAGACCTATAAGCTTTAAATCGTGTACATCGAACCTCTTCGAAATGTATACTTACATATATTATGTCTTATCTGAGAGATCATAATAAAATTCCAGAACATCAATATGGGTTCCCGTTAAAACATGGAAGCTCAAAGAACGAATATAAAACTAAAAGTAGCCCAACAAATCCACAAATACCGCAGTAAGCTTTCTACTCATCTAAACTGCCTAAAGAGGGATCTAATACGGCTATCTAGCCGATCTCGTGTTTGCCGTAACTATATGCCAACCCAAGAGCACAAACTTGGTGCCGTATAATCTTATATCAGTTACAAAGTAGAACAACTGTTAATTGTCGTACAGTAGTGAGATTTTAAAACATACTCTTAGTCTCACAATTAAGGAAAGCTTTAATAAATAACGCTTATACATAAAAAAAATATATCATTTTACCATTGTTTTGTTTTTTGGGACAGTGCTTTCACTGCCGGGTAGTTGGTGGGGCTCATGGTAAAGTGGATCTCCTCACAAAAACTTAGATTGTGTCGGTTGTACTGTGCGATAAATGTATAATATTAAAGCTGGTTTTGTTTTTTTTTTTTTATTAAAAAAGTGTATATTTTATACTAAACTAATGTACTATTACCTTTTTGGCAGCTTAACTAATTATAAATTTAAACGGAAGAAAAATAATAGTAAAAATTTAATTTTAGATAATTAAAATTTACATTTTAGACATTTACATATTTACATATATACAGGTTGGTACAATTGAACGACAACATTTTTTGGGGAAGTTTTAGAATAGGACTCTGATAGGTAGATCCTGTGGGTGGTTGTTTTTTATGTAGGTTAAATAATTAAGAAAAGGTTAAAAAGTTTCCATCTTGGATGTTTGTTATTGAATGCTATTTTATTTTAAAAGTAGATATACTATATAAAAATATCGTTATCTTACATTCTCAATCTTCTGTCATACAGCGCTAAATATTTGTAAACTAATATAAAATTAAAATTATGTGTTTAACTATATTTCCAGTACAAATTAAACTTAACTGGCATAACTGGCGGTCTTTCTTCTGGGTCAGTTCGTGGTGATGATAATGTGGCCGGGGGAATGAGCGATACTAAGGGAACAACAAGTAGTACAGAAGGCAGTATGTGACATTATGGAATGGCTCGAAGAGCCAAAGGTGATGCACGGAGAACAAGGGTTTCTTTTTTATTATTCTGATACATCATCATACATTCCATGCTCTTAAGGTTCATAATATTACATTTATCACAATTAAAAAAGTTTTGTATGTAATTAATCTTCCTCTGTAAATTTAATGTAAAATAAAAACTACTGGATATAGCTTAAAAGTCAAAAACTCTATTTAAATGTATGTGTATTACATAATATATTTAATAATAAAATAATGGCAATTGTATATCATTTTAATGCATACTTTATCAGCAGCCCTCACCAGCTGCTTGTCATACAATGGAAATAACTATTTGTTAGGAAAATCAAGCAAATCTAGTAAAAAGTTGCTGATAGTATATTTTTATAGATGGGTAGGCTGCCACCGCAATAAATAAATAACTTATTTCTAATGCATTCGGTAGTGTAGCTCTCAACGCAAGGTTGCGGCTCTGCGGAAGGTGAGTGCATCTGTTCCGAAACGAAAAACAGTGACAAATTTCACTATGCTTCGTCATTTTACTCTTTTCGCAAAATAAATGTATATTCATTTTGTTTTGATGTTTGTAACGTACAGAACCACACAACGTAGACCCCCAAAAGTTACCTCTAGTATACTTGGAATCACTAGAGGTGTCGATATGTCCAATATAATACATTCGTAAATCACAGCTCTGACCACTTACAAAAACTTATGCGAATAATAATAAGTAAGCTGGCTTATAATAATTGAATAATTAATTTGTAAAATTCAATTAAATGAAAACAAAAGCACAGTTTATTATTCTATAAATGAAATAACTGTTAAGCGACTTCGGTTGAGAAGCTTTAAAAACAATAACAAGATGTTTGACGATCGTAGCGAATGTAATATTCTTGAATTTAAAAAAGAACTTTCAAATACAAACGTGTGCCTTGAATTTGAACGAGATCGATTAATAAATGTGGGAGGTATTTCTTAAGCCGCTTATTGTTCGAATAACAGCTTTACGATATAGTAGTCGAATCTGATGAATTCAAATAAGTGCATTTAAACAAAAATAGGCTATATACTTAGTTTAATTACTGTAGCTTTTAAACTAAGCAAATAAATCGCGTGGAAACATACATATTCGTGGACAGATAGACGGAGTTGGCTAAATCAATTTTTTTTTTATTCTTACCCAAGTGTGGCAACTTTTGTGTGTCTACGATGAGTATTTCTATTTATTACAAACATCAGAACAAACACTACTTCTTTAATAGATTTGAAAAGACTATCTACAATCTACATCTATAAGGTTGCACTCAGCTGTGGCCCAATCACTGAACAACAATTTATGGAATTTTTCAACGCAGCTGGTAATTACAATTCCAAACACACGCACTAGGGATCCAAACTTATAACACCAAAATGTACCAAAGTAATCAAACCAGGCAATAAGCTTGACTACGTGTCTCCAGGTAGACCGGTTACTGGCCAGCAGATCTAAATAAAAAAAAACTTGACTAGCGTACACACAAGTTTGGCTATCCTAGCTTTTGTAGTCTCGAGGTCATTTTATTTATACCCTATACCTTACAAGGTACAAGGGTATATTAAGTTTCTCAAATGTATGTAACATAGAGAAGGAGACGTTAGAGACCCCCTAAAGTTACCTAAAGTATGAGCAGGGTGACTAGAGAAATCGATCTAGCCATGTCCGTCTGTCTGTCTGTCTGTCTGTCTCTCTGTCTGTATGAACGCTTCGATCTCAGAGATGGGAAGGCCTAGAAAGTTCCCGTTTGTGGCTAATAATCATTTGTTGTGCAGGCTAGATCGATTTTATTACATTTTTTCGATATCCGATTTAGATTCAGAATAGAAAACATAAAACCACAACTGCACAATAAGAAATAATACATGTTCGGGCCAGCCACAACAAACCTATCATAAATATTTTCGCATTTAAAAATCCCGCCAAACACTGGAACTACTATAGTTAGTTCAAAATAGGTATAGATTATTAAGCAGCATCATGCGTTATTGCACTGCCTACTTTGTCATCTTCTTTGTGCTTACTTTCGGTTAAGCTTACACATAAGTTCCCTTGTACGAGCTTTTATCTTGTTTCGATCTCGCTCTGTTATATTGCAAGCAAGGCCTCGCTTCAGCATAAGTTTAGTTTTGTTCGTTCGTTGGTACATGCAAGCAAGGTATTCGGCCAATAATTTATAACGTGAATAATTCCAGCCTCTTTGTTATTTAAAATTAAAGTTCACTAAAAACTCTTAGTGCGCTCAACATTTGGAGGCCCGGCGAGATATTCTTTCGGTCATCGCGCGCGCGAAGTGTTAAATTTATATACATTAAAATAAAAAGAAAAAGTAAGCCGCTCTAACACAAAGGCACGCTTAGACACAAGCATTTATTCATTTAAGCATCAGCAGTTGAGTTCATTGAACACATAAGAACAGTTGGTGACGTAAAACAAGCGGTAAAACCAAGCCGCAACAACTAATAATAAAATATGGAAGACACTTTAGACGCAACAATTTCACCTGTGCCTGTATTGCCCGATGCTCAGAAGGCAAAATTTTATAAACGCAAGGCTGCGTCAATTCTTGCTTCTGCTGAGCGATTGGATCTGTCATTTAGCCACTCAATAGTTGCTGCTTCAGAAGAGCAGGAAATATTGGTGCGACTTGAGCTGGCCCATAATGCCCAATTTGGCCCATGATGCTTTGGAAGAGCTGGACTTTAGCGAAATCGGAAGTGAACTGTGCGAAAATTTCGACTGTTTAATTGTCGCTCTAAAGTCACGCCTCAGTTTCCAATTGAAAACGACAAATGGTGCCATCCTCCACACTTTGCCAGGAGACTTTGAATCACCCAACTGGACCCAGTGTTACTGACTACTCTTGTCGAGTGCGACTGCCCGAACTCAAGCTACCAAACTTTTCTGGAGGATATTCCGAATATGCAGAGTTTAGGTCAATGTTCAACTTTATCATTGACCAAGAATGCAGCTTAAGCAAAATTGAAAAATTCCGATATTTGCGTTCTGCGTTGTCAGGATCAGCATTGGAAGCGATTCGAGCCTTAGACCTCTCCAGCGATAATTATACAATTGCATTGCAAATTTTAGAACGAAGGTTTAATAACAAGCGTTTAGTTTTTCAGGCACACATTAAGGAGATCCTTGGCTTAAAGAGAGTGGAATCTTCAACATCTGGGAAGCTGAGGGACTTTGCCGATTAATTCAACGCTCACAGACGAGCCTTGGAGTCGCTGGGCAGTCCAAACGAAATCGCGGATTCAATTGTGATTTTTACCTTATTGCAAAAACTCAACATTGAAACTCAATCTAATTGGGAAAGGTATGCCGCATTGAACTATAAGAATTCGTTGCCGTCTGCAGACAACTTCTACATATTTTTGGATAATCTGTGTCAAGAGCTGAAAAGCGTTCAGCATGCCATGAGTTTGCATAAGCAACTAACTTTGTATTCAGTATACATATATGCCAGACGCAGCTGGCGAAAGGGTATGCAAAAGGTAGCAAGCAAAAATTGCCAGACGCCGCCAACGAACAGGGCGCGCAACAATGCAAGAATTTGAGTGAGACTGCTACAAATAACTCACTCAAATTCAAAACCAAAATAAAGGGCTCAAATGTGCTCAAACATACCGGCCCCGTTAAAAGGACCCGGTTCTTTTAAGAAACTGGAAGTAGTGCTAATTTATGAATAGTTCGCCTGATGATTCCTCTAGCAGTTCGCACTTCTGCTACTCGCACTCGCTGATCCCTGCCAGGGATAGTTGCCGTGACACGGCCCATAATCCATTTGAGGGGAGGCAAATTATCTCCATGAACGAGAACCAAATCTCCAACAGATAAATCGGCATGAGTCTTTGTCCATTTCGAATGAAATTGCAATTCGCCAATGTATTCATGAAGCCAGCGCCGCCAAATACTTTGTCGTATGCCATACACACGTTTCCAGCGCTCCAAGTGGTTCATTTCTTTCTCGGTAACCGGGTAGTCTGGCAAGGCTCTCAGTGGCTCGCCAGTTAGAAAATGTCCAGGAGTGAGTGCATTTAAATCATTTGGATCAGTTGACAAAGGAGACAGTGCCCGGGAATTTAGAATAGCCTCCAAATCAGTCATCACTGTAGTAAGCTCCTCGAAGGTGAGTCGAGCGTTCATTAAGCTAGGTACCAACAGTCTCTTGGCACTCTTAACCGCTGTCTCCCAAAGGCCTCCAAAATGTGGTGCTCTGGGAGGAATAAATCGAAAATTTATAAACTCATCAGAGCAAAATCGAACAATTGATTGTTGTGTTTCTTTTTTGAAAAGAAATTCCTTAAGTTCCATCAATTGATTACTGGCTCCAGTAAAATTCGTTGCGTTGTCGCAAAATATACTTGATGGCAATCCTCTTCGGGCGATCATACACCTTAAAGCGGCAATAAATGCATCAGTTGAAAGATCCGAAAGCACTTCGATGTGTACTGATTTTGTACTGAAACAGACGAATATCGCAATATAAGCCTTGATTGGACTCTTGCCTCGAATTCGCAAATATACGTTGACAGGTGCACAAAAGTCAACTCCACATGTGGCAAATGGTCTTGATGGTGACAGTCTTTCCATTGGTAGGTTTCCCATAATTTGTTGCTGTAGTTTGGGTTTGTAGCGCACGCAGTGGACACATTCCCTGACTATACTGCGTGCCAAGTTCCGAGCGTTTACAATCCAGAATTGTAGTCGTATCAGTCCAACCAATGCCTTTGGACCTGCGTGGTAATTATGTTGATGTAAATATCGAACATATTTACGAACGAAGTCATCTTGGCTCGGTAACAGAATTGGGTGTTTGATCCCTTCGGGGACATTAGACAGTTCGAGACGTCCACCAACTTTTATGAGTAAAAAACCATCTGTGGAATGTAAGAACGGGTTAAGAAACTTTATATGACTTCTTACATGCTCCTCCTTTTTGAGAGAGGCGATTTCTTCAGGAAAATTTTGTGCTTGTATGTTCCATACGATGCAATGAAACGCATGTTGTAGTTCTTCTGGTGCCAGTGTAGGCACGTCAAATTCAGTGACCTTCCTTCGAGAATGCTCAATGTATCGTAACATCCAAGCAACAATGCGCAGGCATTTACGATGTGAACTGATACCTTGAAGATATTCCAGAAGGTGATTGTGATCAACTGAAATTTTAAACGCCGATTTGCGTTTTTCCAAGTTCACTGCCTCAAGGTTTACGTCTTGTCTTTTATCCGCCGGCCATTTGGCGGAGTATTGGTAAAGGAACGCCGGCCCAGAAAACCAAATAGAGTTCCGTAGTTCCAAGGGTGTGCACCCTCGCGAAAGTAAGTCAGCTGGATTGAACTGCGTAGGTACGAATCTCCAAGTGCAATTGGAGGTGTTCTCTTTTATGGCCGAAACTCGATTACCAACAAATGTAGATAGGGTAGCTGAATGCTGACGAATCCAATGCAGGACAGTTTGCGAATCGCTCCATAAAAATGTGGTATACTCCTGCATGATGCATTTGCTTATTTTTGTGAACAATAGTGCCAATAAGTGTGCTGCACTCAATTCCAGTTTAGGAATTGATAGCTTCCGTGTTGGTGCGACTCTTGATTTCGATGTGATTAGTTGTACCAAAACTCTACCAATGCCATCTATTGTACGCGCGTAGATACAACATCCGTAAGCTCGTATTGAGGCATCAAAAAATCCATGTATCTGAAGTTCCTTAGCATCTGACTGCAGGCAATAGCCAGGTATTGCGAGAGACTCCAGTGATGACAACGAATCGACAAAACTTAACCAGGCTTGATGTAGCTGTTGTGAAACGGCTTCGTCCCACTGTAGTTTTGATAGCCATAACTCTTGCAAGATTATTTTTGACGTGATGATGATCGGTGTGACCAAGCCTAGTGGGTCAAATAACGATGATGAAAGTGATAATATTTTGCGCTTTGTGACAGGATCCGATGATTCTTTCGGCCGAAATGCGAATAAGAAGGCATCCCGTGTTTGGTCCCATGATAAGCCAAGTGTACTTGTTACACCTGCGTTTTCCAAATTCAAGTCCTTTATGGTCGAATCATCCACAAAGTCTGGGTGGTTTGAATGCCATTTTGCCAATTCAAACTTTCCTTTTTCCAGTATGTTGACTACTTCTACCTTCAATTGTCGTAGTCCTTCCACAGTATCATGTCCACAAAGAAAGTCGTCTACATAAAATTATGACTTTATTGCTTGAGCTCCAAGCTTATATTCCTCAGAATAACAGTCAGCCAAATGTGCCATAGCTCTTATAGCAAGGTATGGAGCGGATGCCATACCGTAAGTCACAGTATTCAACTCGTAGGTGTTTAGCTTCTCATCTGGCGAGCTTCTCCAAAGGATATACTGAAATTTACGATCAATTGGATTAATAAGAACTTGTCTAAACATTTTAATGACATCGGCAGTTATGGCAAATCGATACATTCGGAAGCGCAAAAGCAATACATATAAATCGGGTTGAATGGTAGGCCCTACCATTAATATATCAGTAAGTGATCTTTGGGAAGATTGATTGGAGTTATCATAACGGCCGGAACAATCCATCCCAATAAAGTGTTTTGTAAGGTGGACAGACCCGGGCCCAACTTAACTTGACCAACTGTCAAAATTTCAAAAAGGTTTCAGTTCCAATTAGTAAATCAATTTTACGGGGTTTATTGAAGTTAGCATCTGCCAACGATAAATTTTAAGGCACATTCCAAGACGAAATGTTTATGTCAGTGTCAGGCTGATAAGCGATATGTGACACAACACAAAAATCAAGTGAGAAATTGCATTTCTCCAAACGAGACTTCACTGTAGTGGACGTTTTGTGTTTAACATGTGTACGCGAATCACCAGCGCTGAATATTGTCATGTTGTGTTTATGCTTTGTTAAACGCAAGGCCTGTGCGAAGTCTTCCGAAATCAGATTCACCTGTGAGCATGAATCCAGCAAGGCTCGACCATATGTATAGCCTCCAGATACAATGGCGGTAGCCAAGAAACCTTGCTTCGATGGCTTGTTGATGTGTGTATGTGAAACAGCGGTTTCAGGCTGTGCCATCAATGGTGATGTCCCTGGAACTGTCGATTTGGTTCTGTGCAACAAAGTGTGGTGTAAGCCATTACAGGTACGGCACTTATGCGTAGATGGGCACTTTCGAGCTTGGTGACCCTTTCCAAAACAATTAAGGCATAGATCATGGTGCTTTGCAAGATCATAACGCTGCTCCACTGTCATTTCTTTAAGCTGAGGACAACGAAAGGATCGATGATCTTGGCCGGAACAAATTACACATACCTGACTTGTGCAGTTAAATGATAAACCATGATGTGGTGTGGATTGGATACGTGACTTGCGTAGTCCCTGATTGCGGCTGGCTTGGACTTCCAGTTTTCCCATCGATTCCAAGTATTGACAATGTCGCTCAATTACCTGAACACACAGATCCCATGAAGGCAATCCTGAGAAATCCAAAGACTCGTTCCACTTGCACCTAGTGCCAACATCTACCTTTTCCATGATAACAGAGATTAGCATGGCTTGTGCGATTGGAGATTCGCTTCCAATTGACTTGAGAGAGTTATACAGAGCTGTAGCATTATCACTCAGACTTCTTAATTGTTGACTATTTGAGTTGGTGACACTGGGCAATTGGAAGAGTGAATTTATATGGTCCACAAAAACTAGTGTTGGATTATCATAGCGTTCCTTTGGGCGCTGCAGTGCCTTTTCGTAGTTTTCCGGGGTGATTTGGAAAGGCCTCACTGTTTCCAAGGCTGCTCCCTTTAGACAACTAATCAACTGATTAAACTTTTCAATAGCTGAGAAACATGATTGCTGGTCGACGACCTGTCCAAATAAGGAAATAAAATTTTTATATTCAGCATATTTACCATCAAATATAGGTAAAACGATTCTAGGCAACTTCATATTAGTCGAACTCATGGGAGACGAAAGAGTGTCCACAAATGTTGAATTTGCGTATCGAGATTCATCACCAAGTTGTCTCTTGATGGCCAATTTCACACCAATGTATGAATCTTCAAGCTCTCCACGAGTTGTATCATTTGGGTCCAAGTCCTCAATGTTAGACTGGACCGTCATTGCTTGTTTAAAATAAGCCTCCAAAATTCCAAGGCGACATTGTAGTTCATCAGCAGGAAGTGGGTTTGCATTCGATGAATCCACAATGTTGCGAATGCGTGTGATATTGCGACAAATATTTGAGCGTTGTTGTCTGTAATTTTCCAAATTCATTTTGACGAATAAATTATGAACCAATGCGACGAGAGTAGAGGTGGTACAAAAAGAAGCGAACTTCGAGAACAAGTTGAACTCAAACGATCACGCGTGCTAGAGATGGGCGATGGCAGAGTTAGTACAAGCAAGTGATTTTGCGATCATGCGATATGACGTCACAGCTGCGGTGAAACGAATGTGAGAAGTGCAACGCGCTGGGTTGGCACCGGCAATACAATCGACGACGATGGGTCGAAAGCCTATGAGTATTTATGCGAAATACTAGCAGCGACAACGGTGGGTCACAACTAGTGTCCAAGTGTTCACGATTCGACAGCGATGGGTCGAATGTGAGGTTAGGCGGATTGGCTATAGAACAACGCTGGGTTACAAACCAATAGATGATAGTCTTTTTAATTTCACGAATTTACTTTATCACTGCCCCAAGTTGGGCGCCAGAAATGTTGTAGGAGGAAGCGTTTTTCCTCCCGCATGAAAATCGGAAGGGGGCAGGGGATGATAAACACGCGCAAATTAAAACCACCGCCAATGAATGTTCTTAAGCAACTAACTTTGTATTCAGTATACATATATGCCAGACGCAGCTGGCGAAAGGGTATGCAAAAGGTAGCAAGCAAAAATTGCCAGACGCCGCCAACGAACAGGGCGCGCAACAATGCAAGAATTTGAGTGAGACTGCTACAAATAACTCACTCAAATTCAAAACCAAAATAAAGGGCTCAAATGTGCTCAAACAACCAGTATTAGTCCATCGAATCAGGTAACTAGCCATTCCAGGAGGTCCTTCGTTGCAACTCAGGTAAATTCAGGTCCTAGTTGCGCCTTTTGTGATGTGCCTACTCACGGAATTTATTCATGTGGCACATTTTTAAACTTATCGCCTGCTCTTCGACACAAGGAGGTTAAAAAAGTGGGACTTTGCTACAATTGCTTGAAACCAGGACATCATACCAAATTTTGCAGTGCTGGGAATTGCCGTTCTTGTGGATCAAGGCATCACTCGCTGCTTCATTTTGAAGTGTTACAACCTGGCTCACCGCCGTCATCATCTTCGAATGGAGCATGTGCTGTTCCATCCACTTCTCATTATGGCCAAGTTTCCCCTTCTGATGTGGTGCTTCTTGCTACCGCTGTTGTCCTCGTGCGTAATCGAGATGGTTTGTTCGTGCCTTGTAGAGCAATGCTTGACTCAGGATCTCTGCTAAACCTTATCACAGAGCATATTGCTCATCAATTGCAATTAAAAAAATAAGTCCTCGGTCTTTATTTCAGGACTTAGAGATGGAGAGATCATCTGTAAATGTGTCTCTAAAATCCAGAACCTCACAGTTTGCCACCGCTTTTACTGCTGTGGTAGTGCCAACTATCACTGGATGTCAGCCCAACATCGATGTGGACATTAAGGGATGGGAAATTCCTTCCAATATCGAATTGGCTGATCCGTCCTTTTACAAGCCTCAACGAGTGGATTTTTTACTTGGTGTTATGCAGAAGAACGTGGATCATATTTATTATCGCCTGGAAGAGTCGGTCAGAAAATTCTGGGAAATGGAAGGCTGTGAGAACGCTGTTCATCCAAGAAGCAAGTAAGAAAAAGAGTCTGAAGGCCATTTCAAAAAGGACTGTATTTGTATGCCTTCTGCAGACTCCAAACCTTGTAGACGATCGGTCATCTCCGCCATTACACGATTCTACGATCCTCTTGAGCTGCTTGGACCGGTGATTACGAAGGCAAAAATATTTTTGCAACACCTTTTTTAACAACCGACTATCATGGGATGAGAGCGCACCTCTGGAAAGTCACACGACCTGGCACGAAATGTGCAATGGATTTCTTAATATACCATTTCTCTCTTTTCCCAGATTTGTTTTGAGTCCTGAAGCCAAACTTGTATCCGAAGTCAAACAGATGGGCATCTTTAAAGGACCATCTTATTGCCGGTCTGACTCCACAGTAGCACTTGCGTGGGTTCGAGAAGAGCCCTTTCGTTGCAACAAATTTGTGGCAAACCGAGTGGCTACTATTCAGGATCTTAGTAGCAGCGTAGAATGGCGTCATGTTCCAATATCGTTAAGCCCTGCTGACATTCTGTCCAGAGACGCCCACGCCGATGCCCTGGCTCATTCCGAGCTGTGGTTTTATGGTCCAGCATATTTGGTTAGCTCTCGAACTGATTGGCCCACCCAATATCCTTCAGCCCACCCTGAAGTTGCGAAAAAATGTGCTAATGCTCAGGTCTCTCCAACTGGACTTAGCTGCCAGCTGTAAAATGGTTAACAGTTTCGGATTAATGCAGGGAGTTTTTGGCTTCATTTACAAATTCATAAAAAAACTGCGTCTGGTGTAATCAAACGGGTTGTACACAAATTCTGCCGCCTGCCCCTTAAGGATTCGGTTGAAACACAGGGTTTCAACGGGGGGAGTATGTTCGGGCCAGCCACAACAAATCTATCATAAATATTTTCGCATTTAAAAATCCCGCCAAACACTGTAACTATTATAGTTAGTTCAAAATAGGTATAGATTAATAAGCATCATGCGTTATTGCACTGCCCACTTTGTCATCTTCTTTGTGCTTACTTTCGGTTAAGCTTACACATAAGTTCCCTTGTACGAGCTTTTATCTTGTTTAGATCTCGCTCTGTTATATTGCAAGCAAGGCCTCGCTTCAGCATAAGTTTAGTTTTGTTCGTTCGTTGGTACATGCAAGCAAGGTATTCGGCCAATAATTTATAACGTGAATAATTCCAGTCTCTTTGTTATTGAAAATTAAAGTTCACTAAAAACTCTTAGTGCGCTCAATAATACGGTTGTGCACAGCTTAAATGATTTTATTTTTGTCATGGACGTAGACGTACAATGAATAGTAGGATTAAGTGGCTCAACGAGACCAAGCGGAAGACAGTTTACGCGCGGGTTACCAAGCTCGACAGCTCAGACGCCCAACCGACCGTGGGGCAAAGCCACGCGACACGTTTCGCGAAAGAACTAATTAAATCATAAATTTTTTTTAAAGAAGAGGTTATAGAGTTGGCAATCAAGTATTCTAGTAAGGAAGAAAAGTAATATACTAGTTTTGATTGATTGCATACTAGCACAGGAGCAAACTAAGTGGTACAAACTATTATAGTCTACATGCATTAAATAATTAGATGTGGCTGGACAGACTACTAAAGGAGAAAAAGTCCGCAGAGGTCTAAAAGGACCTGCAAAACTAATTCGGCTGATCAACTCAGGAGAGTCAACCATGCCGTTTATTAATTTATACATAAAAATTCGGAACGTTAAACTCGGGCGCAGCCGAGTTTGAGATACCCTGTACCTGTAGGGAGCGTAAATCAGTATTTCTGACAAAATAATAAAAATACCATCTGATTTCGATTAAATTTTGCACAATTGATTGGTGTCCTAAAGCACGACTTATTCCCAAATTTAATAGAGATATTTTTAATACCAAAGAAATTACGACGTTAAAACAATTTCTGCACTTCCAAGAGGCCATACGGAAACTATATGTTATGGTACTCCGATCAGATTAAAACTTCGCTTTTTGGGTTATTACAAAAGAAACTATCATATGGTATTTTTGGTTGCGATTCGTGCATAAAAAACCCGATTTCTGACAAAAAAAAAAAAAAACAAAAAATCAGAGTTTTTGTCCGATTAGCCCTATGGGAGCTATATGATATAGCCATCTGATTTCAACAAAATTTTGTGGTATTAAAAACTTATACTAAAAACTGTCTTGTGCTTAATTTGGATGCGATTGGTTCAAAAATAACCCGTTTTCTGACAAAAAAGCACAGAAATCGGATTTCTTGACCGATTAGCCCTATGGGAGCTATATGATATAGTTGTCCGATCAGATCGAAACTTCACATCCTTATTGAGAACATATAAGAACTTCTAACTGCAAGCTTTCGTAATAATATGATAGCAAACAAAAAAGTTATGGCCTATAAACTTTTTCCTTTTTTTGAGGTTGTTGTGGTTTTATACTTTTTATTCCGAACCTAAATCGGATATTAAAAAAATATAATAAACTTAATCTAACCTGCAAAACAAATGATTAGTAGCAACAAACCGGAACTTTCTCGGCCTTACCATCTCTGAGAACTAGGTGTTCATACAGACGGACAGACAGACAGACAGACAGACGGACATGGCTAGATCGATTTCTCTAGTCACCCTGATCATACTTTAGGTAACTTTGGGGGGTCTCCGACGTCTCCTTCTCTATGTTACATACATTTGATAAACTTAATATACCCTTGTACCTTTTTAGGTACAGGGTATAAAAAGAGCATTAAGAAGGGTTCTACGGCTTACTAGGGACGGCAAATCTATAAGTTTTAGCCTACTATTGTACGAGGGAAGGCTTAATTCCGAATTGCAATTTAAGCCAGAGCAAAGAGCAAATATTTTTTGCGAACGGACTCAATACGATTTTGATGCACCATATATTGAGGGCACGAAACGTATGAGCCGTATTCTAAAATTGGGCAAACAAGAGCCACATATAAAATCTTGGTCGTATAAGGGTCATAGAATTCTTTAGACCATCTTTTCACAAATTCAAGAACTCCCATAGCTTTATTGACAGTGGATAAAATGTGGCTATCAACTTTTAATTTAGAACCATCTTTTCACAATTCCAAGAACTCCCATGGCTTTATTGACAGTGGATAAAATGTGGCTATCAACTTTTAATTTAGAATCAAGTAAAATCCCTTAATCATTTACTGAACTTATACGAGCCTGCAGATCAAAGTGAGATTCAATATCCCTGTAAGAAAAACACAATTTAACGTCATCGGTATACATAAAAACACGTAAGTGTGATAGACTGATGGAAGATCATTTATAAAAAGAGTAAATTAAAGGGGACCAAGGTGACTGGCTTGAGGAACCCCGGACGAAACAGTTATACTGGTAGATAATGATTTCTTAAAAAGAAAGCTTTGAGTTCTTGAAGTAAGATAACCCCTTATCCCTTATTATGTTTAGTTTATATAAAAGCAAGGAATGATTAACAGAATCAAAAGCCTTGCTAAAATCTGTGTAAATAACATCAGTCTGGGATTTGTTTTTAAAACCTTTAATTACCAATGAGGAAAATTCTAAGAGATTAGTCGTGGTCGACCTTTGTTTTACAAATCCATGCTGGCAGGGTGAAATTAGAGACTTACATAAATGTTGAAGATGAGAAGTTAAAAGTCTCTCAGAAATCTTAGGAATAGCTGACAGTTTCGATATGCCTCTATAGTTTTGAGCATCAGATTTGCTACCTTTTTTATGGAGAGGAATAATAAAAGACTCCTTCCAAATAGCAGGAAAAGAAGAGAGGCTGATTGATAAGTTAAAAAGTTTAAGAATGGGCTTGCACAGAGATTCAGCACAATGCCTTAATACGCAGCTGGGAACTCCATCCGGTCCCGGGGAAAAACTGGTTTGATTAACTTAAGCTCATTAAATAACTGAATTTGGGTAATTAAAGGAGAGTATATATTATTTGACCGAGGAAGGTCAAAGGGATAGTGCCGATCAAAACGTCGAATAAATAGATTGGAAAAAGGTACCAAGAAGATCAGCAATAGACTGGTCAGTATTTGCTTTCTTATTCATAAAAGATAAGGAACAAGGAAAAGTAAAAGGTATTATGCTTTGAATTAACGAAATTAAAAAAATTATTTGGGGTTACGGCGAAATTGAATTTTACAGCGAGAAAGGTAGTCCTTATAGCATAGTGTGCTATAAACCGAAAATTGGGATCGAGCCAAAAGATAACGGGAGAGGTCACTAGGATTCCCGGATAATTTGAACTTTTTGAACAACCTAAGCTTAACATTTTTTAAATTCATTAGCTTAGGTGAATACCACACAGGTATATTCGTGTTACTATGACAAGAAATGGGACCACATTGTGTAAAAAAAGAATTCAGAGCATTACAAAATAAATATATTGCATGTCAACATTCTTAGACATGTACAAGTTTGACCAGTCGAAGTCATTAATAAGCTCATTTAATTTTCGAAAATTAGTTTTTTGGAAACAGTATGAGGCAATAGACGGACAAGCAGACAAAATTTTTTTTCGACAAGGAAAGTCAATTGATAAACCAATTGAAGGATGATAAGGATCCTCAGGAAGAGAAAGAGGATCGATTCTAGATACAAGCGCACTAGAAGGATTCAAGCAAAAAATCAAATCCAATTACCTACTCGGAGAGTTTTTGAAAAAATTGACCTGGGATAGTGACCTGGGATAGTGATAGATGAAAGCGTTCTAGTTTTTTGGGAGTGACGAAGGGGTTAGGGAAACCGGATGCCGATTTTTTTTCTTCGCCGTAAACTCAACAAATAAGCTCGAAGAAGCAAGGGGGAAGGCTAATTTTAAAAGATGCGATCTCCCTAGAATAAGAAAACTTAAATTTAGCCACAGTTAAATTTGAGACCTGGACTTTCCAATTAATATACGATATTACATCTGCCGATGTAAGATCAGGTGCCAGTGAAAACAAGCACTTGCTTCCTCTGTGGAACCCCCACCAAAAATTTAGACTTCACATTAACTGGGGCAGAAGAATTAGCCTCAGTAGTTTGTGGAACCCCAACCGCCTTTGGAGGTGATAAATTACTACATAAAGCGGACAAACTGGACGCTACAGGCAACGGACTAGGTGGGTTTGCTGATTTCCCAGCATCCAGTGTGCAAGTATTCGGTGCTGGCAACATTTTATTGTTAGCAGACCTAAGTACCGGCCCAGGGGACACAAAAGAAATCAGCTGATTGTTTATTATAGGAGAAGTTGGAGGCCCATTTGCCGGGACTTGGAGGACACGCGAACAAGTCTGCGTTTCCAAGCCAGACTTCTTACGCTTGGGGGAACTATTTAAGAGCTTTGGGGTATAAATTGGGTCCCCAAAACTGAAATAGCCTGACTGAGTTTTTCAAAGCCTAGGTGAAGATCTTTAATTCCACACCTAGTCTGTCGCATAAATGCTCGCATCTCCATCTCAACTACAAGGCAATCCTCATAACTCCACTTTAAATCCGTACGAGCCTCTATGCAGTCATTGACGCGGCCTGTGTATCCAGCACACTTCACATGTATGAGGTTATCACACAGCGCACACCCAATGACCGGCAGGCATAGAGGCGGATTTTGCATTTTGGCATTTTTTTTTAACACAGACAAACATTTTTTATTTTTATATATATATATATATTTTTTTTTTTTAATTATGTAGCGATTATAAAGCCAAAATAAAAGATTAAAATATAAAAATAAGCACTACCAAGGGTTAATACTTACTTAGAACACAGAATCGGACTCAGGAGAGCCACACGAAAACAAAACACAAAAATCAAAAAACTTAGTGCAAAAGAAAAAAAAGACTGAGCGTTGAAAGGCTCCGGAGAGAAACGCGAGGCAATTGAAAACCGAGCGCGTAACGTGAGCGTAAGAAATGTGCGAGCGTTAGAACGCGAAAACAAAAACGAAAAGTGCAAGAGCGCGTACAAATTGAGTGCATGCAATAGGAGAAACGAAAAATTGTTGTTGCTTGAAACAAATAATGTAAAATTTTTCCAGACAAGAACAACAATTTTTTGTTTGCAATTAATGCGCGACAATAAAGAATTAAAAATTTCAAAGAGTAAAAGCAAAGATAATTTGTTTATTTTAAGGCAAAGATTATGCACCGATACACTAAACAAAAATTAACAGAAATTAAGCGGGGTAAAGAGTAATTAAGTTTGTGAGCACAAATAAACAAGTCCGAGCGCGACGACAGACAATTGCCAAGCGATTGTCCGAGCTTTATGGAATTTGGTAAATAAATCCTTCGCTATTTATAACACACGTATACCAAATTTGAAAAAGATCCGGAAATTAAATGTGTTATTCCTTAAACCGATTTAGGTTCGTATAACAACTATATGATATAGTGGTCCGATCCGGCCGGTTCCGACAAATGCGCTGCCTAGGTAAATTCAAAATCATCTAAATAGCTTTAAAACTTAAAAACTAGTTTGTATAGAAACAGACGGACAGGCGGACATGGCTGTATCGACTCCTCCAGTCATTCTAAGTATTCTAGAGATAGCTTTTGGGAGTCTAAGATGTATGGTTTTGTACGTTACAAACATAAGAGCAATATACTCTTTTTCACCGAAAAGAGTATACAAAAAAGTTGAAATAAAAATAATGAGTTAAGAAGGTAACTTAAGGGTCCCATAAATAGTATTTCAGCGGAATCCTGCCATTAACTCATTCACTCTACCATCCTTCACAGCTGCCAACCTAGCACATCGACAACCTATTGAATCAAAAAACTGCATCCTCGAAAATCGCCTGGATTCGACATGATAACCCCAAAAATTATAAACGAACTGCCACAAGTGTTATTCTATATATTTGCTTACTCTTGAACGCAATAGCCAAAATCGGATACTTCCCTCAACGCTGGAGAAAATAGATCATAGTAAGGATCCCAAAACCACAAAAGGAGACAACTCCACCCTCATTATTCAGACCTATAGTCCTACTAACTTGTCTCTCGAAGCTGTTCGGAAAAGTATTGCTGATAAAAATCTATATCTTAAAATGAACAATACAAAACACAGAATTATCGAAAAGATTGATCGCATCACAGCAGAAATACGCATCGAGAATATTCCACAGCTATATTTCTCCACGTTGCGCAAGCATTCGACTGAGTATGGCTTGGTGGACTCATGTTTAATGTGTTGCCACAAAATACTCACAAGCTGCTAAAGTCGTATCTCTACAATGGAGTATTCGCAATAAGGTGTAACGCAAATATTTCAAGGGATTGTACAATCAGAGCTGGAGTACCCCAAGGCAGTGTTCTGAGCCCTATCCTATACATTCTGCAGACACTGCAGACATGCCTACCGATTACAAAAATTACCAAACATTCGCTAAAGACACTGCCTAACGTAGCTGTTCCAGATGTCCAACAAAGGCTACTGCACAACTTGTCTGTCATCTAACATCCATAGAGCGATGGCTTGCAGATTGGCGCATACAACTGAACGAGAGCAAATGTAAGCTGCAAATCAAAGTAAAGGCAATGGCCCTACACTGGCTTATAAATGCCCACTTTCCCCTAATCATAAAATACAAAGTCAAAGCATCTGTTGAGGAACGCTTTGCAACATGCATCTCACTTAAATTTTCTATATTATCGAAAGGCTTATAAACGTTCGCATGCTTGCGATATTGTTGATCTTAAGCAACATTTTTTTAATTATGTATTCATTAGGAATTCAGTTTATAAGAATTCAGTAAGAAAGCCACAGCCACTGAGGGCACATCAACTTACGGAGAATTCAGTTTTATACAGTCCACTCGTGTTAGTTTGATCTTGGCCCACTCGCTTGTTCTTGACCATAGTGTTTGGTCATTCGGAGCAGGATCGGGATATTGTTTTGTTTGATATGGAACAATTGAAGGATTTAGTGAAGGCTCGTGGCAGACTCAAGGCTAGCATCACAAGGATAGTGGCTTGGGCTGAACGCAATCAACCAACAACAAGGGCGAAGTTCACGAAACTTAGTGATTCCTTAGCGCTTCTGGACGAAGTGGAGGGATACGTGGATCCGGAGCATGACAATGCAATCTATGAAGAACATGGAGAAAAAGGCTTTTTGCAAGCGGGCATGGCGACAACAACAACAAACACAAGGGATGAGAGCAACAGGGTATATCTAAACGACGACGCAATTCTAACATTGCTTCAACAACAACAAGAACTACTTGAACGTCTGCCAATTGGTCAGACAGGGACAAACGCAACTATTTATGAAGTCAGTCACTCGACGGAGGCGCCTTTCAGCTGCCATGACGTCAGCAGTGCATAAGGAAATAACTAGAATTAAAAAAAAATCGTTCGCTGGAAACTACACAGAGTGGCCAACATTTCAAGACATCATTTGTCAAACACACAAAAGTTTCATTATCTGAAAACCTATCTGATCGGCGAAGCTGCCAACTTGGTTACACATCTGGCAGTCACTGATTCTGCTTATGTGACAGCGCCTTAAGGAAAGGTATAATTTTGCGTGCAGTCTCAGACGAGGCAAATGAAGCAGTACGTGGCTTGGATCGAATCGGTCACAAGGGACGCGATTCCTGGATAATATATAAGACGTTGGAAAAGCTTGATGCAGACAGCCGGCGAAGGTGGATTGAACGTAGGATGGATACGGATGCACCCTCTCTTGAGGATTTCTTCAAGTTTTTAGATTCTCGCTGCGAGGTATTGTAGCTTAGCAAACGAGAGTTCTCAGCATGAGAACTTGGTGACATACCCAAACGGGTCACACAATCGTTGGTGGCGGTCAATGGAACCGGCTGCGCCAAATGTTATTCTAGAAAACACGGTCTGTAGACATGCAAACAATATTTAAATATGTCAGGTGAGCAAAAACGATCTTTAGTGAAGGAAAATAAACTTTGCTTTAATTGCTTGAGACCTGGACATATGGCAAATAAGTGTCAATCGAAATACATATGCATGCACTGCAATGATCAGCACCATTCTCTTGTCCATGTGGGCCAACAACAGGAGGTTCAGCCTTGATGATCCTATTACCACCAATTCCACGGTAACTTTAAATCATTTCGCTCATGTACAGCGACATGGCATTTAAGATATTGCATGTGCGCAAGGCAATGCAATTACAACGAGACAAGCAAATGGATTGAACAGAAGCATACTACCCACTGTTACGGTTCTCACTGGCTCGGAAGTGTCTTATTTTACGAAGCGCTGCATTCAGACCCATTGCTTGAGGGGTTCATCATCATATCTAATAGTTTCTGGAATGGCATCGACCAAGGCTGGTACTACCAGACTATGGTACATATGACTACAATCACATCATCTATACAAATGAGAATGCTTAAACTCGTCACAATTCAGGCATTCAAGGGTCTACAACTGGCTGATTCGTAAGTCAGTTCAAAAGCACGAGTCGTTATTCTGCTGGATACCGACCAGGTTCGGCATGCGCTGACAGGTGAAAAGCTGTACGACGTCATGGGCAATATTATTGCAATTTCAATGGGTTACCACATCACTTCGAACAACCCAAACTGTTCAAGCATTAAACTTACGTTATTAACAACAATACCAAAAAATGGCATTAAATACATCTGCGCCCACAAAAGGGATAACCATTTAAGAAATTGTAACCTAAACAGATAAAAAGAATGTAAACCCAAATATACAGTCCACTAAAAATAGCCTTAAAATATATCTGTACTCGACAAGGAGCATTATCAGTAAATACTAAGATAAAATTCTAAATCGAAATATACAGTCCACTACAAATGGCCTAAAAGTAAATCTGTACTCGGTAAGGAGCATGATCAGTAAATAATAAAATAAAAATTGTATAGAACGTTACACCAAAAAATTATATAAAATGGAGACAACAAGAAAAATAAAATCAGTTCGGTTCTTCCTTACAAAAAGACCACCACTCCCTTTTTATTTCAGTTCTTCTGCACGCCTTAAAATTTTAAAGTCTTGTTAGAGAGCGTTGCATAAAGCACCTAACAGTTTTGGTCCTTCGAGCCGGATATCTGGCACAGAAATAGCGTGCTCGGATCTTTAACCATATCGACACAAGAAAGTCCTAATGCGCTCCTCATTGTGAGCACAAGCGCCTCAAAAATTATTTACAATTTTTAAAGAAAATTTTGTTAGCGGTGGTAAGAGAAAAGTATACTGCATTAGGAGAACTATAACAAAAGAAAATTAAAAACATTATATATATAAATATATATGCTGTGAGGAATTCCAAAATATTAAACAGGAGAGGTATTTTATTTATTTTACTTTTCTTGCACAATATTTCTTATGATTGTTTTCTTGCTCTCACTTCTCTCGTCCTCTCACGTGTTCCTGTTTTTCTCTTTTTTCCTCCGTTAGCGAACTCTTGTGAATATCAAGATAACAATCTCTTTCCTGTGACAAGCTAGCGTACATAGATATGGCAAACTAACTTAACTAGCTTAGCTAGCAATCTTAACAATGCATATGTATATCTTCGGATATACATGATCGACGTAGCAGAAGAAAAGCGGCGTTCGATAGATAAGCGGAGTAGCAGCATTGGAATAGCTGCATTTGGCGTGGCAGCATTCGGCGTCCCAAAGCAGCATTAAAGGCAGCGTGGCAGAATTCGGCGTTTAAAAGCGACGCAGCAGCAAAAGTGGCGTGGCAGCAGAAACAGCATTTTTGGAAACATTAGCGGCATGGCGGCAAAATCAGTTTTCTAAGAGGCACTAAATGGAAGAGAAATTCCACAAAACATTCGAAAAGTGCCAAGAGCTGTGTAAAGCAGCTACACAACAGAGGTGCCAGGAGAAGCCAAAGGAGTTCTGGCAAGCCCCAAAATTAGAAGGAGCAGGCCCAAAACCTCTCTCCATTGAGGAGTATAAGAGACGCCAGGAGAGAACCCCCAAACCAGAAGATAAACCGAACAAGAAAACCAGAAGGGGAGGAAAAAAAGAAAAAAAAAAAAACAGATTGGCTCAAAGAAAACTTAGGGGAAGAAAATTTAGACACCATAACGGCATGTGTAATATGGAAAAATATAAAAAAAAGTATCATCGAAGAATTACTTCAGAAGTATTCTTGCATTCAAAAATTTAAAAAAATAGTGGCTTACATATTAAGGTACATCAATATTAAAATAAACAAAGCAGTACTACCACAATACTTAACCTCAAAAGAACTAAAAATCGCAACAAATGTTATTATAAAGCATCAACAGAAGAAGAGAAGAAATCATAAGTCTATTAAAATATCAAGAATTAAAAACCAAAAGCTAAATATTAAGCCTAAACCAATTTTTGGGCAAAGAAAGGATATTGCGAGTAGGAGGAAGACTTCACCACGCCGACATCGAGCTTAATGTCAAGCATCCAATTATATTGGAGAAAGATAGTGTATCTTCATTAATAATCAGAGACGCTCACAACGCCACCTTGCATGGTGGAATTAACCCAATGAAAAATTATATACAGAAAAAGTATTGGATTTTTTGGCAGTCTTTGGAAAAACAGATTAATGAATGCGTAATCAGTACAAGATATCGTAAAACTAGTGCAAGACAGATAATGGGAAATCTACCAAGATCAAGGACTTCAAGCAGTTATCCATTTATTACACAGGCGTAGACTACGTAAGACCTTTCTATATAAAATGTTCAGAGACAAGAGATCAAAAAACCTACAAAGGATACATTGCATTATTTGTATGCATGGCAACAAAGGCAATACATTTAGAGGTAGTCAGTGACCTAACCACGGAGGCATTCTTTGCAGCCTTTAGAAGATTCACAGCAAGAAGAGGAAAGTGTGATAATATATATTAAGCAAGAAGTTTAGACGAAGATGTTAAAAGGACATTACAGGATGATGTAAACATTTTCGCAAATTTAGAAAAACAAAGATATAAGATGGCACTTTATTCCGCCGGCAGGACCTCATTTTGGAGGTATATGGGAAGCAGGAGTAAAATCTGTGAAATATCATTGTCGCGGAACGATTTAACTATCTATCGATATTGCCGATGTTATGAATTTCGATACCTCGAGCAAGTTAGATTTAGTATTTATATTTATGTGTTTTATTGTATATCGTGTCTGGTCACACCGTTTTTAGCTTTAAAATGAAGCTAAGCTTGGCGTGCAAAAGTGAGTCTGACTTGCATTATCCAAGAGAGAGGGAGAGAAAACTGCGGTATAATAAAACACCTTAACTCAAGTGATTACACCCCAACGGCTGAGTTTTGTTAAAGGCATTCCCGGTATACATGCGGTGACTCGACATTTTCTTTTATTCGCATTCTCACTTTGGAGCGAGTGCAACCAATTTCATGATTCGATAATTTACACTGCAATATGCCGACATCACATTCGCCCCGGCGGAGCCCTAGACTAACTCAATCAAAGGCTCCCACTGCTGCGACGATCACACCAACTGGCACTCCAGCGAGCTTGACGAGTGTAGCTAGTGATCAGCAGCGGCCATCGAAAAGTCCAAAGGAAAGTGGATTACTCCTCAGGAATCTGAATGCTACTCCGCAGCCTGACAAAGCAGGGCAGACTACCAATTCCACGACTGTAGAGGTGGCGACACTATTGGAAAGGATCGCAACCTTAGAAAAGGAACTAACCAAGGCAAGGGCAAATGAAAGGCAAGCAGAGGCCGCAAGGAACCTCTTTGGAATCAGAGTGAGCGGTAGCGGAGTGAGCGGTGCGGCGAATATACCGCTAAATTTGCAACAGGAATCTGAAGTGACGCCATTATTGAATGAACCGTTGTCCGCAGAATCGAGTGGATATTTGGCGCCAACGCCAGAATTGAGTGAACTTGTGACGCCAGAATTGAGTGGAAATTTGGCGCTAACGCAAGGCAGGCATTTTGCAATTGGGCAACATGTCACACAGAACAGCAGCTATACAACTGTGAGCGTGTCGCCGCCTTGTTACGTTACGTCCACAACGCAACCAGAACCAGGTCATGTTCATCAACAAAGCAGCCTAATGGTAGCCGCACCCGCAGCCGGGTCTTATGGAACAGCATCGACGTATATGCCAAATGGATAGACGCCACGAAGACTGCCTGATCTCCCAGAGTTTGGAGGTCAACCTGAGGAATGGCCAATATTCCAGTGCGCGTTCGTGGAAACAACGGCAGCTTATCAGTGTACAGCTTTGGAAAATAACCAACGGCTAATAAAGGCCTTGAAGGGCGAGGCCCGAGAAACAGTGAAGGCGCTGCTCATCCACCCGAACAATGTGCAAGCAGTTATGGAGCAGCTTCAGTTTCGATTTGGGCGCCCCGAGCCACTGATCCGCAGCCAACTGGAGAGCGTGCGAGATGTGCAGTCAATCTCGGAACATAGCCAAGATCGTGCCATTTGCTACGAGGGTAAGAAACATCACTGCGTTTCTACAATCAACCATGAATGGCAGGCAGCACCTTGGAAATCCTACCTTAATGGAGGAGTTGATTGCCAAGCTACGGCTACGATACAACCATATCCGACAGTGGTGCATCTTAGCGAATGGTTACACGAGCTCGCTAAGCTGGTGTGCACCATCACAGACGTCGGGAACAAGGATCCGAATCGAAGACTGTTACACGCACGCACAAGCTATCACGAGGCACCAGCACAGGCGCTGCCCAGTATGTGAAGGTCAGCATGTGATCGGGGAATGTGAGGAGTTTAACCATGCGTCCCCAGCAGCACGAAATGAACTAGTGAAGAAGCTGAGGATTTGTTTCTCGTGCCTGGAAAGTGCACACATCCCCCCGATTCTGCAAGAGAGGCAAGAAGTGCAGTGTCTACGGATGCCAAAGAAGACACCACCATCTGCTACACGATAGAACCGGAAATCCCAGGTCACCACAGGCAAACCGTGGCCACGCGAGAGAAGGACGGAACAGTAACGATCGGGAGCAACACAGGAATGACAGCCAGCGCCGGTGTAACCCCTTTAAGCCAGCGCCGGCTGTGCCAAAAGCAGGACGCTCGGAGGACGGCCAGGGATTGCCACACCGAAACCTCAGCTGTGTCGACTCGGCCGGAGACCACCTGTTATTCCGGATTTTACCTGTAACTCTGTACGGGCAAAACAATCAAGTGGACACCTACGCACTGCTCGACGAGGGATCATCTGTAACGCTTATTGACGATGATCTCATCCAGAGCCTGAACCTAAAGGGTGAGAGTCGACAGCTGAACGTGCAATGGTTTGGCGGTAAGTCCGCCAGAGAGCACACAATGGTAGTTAGTCTTCAGATCAGTGGATCGGGCAAGCCCAAGCGCAATGGATTAAGAAATGTTTATGCTGTATCGAATTTAAATCTTCCGATTCAAAGTGTGCGTCGGGAGGATGTCAAGGCAACAAAGGCAAACACACGCCTACCCATGAAGCCATACCGGGATGCAGTGCCAAGGATCTTGATTGGCTTGGATCACGCACACTTAGGCATCCCATTAAAAACCAGAAGTTTTGGAACCAGAGGACCATATGCAGCCGCCACCAAACTTGGATGGGTGGTGTACGGACCAGTAAAGGGGAAAGCCAACCCACTGGCTTCGAGATCCTGCCTTCTAGCTGTCACGCAGGATAGCCTCCTGGATAAAATGGTTAGCGACTATTTTGAAACCGAGAATTTCGGAGTAAAGTCAGCACCGCCAGTCGCAGCCGATGATGATGTACGAGCCCTAACCATACTGGAGGCCACAACTAAACGAGTGGGCCAACGATACCAGACTGGGCTGCTGTGGAAAGACGACCAGGTGAGACTGCCAGACAGCTACAACATGGCACTCAAAAGACTCGTCAACATAGAAAGAAAAATGAAGCGCGATGTGGATCTCGCACGAACCTATAATGGAATTATGGATGATTCCATCAAAAAACGGTACGCACGAAGACTAGAGCCGCATGAAGTCACCCGCAGCAGCAGCGGCAAAGTATGGTACCTACCACATTTTGGAGTCGAGAACCCAAACAAACCAGGGGAAATTCGACTAGTTTTCGACGCCGCAGCTAAGGTGAACAACGTGTCACTTAGCTCAGCACTAATGAAAAGCCCTCAGCGTTACAAGCCCCTACCAGCAGTGCTCTTCCATTTCCGGGAAGGAGCAATTGGAGTCTGCGCTGACATCAAGGAGATGTTCCACCAAGTATCAATTCAACCAGAGGATAGATGCGCCCAGAGATTCCTGTGGAGGCAGGGAGACGATCTCCGCGACCCGGACACCTACGAGATGCAGGTGATGACATTCGGAGCAGCGTGTTCCCCTTGTGCAGCCGACTACGTGAAGACCGTCAACGCCTCACAGTACAGCAATATCACTATGTCGACGACTACGTGGACAGTTTCATGAGCAAGAATGAAGCTGTCGCAATTTCCTCAAGGGTAAGAGAAATACACGCGCATGCCGGGTTTGATTTGTGCCGGTTTTCCTCCAGTTCGGCAGATGTGGTCAAGGCTTTGAACCAACAAGACTCCAACACAATCTGGGCCGAATCTGAGGAGAAAGTGCTGGGCATGTACTAGCAGCCAGCTACAGATGACTTTAAGTTCAGCGTCAATTGCCATCGAGTGCCCAGAAGCGTGATGAACGGGGAACGCGTCCCTACCAAGAGGGAGTTCCTAAGCCTCGTCATGTCCACGTTCGACCCGATTGGATTTTTGAGCAGTTATATGGTGACTGCCAAATTGTTAATGCGAGAAATTTGGCGAAGAGGGGTCAATTGGGATGAACCGCTATCAGGCGAGTTGGCCACACCCTTTGAGTGCTGGCGGCAGGAGATGAGACCTATAAAGGAGTTCCGTTGTCCTCGCTACTATTTTGGCTCTGGACGTGTGCGGACATTGCAGCTGCACGTTTTCGTGGACTCCAGCCAATCGGCGTTCGCTGCGGCGGCTTATTGGCGGGCTACATACGCAAACGATGACATGCAGGTACATTTCGTGTGTTCCAAAACCAAATGTGCTCCCATGAGGACGATGTCAATCCCACGACTGGAACTCCAAGCAGCTGTACTGGGTACGAGACTGATAGACACCGTCAAACAAGAGCACGGTGTGGAGATCAGCAGCTGCATACTTTGGACCGACTCTAAGACTGTGCTGCTTTGGATCAGCAGCACCCACCGAAGGTATAAGCAATTCGTTGGAAACCGAGTGGCGGAAATCTTAGAGTCCACAAATGCTTCCCAATGGAGATGGTTACCGTCTGCCGAAAACGTGGCAGATGAGGCAACCAGGTCGCAACGCCTCGTGGACGTCAGTCAAGGCTCACGGTGGCTAAGCGGACCGCCATTTCTACGGAAACCAGAAGAAAGTTGGCCGAAGTTCTCCTCAAGTGGCGGATGCGCCCCACAGGCCGCCGAGGAAGAAAAGATCTCGTGTGAGTTTGCGTTGGTCTTAGACGTTGTCGCAAGCAACGCTACGAACGGGAAGAGTATGGACTCACATCAACCGAATGCGCCGACACTGAGCGCACATTGATAAGGCTAGCGCAGAGTGAAGCGTTCGCTGAGGAAGTTCATGGAGGCACGCGAAATAAGAACAGCCAATTGTTGGGGCTGTCACCGTACCTTGACCAAGATGGAGTAATGCGACGCCGCAACGTGCGTACCTTATGGAGCTCGTTGCCCAATTACACTGTCCCACAAGAACGCACTGGCGGAGATGCTCGTTCACCACCACCATGAGAAGATGAGTCACCAAAATTCCAAGATCCATCGGTGAGATCCGTCGAAAATACTGGATAACAAATATAAGAAGACTGCTACAGAAGGTGGTCACTAAATGCAACGTCTGCAAGTTGCGCAGGGCGCGACCGAAGCAGCCTGAGATGGGGCCCTTGCCAGAGGCAAACGGATGGCCATTTAAGTTTACCGGTATGGATTACTTCGGACCATTACACGTGACAATTGGACGACGGACAGAAAAGAGGTGGGTGGCGTTATTTACCTGCTAACAACCAGAGAATCCACCTGGAGATGGCCCATGACTTATCAACGGACTCATGTATTATCGCTATGAGGAACTTCATGTGCCGCCGTGGACCGGTGGCCAGAATAAGAAGCGACAATGGAAAGAACTTCGTCTGAGCTGACAGTGAAGCCAGGAGATTCAGCGAAGTATTTGACCCAGGGAAGATCCAGGGCGAGTTGTCGTCCAAAGGAATAGAATGGATATTCAACTGTCCGGCGAACCCAGCTGAGGGCGGAGCCTGGGAACAAATGGTCCAATGTGTAAAAAAGGTGCTAGAGCACACAATGAAGGAGCTCGCGCCCAAGGAGCACGTGCTGGAGAAATTGCTGATCGATGCGGACAACATAGTGAATTCTCGTCCTATCACGCACTTGCCAATTTCAACGGACCAGGAGGCCCCACTGACACCTAACGATCTACTAAAAGGTGTATCCGATGTACCAAATCTTCCAGGGGACGACAGACCGGCTCCCAAGGCATGTGCCACCAGAAAGCAGTGGCGAATTGCTCGAATGATGAGAGACCGGTTCTGGAAGCGATGGGTGCACGAGTACCTGCCCACACTCGTTCGCAGGGAGAAGTGGTGTCAGCGTGACGAGCCAATGCGTCGCGTTGATCTAGTATACATCACGCAGGGACTAGAAAAGAGGCGTCGTCGAGGGAGTATTCAACGGAAAAGATGGTGTACCAAGACGAGCGGCGGTGAGGACTGGCGACCGAGAGAAGTTAATATTGCGTAACGCTTCGAAGTTGGCTGTGCTAGATGTGTTGAATGCTGCTGTTCACGGGGGAGGGGATGTCGCGGAACGATTTAACTATCTATCGATATCGCCGATGTTATGAATTTCGATACCTCGAGCAAGTTAGATTTAGTATTTATATTTATGTGTTTTATTGTATATCGTGTCTGGTCACACCGTTTTTAACTTTAAAATGAAGCTAAGCTTGGCGTGCAAAAGTGAGTCTGACTTGCATTATCCAAGAGAGAGGGAGAGAAAACTGCGGTATAATAAAACACCTTAACTCAAGTGATTACACCCCAACGGCTGAGTTTTGTTAAAGGCGTTCCCGGGATACATGCGGTGACTCGACAATCATCAAAAAAGAGTAATCGGGGATACATGCATGACGTAAGAGGAAATGGCAACATAATTGTATCAGATAGAAGCCGTCCTGAATTCAAGACCATTATAAGCAGAATATATGTGATATGTGCATTATATGCAGAATATATATATGTAGAAGATAATGATGTTTTAACTCCAGGTCATTTTCTAATAGGGCGACCAATGTTAGACGTAATAGAACCAATAAGTGAAGGACGGCTAGGTAATCTAGATAAGTGGAAACTTATCCAAAAAATAAAAAACGGACTTCTGGATGAAATGGAAGGAGGATTATTTACACACTTTACAAAAAAAAATTATATGTAAAAAAGACCAAAAGAATTTAGAACTCGGACAGATAGTTTTAGTGAAACAAGAAAACTGTCACCCATTCAGATGGTCTCTAGGGAAGATAGAAGAAGTTTTTAAAGGAGACGATAAATAAGTTAGGGTCGTAAAAATAAAACTACAAGAAGGTTTCAAAACTAGACCGATTTATAAAATATGTCTGTTATTAAGCATAGATAAAGAAACGACTGATCAGAAACTAGAAAGAAACCCGGAAAATTTAAGAAAACACAAATCCTTGTCAAAAATGGAGATATTTTTTGCTACGTTAATGTTAACACTATGCTGTCAACTATCAAATGCAGAAAGCAAATATAAAAAACTCACCAAATGGTCAGTAGAGAAATTAAAGAATTCCAGTGCAATCTATTTAGATCCGTTAGGTGAAGTAGAGGTTTTGCCATCTTCTTGGGAACTGGTAATATTTTATGACATGAATACATACATTGACATGCTAGATAAGGGGGACCAGTTAGTGTATAAAATGAGAAAATTATATGTCAAATTACAGTACTTTGAAAACCAATGTAATTTGGTACTAAATAACAGTCAAAGACAAATAATAGAATTGAAAAATACGAAACCGTTTATGACATATAATAAACATAGGGAAAAACGTGCACCTTTTAAATTTGTGGGTTCACTATACCATATTCTATTCGGTACGGTGGACGCTGATGACAGAACACAAATGAAAGCAGAGATGAAGAATCTATTACAAAATCAGTATAATCTAAAAGAGATGGTAAAAACCATACGTCTATAGTAGATTCAACATCAGATATTCTAAAAAGGTCAACTGAGGAAGTAAATTAAAATTTTTCGAGAATGAATGAGGGAATTAAAGAAATGACAAATCTTTTAGAAAAGAATTATTATGTGTACACGGAATCCATCAGCTTCTTTATGATAACAAAACACCTATTCTCCTTGCTTGACGAATGCGCAAAGATTCAAACCGCTGTTATCAGTCTATTGATCGATATAAATCACGCTAGAATCAATACAAATATTTTAAAATCAAACCAATTGAAGAAAGAAATTGAGAAAATTCAAGATAGCTTAGCAGAAACATTAGTCCTACCAGGAAAAAGACAAAAACAGATTTATATATATTTAATTACGTTTTTATTTACTTTCGAGTCTATTAAATAGACCGTTGTAGTAACTAAGACCAACGCTGTAAACGAAGTTTTGTCAAATAAAAGAAATTACAAATCGGGTTGGATTGTGATCTTTATTGTTCAGTGTTCAGCTTAAGACTAGAGATCAAATGCAAGTGAGATTGTGGAGAAGCCTCAGTGTTTTTAGGAATATTGTATTTTGGGAGAGCATTGCTCTTGGATACTTAAGTTTTGGAGAAAGCAGGCAAAACTGTTTAGGTCAGGCTTTAGGATTTGTTTACAAGAACGACTAAGTGCCGTTGCCAAAGAATTGTTTATTTAAACGCATACTGCGCAGATGGCATACAGTATGGGAATCAATTAAGTTCTTTATTGTTTATAGCTGTTTGAAATAATTAAATTGGCCGGTTTGGGTGGCGCAAATACGTCACAATATACCTTACTGGAAGCCAAAGGCTTATTCATTAACAAAAAACCCATTATTGCAACCAGGATTATGTTTTTTAGCAGACATTTATCACAACTATTTAGAATAATTCCAATACCAATACAGAATAAGGAACATCTAGTTATAGTGCATGTATAATTTTCATTTAGATGCATATCATTTAATGGAGGAATCATCATTTAATAAGTGTAGAAAATGGCAGACAAATAGAAAAGATTGTAATGGAAATTGGCCTTGGAGTAGCACCAATGACAATGCTTGTGAAATATCACCCTTCAAGCCAAACAATGAATCAAACATATTGAATATATTGGGTAGACTTGGAAGGAAAAATAGTTAGTTATTTCAAATTCCTTATAATAGTAAAGCAAGAATAAAATGCGATAACAGTCCCCAAGAATTAATACACCAATCTGAAAAAGGAATTTTTACGATCAGATCGGATTGCACTGCAAGGATTGAGGATAAAATATTAATAACATATTATGATATTCACTCAGAAACAAAGGAGACTTACATGTAGGAGACGTAGAAGAAACTCTAAAAATAGTAATTAAACCTTGATTTCGATTTTAAAAATTATATATTTTATAAGGAAAATAAATATGAAAAGAAAATTACTAGCTATACCTTTTCCCGCAGCTTGACAGAATGTTCAAGCATGAAACTTACGTCATTGACAACAATACCAAAAAATGGCATTAATTACATGTGCGCCTAAAAAAGAAACAACCATTTAAGAAATTGTAACCTAAACAGATAAGAAGGATGTAAACCTAAATATACAGTTCACTAAAAATAGCCTTAAAATTATATCTGTACTCGACAAGAAGCATTATCAGTAAATAATAAGATAAAATTGTAAACCTAAATATACAATAAATAGCCTAAAACTCCATCTGTACTCTACAAGGAGCAATATCAGTAAATAATAAGATAAAATTGTAAATCGAAATATACAGTCCACTACAAATGGCCTAAAAGTAAATCTGTACTCGGTAAGGAGCATGATCAGTAAATAATAAAATAAAAATTGTATAGAACATAAGACCAAAAAATTATATAAAATGGAGACAACAAGAAAAATAAAATCAGTTCGGTTTTTCCTTACGAAAAAACCACTACTCCCTTCTTATTTCAGTGCAGTTCTTCTGCACGCCTTAAAATTTTAAAGTCTTGTTAGAGTGCATTGCATAAAGCACCTAACACAAGCAAACAACCCCGTATCACTCAAAACAACTATGGATATTGATGCCTCACTTCAAAGATACTGCGGCTAAATTGGAGCTTCACGAGTTGGTGGAGAAACACTTTACCACTCGAGATGAAAATGAAAAATACATCGTGGAACTTCCATTTAAAGCTATTTTCCACATTATCCAGTATTCGGTCGGAAATTACGAGTAGTTTGCGACGGTTCCTTTCGTGACGCCAATGGTAAGGCATTAAACGATCTTCCTTTTGCAGGGCCCAGCATCCAGCGTGACATTTTTGCTGTGTGCCTGCGCTTCAGAATACACAAGCTTGTTTTCTCAGCGGACATAGTCAAAATGTTCCGACAAATTTGGGTAAGCGATCGCCATCGTAATTTCCAAAGAATCGTTTGGAGAGAAGACCCTTCTGAAGAACTTTAGAATTATCAACTCTGTACTGTTACCTATAAAACATCATGAGTTTCCAAAGGCTTCCAAAATTCTATTAGAGGATTTTTATGCTGACGACGTGCTGACTGGATCAAATGATGAGGATGAGTTAACCAGACTGAACTCATTCAAGTAATATCCCGTGCTAAGTTAGAGCTCGGGAGGTGGGTTTCAAACACAAATTGGATGGAAACAGGAAAGGATAATTGAATTTAGCTTTAGGAGACGACACACTCTCATTTCACGTTGGTCTCTCAGACAATCTCAGACTGTACAAAAATACAAGTTTTATGAGATGTATCACGCATTTTCGATCCCCAGGGTCTCGTGGCACCCTGTGTGGTTTAGTTCTAAATTGTGTTCCAAAAGGTATGGCTGCAAGGGTGGCTCCATTAAAACTACAATTTTTACCACATGAACTTTGTGCTGCATTACTCCTGAACCAACTCATTCAAAAAATAAAGGCTTCGTTACGGAATGGAATCTGTTTCCATGATGACTATAAATTGACGCTCATGTGCAAACCATTCAACAGGCGATCTCAACAGGCCAAATTGTCACTGTAATAACCCGCTAATGCACCAAATAATAAGAATAGGACTTAAGTTAAAACTGTGTTGATTTATTTGTATATAATGTAAGTAAAACCGCGCACAACCAAACAACCGATCTCTTCGGCAGTCCACAATCGAGTGCCGATCTCTGCACTCGCCTTGTCGCCCAGTCTGTCTGACGATCGTTAGTGTCAGACATCCGTTGAGCCTGCATCGCTGCTATCGCAACGCTGACCGTTAGGTGTTGCCGGTTGCCAAATCCCTCCTTTATTAACGAGTTTCAACTTTAATGGCGGTTGGCCTGCTGGTCCCCGGGGCTTTCTCCTGTGGGCTGGTGGGCAGTGTATTCCGGAACCCGTGTTAGACCAAGGGGATGGGTGTTCGACTGGGAGGTCACCGGTGAATTTGGATGCGTCTGTTCGGCTGGAATTTTCTTGAGGTGTGAGACATTTCTCGTTAATTCCCTACAGCCCCCTTCAACTTTTACTATGTTCTTTTTCTTTCTAAGGGTGAGGGACCTAAAAAATCCGAGGCTATCCATATCCATGGACGGTGGGGAACGGATTTCTATCCATGGGAGCTGGCCGGGTATCTTGCAATACAAGGATGCAACCTCTGCAAGCTTTAACGAACTTTTCCGCATCCCTGTCTATCCGTGTCCACCATATCTGGGACCTCAGGCGACGTTTCATCGCTGTCTCACCGGGATGCCCTTCGTAGGCTAATTCTAGCATTTTTGGTCCCAAGGACGTTGGGACTATTATGCGATATTCCCTCAAGAGGAGTGAGCCAATTGCTGAGAACTCGTTACGAAACGGATAAAAGTTTGATGACTTGCCGAAGACTCTGGCATTTCAGTTATCGTCAAGGACTTTGGAATGCAGCTCTGCACCAGGTGTAGGATCCTGTATTCTGTCCTGAGATCGGTTGGCTCTACCATGGGTATTTGACAGAGTCGGGACAGCACATCTGAGATATTATCTTTCCCGGATTTGTAGATGACCGTGAATTTGTACGGCTAGAGCCGTAGCAGCCACATTTCAATGCGAGCCGGAGACTTAGGAGTTGGTTTGAAAATCATTTCCAGCGGTTTGTAACGGTTCGTTGTCCTCTTGGAGTTGCAATAGAACCGCCCCGAGAGTAACACGGCAGGCGTCTGCAATCACACGTATTTGATGCCTTGGATCGAAATGTGGCAGCTTGGATACCTTGGCTAGCCGATCCTTAAGATTGGTGAAAGCGTTCTTTTCGGCTTCGCCCCAGATGAACTTGGTTTCGTTTTTCAGCTTTCTCAGAGGCTCCGTATGTGTTGCAAGGTCCGGGATAAATTTTCCTACGTAGGTTACCAAGCAAAGGATGCTTCGTGTTTCCTCTTTGTTCTTTGGGTCTCTGGCAGACCACATGACGTCGATTTTCTCTGGGTCCACCTCTATTCCCTTGTCAGATAAGATGTGTCCCAGGAACTTTAGCTTCCTTGTCTTCCAAGTACACTTCTCTTTATATTTAGTAGGACATTGTTTTCCTGGAAGACTTTGCACACTTCTTTCACTGAGCCATCGATCTCCAGATCAGTGGCGCCAAATATGATGATGTCGTCGATAAAGTTCATATCGTTAGGTACTGTAGATAGCATTTGCTCAAGGAGATGATGGAAAATCTTAGGAGCTGAGTTTACTCCGAACTTTAATCGCTTATATCGAAAAAGTCCTCTTGGGGTTATGAATGTTGTTATTTCCTTGATTGACTCTTCGAGGGCGAGTTAGTAACATGCATCTTTTAAGTCTAGGCGTGCGTAGAGCTTAGCCCCTTTGAGTCTGGTCATAAAAGAGTCGAAGGTGGGCAACGGGTAATTTTCACGGAAATCGCTTTATTCGCCAGTCTTATGTCGACGCATAAACGAATGTCCTCGCTCTCCTTGAACGTAAGGGCGCTTGGGGATATCCACGCGCTTGGGTCCGTAACTGGCTCAATTATATCACGGTTCAGGGCTTCTTTGAGTTTTTCCAAAACCCTGTCCTCGAGACCTACCGGGACCCGTCTCACTGATTGCTGGACTGTTTTCACGTCGTAGTCGATAGATAGCTTTACTTCGACATCTTTCCACTTTGGGAATGGTGTCGTCTCTCCTAACCTGTTAATGCCTCTTTCCAGCCGTAGGACTTTCAGTTCGATAGCTGTGTCTCGGCCCAAAAGAGATTGTCTCCCATTTTCAATTATGTAAAACGAAGCAATCTTTTCTGCGCCCGGCTTGACAGATATTGGTGTCTCAAAAACACAAAGACCGTGCAGCAATTTGTTAGTGGCACATCCGCAGAATTTCTTTTCCGAATGAAATCTCACGTTGAAGACTATGACTTTCCGTTTTTTCAGCTGGCACCAGTCTGCGTTGCTGATGAGGTTAAATCTGGAACCCGAGTCGATGATCAGGGAGATTTCGCTGCCTCCCACCTGGCATTGTATATATTCCTCCTCATCAATTAATATTTTAAAACAGTGTGCATTGTCCTTCTTTCGTTTGAAGCTGAAGTTATTCCTTTGGGGCTTCGACAGTTTTCCATTCAGGTTGTTACGGCACTTCCTGGCAAAGTGGCCAGGTCTCGAGCAATTGTTACTAGTGACTCTCCTAGCCAGACATGATATGATAAGTCATCATATGCATGACCAAGTCTACCGCACCTCGGGCATTCTTTCTTCTGTTTAAACCCTTGGTACGAGATTTTACAGATGGAGTCCGCCACTGGTTTCGTCATTAAGTTCGATTCCTTGATAATCTGCTCATCCACCCGGCACGCTTCGATCACTTCTTCAAGCAAGTTCTCCTTGCCCAGGAGTTTTTTCTTAGTTCCAGGGGTGCCCACGCATCTTTGATTTTATTTTTTAGGCATCTGTCCTCAGTTTCTGTCTTTGATGATCCGAACGCACATCTGTACATTTGTTGGCATAGTCTTAACATGAATTCCGAAAAGCTTTCGTTGTCTAACGGTGTAAGGCCCCTGAAAATGTGTGTCTCTCAAATGTTGAATTCTGCTTTGATGAGAAGTATTTATTCAAATGGTCAACGAGAATGGTGTAGATGTCCTCCTTATTTTGGTCGGAGGAGCAATAAGAGTCACCCGGTAGAGAATATGCCACTGACTGTAGCTGGACACCTCCCAAGAGCAGTAGCTTACTTCTTTTCCGTTTAGCTATGTCGATTCCAACTGCCTCGAGGTATATCTTAAATGCCCTCAGCCACTTCTCCCATTCATTTCTGAGGGCTGCCTTGTCGATGGCCTCGCACAGAAAGGGCTTAATGACGCTGTCATCTATTTCCCTAGCTAATAGGCTATTGTAGCGAATATATTAAGTTTGTAGTTATTATTATACCACTCCTTTGCAAGTTCCTAATTTCTTATTTATTATTATTATTTTATTTTTTTTTATTTTATTGTTTATGATTATTTTGCTTGCCCCATTACTCGGTTCTTCTGTCCTGAGCTTATAGTGTGTACCTAGTGCCCAAAAGAAAAAAATAAAATACGTTAGCTTATACCACTACTCAGCTTTCTATTCCTTTTCTTTTCTATTTTTTTAGAAGGATTGTAGTGCGCATTCGGCCATTGTGATTTTGATTCGGCTTGTACCACTACTCAGCTCTTCTTTTAAGAGATTGTAGTGCGTATTAGGCTTTGTGATTTTGTTTCGGCTTGTACCACTACTCAGCTCTTCTTTTAAGAGATTGTAGTGCGTACTCGGCCTTGTGATTTTGCCTCGTTTTTTCCTCCTCTTAGTTGTTAGAAAGCAGTGTCTTCTTTCAAGCTAGTAAAGAGCAATTTCTTTACTGGGTCTCTCTGCCTATGCATATCATCGCACGAACGATTCGTCGTTTGCCTTTTGCCTTCTATTTTTTTCCTTTGAAGTTTGTATGCTTTTGTACAGTATTTCACCTGCTTACGCAGAGCTACATCAGGCCACTTTTTCTTCTTTCCTTTTTCCTTATTTCGTTCACAAATCACTCACCGTTAATTTCACTGACACACTCGCATCTTTGCAGACAGTCTCCAATTCAAAATTTTTTCTTAAGTTCATTCTTTCAAACTTCCAATAATTTGCAAATATTTTCCAATTTTGCTCGCTCGTCGCCACTGTAATGACCCTCTGATCCACCAAATAATAAGAATAGGACTTGAGTTAGAACTGTGTTGATTTATTAGTATATTATGTAAGTACAACCACGCAGCCGCACAACCATACAACCGGTCTCTCCGGCAGTCCACACTCGTGTGCCGTTCTCTGCACTCGCCTTGTGGCTCAGTCTGTGTGACAATCGTTAGTGTCGGTCCTCCTTTGAGGCTGCGTCGCTGATATCGCGACGCTGACCGTCAGGCATTGCCGGTTGCCACAGTAACCACTGGTGGACAAGGACAATTTGCTATGCGTTGGAGGTAGATTGCAATTTACAATTTAGATTGCGCAATTGCCCATTGAGGCAAAGCACGCCAATTTGCTTCCAAAGAACCATGTTATCACATGACTGTCTACCATACTTCCGACAACGACAACATACGACTCATCAGCGAATGGCTGACTTGCCCAGCATACGTATCATACAAGCGCTTCCCTTCCTCTACCATCTGTTGTTGAAACAAGAGAAGCGTTTGAGAAAATAGTGCAAATTATTCAAATTTGTGAATTTGCACAAGGTATTGAAAGGGTTCGAAAAAGGGGAAAAAAAGCCGATCTCTTCAGCGTCTCAATCCTGTCATCATTGATTTTCGTGAAACTTGGTGTGTCTTTTCGTTGTTGCGAGTGGTGCTCCTATTTTCTATGAACCCAAGTTCCCATTGTTGTTAAAAACGAGACCCCAATTTGTGAAAACGTATGTCCGTATGTTCATCAAACCAACACCCACGCAGTTTTACGAGCACTTGTAAGCCAGTTCCGAGAGTGTATTTGCCTTGTCAACACTCAAGAGCTATGCCGTCAAGCAGTCAGATCATGTATGGGCTGTTTTCAATACAAACCTCGTCTACTAACGCACTGAAAATCAGTGAAAAATCACTAATCACTGAAAATTTTGCCTGCGTATCGAATTCGTGCTCTCCGCCCATTCTCAGTACGTTGCGTCGATTCTTGTGGTCACGTCAGTACGACTTTAAGACTTCATAGAAAGCAGCCTTTGAAGTCCTATATCGCCTTGTTCGTTGGTTTTGCATCCAAGGCGGAACATTTTGAGTTAGTTTCAGACCTATCTACTGATTCTTTCTTGTTGGCAAGACCACATCTGTAGAGGATGCACAGGAGACAGAGGCGGACGCAATCCGGGCGTTTGCGACAG
The DNA here is from genome assembly GCA_037075145.1 of Scaptodrosophila latifasciaeformis. Taxonomy (NCBI): domain Eukaryota; kingdom Metazoa; phylum Arthropoda; class Insecta; order Diptera; family Drosophilidae; genus Scaptodrosophila; species Scaptodrosophila latifasciaeformis. Next base: position 94,093 of record JBAMCM010000258.1, on the reverse strand, counting down.
AGCGAGGATGCGAATTCCCTTCAGACCAACGTGGGCTCTCTACTTCGGCGGCCTTTGGGTGGCCGGCGTAAGATCGGTCGAGAGCGCGCTGTTGAGAACACTTGTCCTCAACTTCAGCGACGGCGAGGCTCTCACACAGGGATAGGTGTGTCGTTACTCGTCTCCCCGTTAGCCAGGACCCCGAACCAGGAGGGTTTAAGCAGCTTCGCAGTCCTGGGCTTGCAAGCTAGGTCCAAGTGGCAGCATCAACAGCGCAACGTCGCAGAAGGGGACCTCGTTGTCGTGGCCGAGGACAACCTACCGCCACAGCGGTCGCTGAGCGGTCGGGTCACCGCGATACATCCAAGAATAAACCCAGACGGCGTGATCAAGGTCGTCGGCGTTAGGATACCGGCGGAGCGACCTACAAGAGGGTCATTTATCGGTTGGCCTCACTTCCAATAATTTGAAAACTAACAGTCTGTCAAGGTGGTTGGTGTTTGTTGAATTGCAGGTTTTATGAGTAATTTTAAAGTATTTTTAATTAAGTTGTATTGAAATCTTTTTTAATTTGAATTTTTCATTGCTGGGCGATGTAGAAGCTTTAGAAAAGTTTTCGCGAAAGCCCTGTTTCGACGCCTTAGCATAAGCTAGCTTAAGAATATAACTCAGTTGCCGTCGAAAGCAAAATCTAATAGTGTCATTTCTATCTTTATTGTTGTTTATTTTGTCTAATTTAAGCCACGTTCAACATCTTAATTTTTATATAAACTACTATAAATTTTCAAGAAGGAAATGCTTTTCTTTTTGGACATACAGGACTTTTTATTATGCGATACTTAAATAAAGTTTGCTAAATATTGTTGACTGGCAGTTTGAATTAAACTGTGTATATAAGTTAACAACAAAAATGTTACAATTTAGAATAATGAACTCCAGTACGCAAGCTCCAATCTGCAAGCTCAGCGTCTGCAAATTAACAACAAAAATGTTACAATTTAGATCAATGAACTCCAGTACGCAAGCTCCAATCTGCAAACTCAGCGTCTGCATAATTTCCGAGCTGCCAAGCTGAATTCTAACAATCTGATCGGCACCTACTTCCGTTCCCACCAATGCATGTGATTCCAGCACCAATTACATCAACAAGACATCAGCCGATGTTGTGGCCTATTGGAAGCAACAAAAGCAAAGTCGATCCTCTGCCACCAAGGGCAGCACAGCTCACAGCCAGAGACTCACAGCTTATTAGGGAAAGCGTAGGGTAATTAGTTGTAATTTGGTTTTGGACTAATAAAGTCGACGTTCCAATCGAACTTTAAATTTTTTTTTTTTTTTACTTTGCAATCTGCAAGTAAATAACTTATACAGTCCGTTTCATAATGATACGCCACCTATGCAATTTTATTTTAAACGTCTACCAAATCTAGAGTTTTGGAATTATTTTCAATATTTTTTTTTTAATGATTAGTTGGAATATTAACTAAAAGAGATTGTGAGTTTGACTGTAGGTCACCCTTGCTAAATTTTAAGAAACAATACCTTAAACTCACATGCCTCGATTTAGGCTTGTTTTCAAGTATTTCATATTGATAAGTCCACCCCCCAAAAATAATTTTAAGCGTAATGAAACCAATTTTTTTTTTATTTTTTCTTTAATTTAATGTTAATTCAGACCACCTAGTGAATTTTTAGCTTAAAATTTTTTTTTTTTTTTTGTGGAAAAAACTATTTTTTTTTTTTTAAATATTAGGGTCCTAACGTATCCCATTCACTAATTACAGCGTATCCCAGCTCAGGAACTCTGTTATCATTGAGGAAAGGTGGAAGACGTCTGTCTTAGGCATCAGTATAATCATAGCTGTTCGATTTTGTGTTAAAAGCAGGCACTTATTTTTATGCAAGATAACACAAGGGTGCACACAAGTGAGACATTTTTTTGGATTGGCCAGCTTGTACCCCTGATCTCAACCCAATTGAAAATGTTTGGGGCACTGTGGGGAATAAGATTTAAGCGAATTGCATCAAATGCGAAAGAGTTCCTGAGCTGGGATACGCTGTAATTAGTGAATGGAATACGTTAGGACCCCAATATTTAAAAACAATAGTTTTTTCCACCAAAAAAAAATATTTGTTAAGCTAAAAATTTACTAGGTGGTCTAAATTAATAATAAATTAAAGAAAAAATAAAAAAAAAAAATTGGTTTCATTACGCTTAAAATTATTTTTGGGGGGTGGCGTATCAATATGAAACACTTGAAAACAAGCCTAAATCGAGGCATATGAGTTTAAGGTATTGTTTCTTAAAATTTAGCAAGGGTGACCTTTAGTCAAATCCACAATTTCTTTTAGTTAATATTCCAACTAATCATTAAAAAAAAAATACTGAAAATATTTCCAAAACTCTAGATTAGGTAGACGTTTAAAATAAAATTGCATAGGTGGCGTATCATTATGAAACGGACTGTACATCGAACTTCCAAATGTGACATTTTTGATCCATCCACTCTAGAAGGCTGCATAACACCATTCAAACCGGCAAATGAAACAATCGTGTTGAAATGAACGAAGTGAATTCGGCTCGTTTGCAAACGATTGCGCATTTAAAAGCGAGCGTTGCCGACTTCAATTCATTCAATTCAAACGGCACATTCTGAAACAAATGAAGTGAAGTCCGAGTAAAGTAAACGGGTGATTCGAATGTCTTGTCTGCGTATGTGTGTGTTAGTTTCAATAAAAGACAGTTATGGTATGCTGAGTTCGTGTTTTTATATTATTATTTATTATTACTTAACTGATTATACATTATATTCTTATTTATATATATACTTATAAAATACTTATTATAAATATTACTTATTTTTAATTTTCTATGTTATTATGTAGAAACATAATTTTATTGATATTTTCTGAATTAAGAGATATGGCAGAACGTTTTTCTGTAATTAAATTTCGAGCGTCTGAAAATGCTCTTTCAGAGGCAGCGCTAGTTGCTGGTATGCAAAAAATTTTGCAACTGGCTTTATATAAGTTTGGGAACATATTTTTATGATCGTTCCACCAAGCCAGACAGTTAAATCCATCAACATAAATAATATTTGTATTAATATACATATGAATTTCTTGATCGAATTGATCACTACTATTGATGTCATTTCGTTTTTCGATGAAGTCGTCAAATGTATCATCATGCACTGGTATATTTTCTTTATTTTCCATTTCGAAATTTTCAAATTCAAAACGTGCCAAGAGTTCTTTGCAATTTTCAATAACATTTTTTTTTTCTAGTTCAGAAAATTGAAGTAATTTATTTGTGGGTGGAAATAGAAATAAAGCAATTTTATGGAATTCGGTTACATATTGAAGAATTTTTTGATTTATCTGTTGCAAAAGAGTTGACTTTATATTGGAGACAAGGTCACTATCCGACAATTGTGGTTGACAGGCTTTTTTTAATTTGTTTATGTATGGTAATGTGAAATGAATAGTAGGAAATTGACTGCTTTCAAATTTTTTTGATATATCGGTAAATGTTTCAAGAACTCGAGTGATACCTGTAAGCTCGTTTATATGAATGCTTTCTATTCTATCTGTTTGGTTTTTTTCTTTTAAAGTGTTTGAAATCTCAATCCAATTTACTTCTATAGATTTCAATAAAAAGAAAACTGTGTTCCAACGTGTTGGGCACAAGCATTTCAACGTCGCATTTAAAAAAAAATTTGAGCCTGACTTCTTAAAATACTTAACTAATTTACTGCATGTATCAACCATTTTAGAAAATTCTATAATTTTTTTTACCGTTGCCTCTATAATGTTGTGCAATAAATGATTGATGCAGTGAATATGGTGGTATCCTTGGAAAGCCGCAATCATGTTAGAACCTCTATCCGTAACAATCACAGGCTGGTCTTCATCAAGGTTGCAACCAAAATTTTGTAAAATATCCATGAGCTTGGTACGAATATTTCCACCTAAAAAAATAATGAAATAATTAGCATTAATCATTTTGTTGGTGATTGAAATGCATTCAATTTATATTTAAATTCAATTACCTGTGGAGGATTCTCCTTTCATACACTTTATTGCCAAAAGTCGGTTTACCAAAATGCCCTCTCTTATATAATGTATGGTACAGGACAGATAAGACAATCTTAAATGATTGTCTGTCCATATGTCACTGGTGACTGCATAGCCAAACCGCTTGAACTTTCCAATGTCTGCTTTAACTGGACCAAAGCGCTCTTGATATAACGATGCAACGTTCCTTGAAATTGTTGTCGAATGGGGCAAAAGATTGTCGACATCTACGTTAGCACCGTACGTTGCTCCCACGTTGATCAAGAACGTGGCAAATTCTTTGAGGCCAGTATCGCCAATCACCTTAAATGGTCGACAATTCCTTACAATCCATTTCGTGGCAATTGTGGTGGCTTCCTTTTTTGTTTCAGAATTAACATTGATTAGAGCTTGGTTATTTCGGCAGCTTATTATATAGCACTTATGTTTAACTAAATTAGAAGTGTTGCCTGAAAATTTATAAACACTTTTACAGATCTTGCAGGCCACAAAATCTTTCATCTGCTTTCCATCTGCATCATTTACATATAAAAAATAATCCGAGACTTTACTACGACCTCTTTTCCCCTTTAACGAATATACACCGCTCTCCAATTTCTGTTTTATTACAGTCGCCGACTCCTCGATAAACGATGCGTCGCTTGACGTTAGCTATATAAACGATTTTATATTTTTATTACTATTCTATTTTAAATATTTATAATTGACAATTGACAATTTGACAAGACCGCTAAATAATTTATATATTTATTTTAGACAAATGCTACAATAAAAATACAAATATACAATTTATAATAAGACGCAATTAAATAAGACGCACACGCACACGCACATAATACACAAACACATAGAACACTTAGACTTACCTCCGCGCTGTCCGAACTCATTTTGCACAATGACAACATAAAGAATTCTGAACACTTTGAATTGCCATTGAAAATTCGTCGGCTTCATTCTTGCTTTGCACGCATTCAGTGAGTTCATTTCGATCGAACGCCTCAAACTCCGACCACATACGAAGTGAACGCGAAGAGAACGCGACCAACTGAATGGCATGTATTCTGAATACTGAATAAAACGAATGAATACTCTAAATGCAAACAAAGAGAATGGTGTTATGCAGCCCTCTAATCCACTCTATTAATGATCGCTTTTCTAAAACCTTTCGTTCGCAATGTTGTGTTTTTATTATCGAGTTAATACTAACTACTTATCGATTTTTATATTATTTAAAAAATGAATACTCAAACAATTAATAATCGTTTTTTTTTTTTTTTTTTTTTTTTAATCAGCTTTATGTCGAATAATATATCGATTAATCGGTTGTTAAGTCGAAAAGTTTTCGGCATTCTTGTAAAAAATATGGAACCAAATTTCAGTTTTAATAGATTTAATTAAAAGTTTAACTATTTGAATTATGGCTGACTCTCAAAATCCGACCAATGCAGTTGCTTCTGTTTTTCCACCGCCGAAATCTGGAAAGAAATTAAATTATGGTACCAATAGCACAAAAGAATTGCTAAATCGTATACCCACCAAAGTGGTTGAAACTAACCTAGACGAGGTACTCACTGCTGTCAGAGTGGTTGATAATTTATGTGATTATTCTCATTGTAAAGCCAGAACGAACCTTATGGGTATGAGCTGTGAACATTGTCAAAAGCGTTTTTGTTATAAGCACGGCCTGCCAGAAATTCACGGATGCGGCAGTGCAGTAAAGCACAGCGAACGCAAAAAATTTTTACACCCGCAAGCCTTTAGAACAGTAAACCAAGACGAATTAGATCAAGCTAAAAAAAAATTGGACACAAAACTTAAAGACATGCAAAAAAATCGCATGCAGAAGAAGCATACCAATAAAAAAAAAACAAGCTAAAAATATATTTTTTTATAACTTTTCTGCGTAATCGTTACGTACTAATGTTGTTTGTCTAATCTATCAATCAATAATGTTCGCTTTCAAAAAAGTCCCAATTTTGTTATTTAACAATGTCCGCAAATTCAAATTGCGGGAACGTTTTCAATACATACAAGGGCAGTCACCTGAACCGAATCTTCGTGAATATTTTTATTACATTGATCATCAGGGTATGGTAAGTATAAATGTTTTTAACTCAAATATTTTTTATTTAATTAATATATAATTGTAATGTACATTCAGTTATTTTTAGATGATGCTAAACAAAAAAACTTTACATCAAGTTTCAAGGAGAAGAAGTTTATTAAATTTTTCTTCAACCGATTGAAATACAACAACTCATCCCGCTACAAGGGTGAATTTCCATACATTTCCCTATGTGGTCGAGAGCGAAATTATGTGCGTTGTGAAGACACACCTATCGTTTTTACACACCTAATAAGCCCAGAAAGAAATTTCATAAGTTACGGACATGCAGGCGATGACTTAGCAACTATATTTGAACCCCATAAGATTTTTATGGACCCTCAAACGGGTCGTGTTTATCATCCGGCACCTTCTCACGTTGGAGGCATTGGCTTGATACGATCGCAGCTAGCTATAGAAATGAGTCAAAATTTCGAGTTCGGAAATGGAGAACAAAATTCACCCACACATTTCTTTTGGCAAGGCAATCGATTACCTCTAAATATAAGTTGGGTTGATAGTTCTACCAAATATAGGATTAACACAGTTGTTCCGAAATCGTTTTAAAGACTACATTTACAATATATTTAACAATAATACAATATTAAAAATAAAAATAAAAAATGAAAGTAAAATAATATGAAATATATTTAAATGTTAATTAAAAACAACCTTATTAATAAAAACAAATGTAATTGATTCTCATATCCACAAAAGTTATTTATTATGTCTTCTACATAGACTCATATAACACGCTGATGTAGACTTCACAAATTCCTAAAAATTAGTTATTTTCCGCAAAAGTAAATATAAAAAAAATGAATATACTCTTTTTTCTGCGAAAAGAGTATAAAAACAATTTGCGGGCTTTTCGAGTTCAAACCTTTGTAATAATTTAATGGTTGATTGTCGAAATGACATAAAAAGATGTCTGTCTTAATGCCATTTTTTCTTGCCCATTATTAAAAATGGTTTTGTAACAACTACAAGTGATCTGGATCTGATATCTAACGTCAATGTAAATTCTAGTAAATCCACAAATTCTAGTACGAAGATATGGTAGCTTTTTCTTATTTTTATACTCTTTTCGCAGAAAAAAGAGTATATTCAATTTGCTCTGATGTTTGTAACGCACAGAACCAAACATCGTAGATCCACAAAAGTTACATCTAGAATACTTAGAATCACTAGAGGAGTCGATATAGCCATGCCCGTCTGTTTCTATATAAACTACTCTCTCAGTTTTAAAGCTATTTTGATGAAACTTGTTATGTGGCCTTCTTTTTCACCTAGGCAGCACATTTATCGGAACCGGCCGGATCGGACTACTATATCATATAGCTGTCATACGAACCTAAATCGGTTTAGGCAATAACTCCCACATTTATTATCCGATCCTGTTCAAATTTGGCATGCATATGTTTTATATAACGATAGATAATTGAAAACCAAATTTCTCCAGGATCGAACTAACTATATCTTATAGCTGTCATACGAACCTAAATCGGATTAGGGAATAACTCGCACATTTATTGACTGATGTTTTCAAAACTCGGCTTACACGTTTTCTACATAAATGTACGCGTTTGTGCTGAATTTTATTAAAATCGGACTACTATATCATATAGCTGTCATACAAATCGAAATCGGCCCTATTAACTGACCAACACCGTTCATGTGATTTACGGCAGAAACAACTGCGAAAAGAGTCTGTAATCTTCGGCACCCCGAAGATAACGTTGGGATTTTTCTAATTTAATTTGTTTGTTAATTCATATATTATACATATCACCAAGTTTAATAATCATAACTTTAATATAAACTTTTTCGTAATAATTGTAAAATGCTATTTTCTTTCCAGGGTCTTAGATATTTGTCGGATTGTATAAAATGTACATCCTAATGCGTAAAAGCTTTTGTGATTCGTATCGAGTAACAACTCGATGTACATTAAGATTTTGTACAACACGTATATTTTTTCCGGAATGTTTTAATTGCTCACTTCGATTTTCTTTCGTTTGAATTTTTTCCGAGAAATGTCGACCACAAGCAATTATGTACGCATCACCTTTCAATCAATGTTGGGAAGCATTAAGTATTACCATGAGCTTAAGATTTGAGTTCTTAATCTTCCAATCTCTTCTTCAATTCACAAGTTGCAGTAGTTGCTTTTGTGAGTTAGAAAAAAACTCATATGGCAATTTAATACCAATTAAAGCTTCCACTTACCATGTTCATTGAAAATATCTCTAAGAAGCTTAAAACTTTTATTAAAAACACATAAATTATAATTGTCAGGTTTGGTAGCACTAGCATAGTAATCAAAAAAGTTATAACCAATAATCACTGTTCACTGTGGTTCACGGCTAACTTTGTTGATACATATGTACATATTATAGCTAATGTTCCTTTAATAGTGATGCAGAAATATCTTGGCCATGATAAAACATAAATTGCCATAAAGGCAAGGCAAATTAAAATCTAGACTCCGACATTTTTCGTTTAGCTCTGATCGATCGAAAGATTTTCGGATATTAAAACTTTAAAGGTGTATAAAAAAAAAAAATTTAGAAAAGAAAGCGCATAAAAAGGAGAGTGGCGGAGAGGAAAAATAAGGAGTCCGAATCCCAAGTTTGGTTGTCTCAGGTCTTATAGTCTCTCATACACATCACAATATTGTGAGTATCTTTGAGGGCTCTCCGACGTCTCCGTCTCTATGCTAAATTTCATTGCAAAAACTAAATAAATTATTATCCGTAATATAAAGGATATTAAAAGTAACAAGCAATCAATAAGCGAAGCATTCTAGTCTTACTATATAAGAAAACTGGGAAATTAAATTAAGTTTTTTTTTTATTATTATTATTTTTCTTTTTAAGACCTAAGCCTCTTAAAATTACTTTCAGAGTAGTCAGTACCATCGAGCGGTTGTCTGCTTTTATAAGAACAGTTTTAAAACTATCGTCATATGTATAATCCTAGCATATGGCTCTCTTTTGTATATTTCTAACCATATAATTTACGGCATAAAATTGAATGTAAACAAGTACATATATACTTTATCTATTGAAACAATTTTTAAAACATATGTTATTCTTTGCTCTTTTTATATCCTATACCTGAAATTAAAATGTATACTGCAATGCTGTGAGTGTATGTAAGACGTCGAAGACGTCTGTATGATGGCAAGGATCCCAGCAACTGTAAAAGCTAGAGTTTTGAAATTTGCTATAAAAACCTATAGGACATGAGAATGGGCAAGTTTACTTTTTTATGTTGATCCAACCAAAATTTTGCAGAAATTAGCGATACGGGTTATTTTAATTTCGGCTACGCCCGAGTCCAGGGCTAGAAAAGAATTGCATAAATAAATAATCTTTTCCCGTACACAAAATTTCCATGCGGGGGGTTAAATTGCGAGCGAGGTGAGCAAGCTTGGTGCAAAGCCTTCTAATTTAAACTTACTTTATAAATACATATATTCCCGTATCGGATCATCTAGTAAATAAGCTAATTGATCTCAAAGTCGTATGTTTTCCAATAATAGAATTCTGCATATTTTAGGTAATTAATTGTAAAATTTATATATATTAAAAAATGTATTAAAGGAATCAGACTATTTTTCGTTTCGATTCAACGTTCTTCATATGGAAACGTTAACTTTTTAAAGTGTTAGTAATATTTTTCAAATGATTTGGTTATTCTATAATAAAGTTCTAAATTTTATACACATCCATCCAATACTAGCATTGTTCTTTAATACTGCAGTATTTCCCCCAATTCAATACTCCAAATTATATACAGTAGAAAATTATTTTGTATTACTCATGCGCCTTGATTATAATAGTTTTATTTTATTCGTACCATTGAAAAGTTGACAAGATATTAGAAATAAGTATATGTTTAATTATCGGATATACGTTTCAAGTATTTGACTTTTACTTTTAAACCAACCATACGGCGATTATTCAAGTAAATCCCTACACAAATAAATTTAATGTAAAATTAAGTGCTACAAATACAACTTCATATTTGTATACATATACAATATAAAAATACCTATGTGTAAAACATTTTTGATATACTTTTTGTGGTCATATAGGTTCTCTCAACATATACTTTTTAAGAAATCCTACTCTGAAATTTACAAATAACTTTATGGTTGTGCAAAGAATTTGTATAAATAGGCAATAGCTCACTATGAATAACAATAATTTACAATTAGTTAACTAAGTTACTTAAAAAGTTCGTTAAAATGTATGAAGAAAGTGTATCAAACACGGTCTGTTCATTTGTTTATACAAATGTATATACATGCAATATAAAGTGTGCTTGTCATGTAAGCATTGATAATACCAACTTAAAAAAAATTTAAATATTATAAAAAGCTTACTATAGAAAGTCGACTTAACGGTTTTCTAATTCGAAAATAATCAGAAAGCCTACTTTCAGGGCCATAAATTTCATTGGAATGAGTATTGTCTATAAGAACCTTTCACAGGGTAATTTACAAAGAAAAGTCATTAAAGAGATCAGTGAAGTATTTTAAGATGGTAGAGACTGGGTTTAGTTTTTTAATGATTAATGTTACTATAATTAGTAAGTTAATATTCGCTGTTCTCATTTGGATTCATAATATGATGACCTTGGCGCTCCATAGTAAAAATACGTCAGACATTTTGATGTTACTTCCTATTCTGGTTGTTTTAAATTGAAATTATTGAAAAATATTATATTTCATTACAATGAAAAGTTATAAGAATTTAATGCTAACCACAAAAATTTATATTTTTAAATACTACTTACTGATAGTAATGAAGTAATTCATAAGGTTACATAGAAAAATCAAAATATTAATCAGATTTTAAAAAAATGTTTACCAATTGAGTCCTCTGCACCATATAGGTTTATTCTAGCTAATAGACAATCGTTGCTATGGTAGTGTTTCTAATCCATGTCATGCCATGAAGTTGTTTTAAAGCTATTTAATTAATTAATTTAAAGTTTCTCTGCATATAATATGCATAATATGTGACAATTAGAATTTATATGAATTATATTCCACTGAGTCATGTGTGCGCATCCGTATTGAATAAATTTCCTTCCATCTTCTTCTGGTTGAGCCGTCACATTACTTTATATATGTCGAGCACCACAATCCGCATTAAAAATTTCTTGCTATGTGACCTAGATATACTCCATAATGCTCTAATTCAAACGGGAGTCTATATTTCACAAATGCTAGAGAGCTGCACTTGTATGTAGAACCCAGAGACGTCGGAGACCCCCAAAGTTAAATAAAGTATAATCAGGGTCATTAGAGAAATCGATCTAGCCATATACGTCTATATAAACGCAAGCATAGCAGAAACTACAAAAGGTAGAATTATAAAATTTTGTGTGGAAAACCTATAGGATATGAGAAAGAGCAAGTTCATTTTTTTTTTTGTACGGGTCCCCGTCCCCTGAGTGGAAACCATTTTCTCAAATTTAGGGTACGTGTCATACAATATAGTTTGAAGATGTTTTTTCTATGAGAAATTCTTCTATTTCTTTGATATCAAGATAAGACACAAAAAAAAATGTATTACAAGCAACGAATATAAAAATTCTAATGGTTTAAGAAATAGAAGAACAAAGTAGTCGATGTTGATCGAACACCCAAAACCAGACATCGCTGGGAAGTTTGTACTATTGTAAGCCGACTGTTTCTACACAAATAATCCTTTATTTTTGTAAAAGAAGTAGTATTGGTTTGTTGATTTCAAAATTAAAAAAGATAATTATAGTTAGATTAATTAATGGATCAGTCTCTAGATGGTAATTAAATTTGTAGATAAATTGAAATTATCAACAACTAATTACACTATATTTAAGGTCTCACTTACTAAATGGATTTCGTTATCTGTACAGTTTAGCCAAGCGATGCAATCTTGTCAATTAATTATTTTTTGTACCCCTAAATATTGTTTAAAATGTGCATATAATTTGATTTCATCCAATATAAATTCCCATAATTACTGACTGCACATTTGTCAGAACCGGCGGGTTCGGACCACTACATTATGTATTCCATATGGATTGACTGATTTTACGAAAAAAAAAAAAAAACATTTTAAATGATACCGGCAGCTATGCTAATTCGATACATTCGAAAGCGCAAAAGCAATACATAAAATCGGTTTGAATGGTAGCTCTTGCCATTCATATGCCATTAAGTGATCTTTGCGAAGATGTTTGACTGAAAGCTTCCAATACGGCCTTTAAATTTTTTGATGTACATTTAAAAACACAATGGGAAAGAAATATAATATTGATGTTTTCTCAACTCATGTGCAGTCTCCAAAGTCTTGTGCTGCAATTGTTCATATTTCTTGATTAACTCCACATATGAGTTCTATATAGTCGAGATAATACTCTATCAAGAGCCTCAAATCGTCCCTTAGCTTGTTTGAATGGTTGACCAAGGTAACTCGGATCATTCTTAAATGGTAGTCGTACCGTAATTTTGCCATCTGGTTGACGTTGAGCGTTTCGACTGAGTTCTCATAACAACCAGAAAAAATCAATGCAATATGTGGCACAACAGAAATATCAAGTGATACATAGAATTTATCCAAACCAGATATAAGGGAAGTGGGCGTTTTGTGTTTAACATGATTAAGGTAGTTACCAGCGCTGCATATCGTCATGTTGTGTTTATGTTTAGGTAGGCGTACTGCTTGTTCAAAATTGAAATTAAATTCACTTAGAGTATGAATCCAGCAAGATTTGACCATATGTATAACCTCCAGATGAGTCTTGCGTAGATGGACACCTTCGAGCTTGATGGTCCTTTCCAAAACAATTAAGGCAAAGAGAATGGTTTTTGCCAGATGATAACGTAAGCTGAGCACAGCCAAAGTATCGATGGTCTTGGCTGGAACTAATTACACATACCTGACTTGTTCAATGATAGGCCATGATGAGAAATGCAAAGACTCGTTCCATTTGCAGCGAGTGTTAACATCTACCTTTGCATGATAACTAAGATTAGCTTTGTCTGTGCTATGTGAGATTCACTTCCAATTGACTTCAGAGAAATATATGGGACAGTAGAATTATCAATTAGGCGTCTAAGCTGTTGCCTATTCGATTTCGTGACACTTGACAATTGAAAAGTGAATTGATTTTTTCTGCAAAAACTTGTGTTGGATGATCATAGCGTTCCTTCTTTTGCCTAGCTTTCGGGGGAACCTTGGAAAACCCTCACGGTTTCTACACAACTAATAACTAATTAAACTTTTCAACAGCTGAGAAACACGAAATAAAATTTTTATATTCAGAATATTTATCAATAAATATTCGCAGAGCAATTTTAGGAGACACAATTTTAGTCGAACACGTGGGGCATAGAGTCAGCAAATATGGAATTTGCGAATCGAGATGCATAAGTTGTATAATTTGTTGTTTATATGTTTCTAAATTCATTTGGCGAATTAATCAGGCAGATTAACAAGAGCTAGATTTTGTACAGCAAATAGAACAAAACTTCGAAAACAATTTTAAGTTATACAACCAACGTGCTAGCGATGAGAGATGACAAAGTTCGTACAACCACTTTGAATTTGTGATGATGCGATATGACGTCACGGGTGCGGTAAGTCATTCACCGACTATTGAGCTGTCGAATTGCCTTTGCCAACCCAACGCATTGTACTGCAGACGTTCTACGGATGCGGTGAGTCACTGGCCGATGGCTCGAACGGCTATGCTTATTTTTTTTACAAATTACTAGCAGTGAAAACGGTGGGCCACAAACTAGTGTCCACGGTTAGATGACGATAACTTATAGAGTAAGGTTAATCGTATTCGCTGTGTAACAGCGCTAGGTTACAACCAACGGATGACTGGAGTCTTTTATATTTCATGTTGTGTTCTAATGTTTTAAAGCAACTTTATTAACAATATGTATGCTCAAAAAAGCAAAGTAAATTAAACCGAACGTTAAACTCGGGCGCGGCCGAGTTTGGCATACCCTGTAGCTAGTGAAAAAGAAAAGATGGGAACCTTAGTCGGGTATTAACCCTGGTCATCTACATTCACATAAAACCTATGGTCTTAATATTCCTTTGAATCCAACAATACATTGTTCACAATAATGCAAGCACACCATCTATCGGACTGCTCATTCGGCAATTTGCCAGTTAGGCAAGGGGAATTAAAATCTTGACCCTCAATATTTGTTTTTGTATATCTCGTGTAAATATGGTCCGACTATGGTCATATTTGATATTAATCGAAAGATTTTTAGATTTCAAACAACTTTTTTGAAGCAAGTAATACTTAAATTCTTAAGTGTTAGTAATTATTTCTCTAGTCACCCTGATTACATTGTGGGTAACTTTGGAGGTCTTCGACGTCTCCTTCTCTATGTTACCTACATTTGTACAAACTTAATATACCCTTGTACCTTGTAAGGTACTGGGTATAAAAATTGCTAGACACAGAAAAAATTGCTAAGACAGAAATAAGCAATGCAATTCCGTTAACATGCTAGACGCAACTAGCGAATGAGAGCATTCCAACAAAAACTCACTCAAAATATAAATTTACAAGTGCTCAAATGTGCTCGAACAGAATATCTCTAACATTTATAAGGTGATTTCTTTCAAATTTGAGATACAAAATCAGTTAAAGGAATAAATACCTTCAACATTTTTTGACTAATTTCTTTCATACTCGGTATTTACGATTTATGTAGAAAATATAAAGCTTACATGTATGCCAAATTTTTGTCGGATTTAGCTACTATGTTTTATAACTGTAATGTGTAAGGAATATCTGCTGCGAGTACTTACAGTAGCAAAACACTTCGAGTGTCGTAATTCTGAAATTACAAAGCTTTGAAAAAGTGAAGAGGAAGAGTGGAGAAAAAAAATGAACTTGGCCAACGTACACACATAAGAAGTCCGAATCCTAAGTTTGGTTGCCTTAGCTCTTATAGTCTCTAAAATCTATGTGTCCATTCGGACGGACAGTCAGAACAACGGACATGATCCTATCGATTTCTCTTGTCACCCTGATCATGTCGTGGGTAACTTTGGGGGGTCTACGACGTCCCCTTCTCTATGTTACATATATTTGCACAAACTTAATATATCCTTTACCCTAAGGTTCAAAAGGGCAAGGTATAAATAAATCAATTGTTCGATTTATTTAGTTGAACTGACTTAGATTTATTGGTTTTTATACCCTGTACCTAAAAAGGTACAAGGGTATACTAATTTTGTGCAAATGAGAAGGAGACGTCGGAGACCCCCCAAAGTTACCCACAATATGATCAGGGTGACTAGAGAAATTGATATAGCCATGTCCATCCGTCCGAGTGAACGCCTAGATCTTAGAGACTATAAGAGCTAGGATAACCAAACTTGAGATTCGGACTCCTTATGTGTGTACGCTGGTCAAGTTTATTTTTTTCTCTCTCTCCCCCCCCCCCCCTCCACATTTTTTCAAAGCCATATAATGTCTAAACCTTTCGGATTTAAGTATTAGTTGCTTCTGAAAAGTTGTTAGGAATCTAAAAATCTTTCGATTGATATCAAACATGACAAAAATTGAACCATATTTACTCGATATATACAAAAAACAAATTTTGAGGGTCAAGATTTTAATTTCCCTTGCCTAACTGGCAAACTGCCGAATAAGCAGTCCGATAGATGGCGTGCTTGCAATATTGTGAACAATGTGTTTTTGGACCATAGGTTTTATGTGAATGCAGGCGACCAGGGTTACCACCCGACTAGGGTTGCCACCTTTTTTTAAATTCCGTCTACTAGGTACAGGGTATCCCAAACTCGGCGCGCCCGAGTTTAACGTTCGGCTTCATTTTTTTTATAATCTATGCATTATTATTAGATTTTCAGTATAAATTCTTTTTAATGACAAAAATTTAATTCTGCGAAATGTATTTTTATTTCAGTATAAAAATCGTTTATTAAAATGCCTGATCGATTTCAAGTAACAAAAGCTGATGATACTGTATTGGATTATATTCAGGATGATTCTGCAAGCGGTAAATTATTAGGAGACATCCACAATGACGTCCCAGGTAAGACTGAATTATATTTTACCTTTACCAGTGTGACGGTCACAACGAAGAATCGAATCTTCGGATTTTTTGATCATAATCAAAACAATGCTTGTGTTGCTTGGATATGTGCGTAGTAAAAAATATTTTAATTACATAAGAAAATAAGTTTCATGCAATGAACAAATTTATTTTTAAGATTTATATTGAAAATATTTTTTTTTTTCTAAAAAATTTTAAAATAAAAGAAACTTAATTAATTAAATCGATAAATTTTTATGATATTCTGTAAATTTATTATTGCTAGCAGGAATTACAGATTTTTTTCGTTACTTTAGAGAAGGAAGAATATTTATTTTGTGTGGTCTACCACCACGCAAACAAACGGAATGTACAATACACTCTTTTAAGCTTTCTAAAAATTTCGATCATCACGATAAGGAGTCACGAGTATAATTGATCGCCATATTTACACTCTTTCAAACGATCAATACTTCTTGCTGATATATTGTCCAAATTGAGTGAAATTGGTTTTATTTATTATACGAGAGTTTGACCAAATTATACTTTGTTTACGTAATATTTTTTCAGGTAAGGTAACATTAATGATAAATGTAATGAAGCCGAACGTTAAACTCGGATCCGGCCGATTTTGGGATAGCCTGTATCTAGTAGACGGAATTGAAAAAGAAAAGGTGGTAACCCTAATCGGGTGGTACCCCTGTTCGGCTACATTTACATAATCCTCTGGTTTCAATATTCGTTTACAATCAACAACACATTGTTCATCTTAAAACAAGCACTCCATCTATTGGATTTTACATTCCACCGTTTGCCAATTAGGCAAGGGGAATTAAAATTTCAACTTTGAAATTTTGTTTTTGTATATCTCATGTAAATATGGTGGTGTTTGATATCAATCAAAAGATTTTTAGATTCCTAACAACTTTTTGGAAGCAACTAATACCAAAGTCCTAAAGTTGTAGAAATTACAAGGGTTTGAAAAAGTGAGGGGGTGGAGGGAGAACAAAAAAACTTGACCAGCGTACACACATAAGGAGTCCGAATCCCTAGTTTTGTTGTCCTAGCTCTTTTAGTCTCTAAGATTTAGGCGTTTACACGGACGGATGAACTGACGGACAGACGGAGGGGCATGGCTGTATCAATTTCTCTAGTCACCCTGATCATACGACTTCTCCTTCTCTATGTTACATGTATTTGCACAACCTTAATATAACCTTACCCATAAGGTTCAGGGTATCAATAAAGGCCTTTCCTTTACCTAATTTTTCAAATATCAATCGAATACTTCAGAATCGCAATATATTAAATGTTATTTACAATATTCTAAAATATTAAAAAAACTATTCACAATTGGAAAGTAATCTCCTTGCTGTCTTCAGAGTGCCGAAATTTTGATATTTTAAAAAGATTAGGTTCTTATTGCAGCTATACTATAGTAGTTCGATTCGCTTAAAATGCTTAAACTAGATTAGGGTAGGTAGGTATTAGGTATGGCTATAAGCATACTTTATTTGGATAAAGGTAACTAACAGAAATGGCACAATCGGTCCGATGAGTACTAACTTAAGTATAGGTAACTTTTGGTGGTCTACGATGTTCTTATTCTGTGCGTTAAAAACATTTGAGAAAAATTTTTTGTACTATTTTTTCTTCGTGGGATTTATTTATATTAATTATCTTCTATTTTACTTCGAAAAATTTATAATCATGATGATACCTGATTAGTACTAGAAGTGTTGAAAAAAAGTCATACATTATATAATCAATATAATAATTTAGAAAGTCAAAACTTGTATGTGTATATCTATGCATTAATATTGTGCCCCGTGTTAAAATGCGATCGCTTTAAAATGTATGGGAGTTATTCATCTAACCGGCTTAGGTTTGTTTGACAGCTATATGATATAGTGATACGATTCGGAAGGTTCCGATAAATGTGAAGGCTATAAACCAATTCTTATCAAAACTATCTTTAAAACTGAGAGACTAGTTTGTATAGAAACAGATGGATATGTCTATATCGAATCCTCTAGTAATTCTTCGTATTCTAAAAGTAACTTTTGGGGTACTGTACTGAGCAGTACCGTACGTTACAAACATCAGAGCAAAATGAATAGTCTGTTTTCTTCATAAAGAGTATAAGAATATAATTATATACCATCGAATAATTTTAAATTAAATAAAAATTAAGCCGGGAGCGGCAGAGTTTGGGATACCCTGTGTCTAGTAGACGGAATTGAGAAAGAAAAGGTGGCAGCCTTGGTTGGGTGGTAACCCTGGTCGCCTACATGAACATAAAACCTCTGGTCTTAAAACTCCTTTGAATCCAACAACACATTGTTCAAAATAATGCAAGCACGCCGTCTATCGGACTGTTCATTCGACCGTTTACCTGTTAGGCAAGGGGAACTAAAATCTTGACTCTGAAAATTTCTTTATTGCATATTTCATGTAAATATGGTCCGATTTTAGTCATGTTCGATATCATTCGAAAGATTTTTAGATTCCTAACAACTTTTCAGAAGCAACTAATACTTAAATCCGAAAGGTTTAGACATTATATGGCTTTGAAAAAATGTGGAGGAGGGAGGGGGGGGGGGGGGGGGAAAGAGAGAAAAAAAAAATAAACTTGACCAGCGTACACACATAAGGAGTCCGAATCCTAAGTTTGGTTATCCTAGCTCTTATAGTCTCTAAGATCTAGGCGTTCACACGGACGGACGGACAGACAGACGGTCAGACGGTCAGACGGACGGACATGGCTATATCAATTTCTCTAGTCACCCTGATCATATTGTGGATTACTTCTCCTTCTCTGTGTTACATATATTTGCACAAACTTACCGTTAAGGTACAGGGTATAAAAAAAAAATAAATAAATAAATAAACGTCTAACTTGAGGCACCCGATTTTGCATGATTTCATATGAGTTAGGAAGAAGGAATCGACTTACAGATTTTAACATTTTACTTTATAAACGACCCAAAATTACCTAAAGTATGATCAGGGTGAACACCCCGTTCTCAGAATTGGTAAGGCCTAGAAAGTTCCGGTTTGTTGCTAATAATCATTTGTTGTACAGGTTATATCAAGTTTATTACGTTTTTTCGAAATCCGATGTAGGTTCGGAATATAAAGCATAAAACCAAAACAACCTCAAAAAAAGTAAAAAGTTTATAGGTCATAACTTTTTTGTTTGTAATCATATTATTACGAAAATTGTCCGTTATAAGTTCTTATGTGTTTTCAAAAAGGATGTGAAGTTTCGATCTGTTCGGTCTACTATATCATATAGCTCCCATAGTGCAAAATCGTTTTAACGTCATAATTTCTTTATTTTTAAAGATATTTTATTCAAATTAAAAAATAATATGAATTTTAGAATACCCAGCAGCTGCGCAAAGTTTTAATAAAATTTGACATCTACATCATAAAGCTTTCATATGTAATCGGCTAATCGGTCAAAAAATCTGATTTCTGTGCTTTTTTGTCAGAAAACGGGATATTTATGAACCAATTCCAACCAAATTAAGCACAAGGCACTTTTTTGTATAAGTTTTTAATAACACGAAATTTTATTGAAATCGGATATCATATAGCTCCCATACATCTGTTTCACCAAAAAAATCATTTAAAATGGTTTATTCACACATTTTAGAGATATTTTTAGTGAATTTCATTTGCATATTATATTTACACTAATTTAATATTTTGGGACCTTAAAGTACAGGATATAAGCATGCTTATTTTTTTAATGAAATATTTCCAGAAAAAAATTTTTGATATGAGCCTACGTTTTTTACATACGGTGCAACGTTCATATGCATGTTTTTTATGTTAGAGTTGGTAAGCTTTAAAGTTATTATTCCTGCATTTGTGCTTTTTGCTAGTACTTTGTGCCCCAAATACTGTAAGATGGTTTATAGTGCTCTGACACATTTATTTTTAGTTACCCATAAAAAGCTTTCTATGAAAGCTTTGTGGGCTCCATTGGATCCAGCATCCGTGACCTTTTGTTACTTGTTCTCAAATTTTGTAGATATGTATATACATATGTCTCTATAAAATAAAGTGTGCATTTACCTAAACATCCTAGTATGTGTGAATGATATTATTTGAATATATAGAAAATAGAAAAAGCATTTGCGTTATTCATCCTTTATTCGCTTTTACTTGTTTGCCTTACTCTTCCTGCCTTAAAGTTTTTGTGGACGAAAGCTTTTTATTTCATCTCAGTTCAATACGCAGGTCCCGGGCAACATAATTTTTATTTAAGCCAACAGCATACAGTTTTCTTAGGTTTTCTAGAAATACAAAAGAAAAGTAGCATAATTTTGAGCGTATTCGCTCAGATAAAAAGTTATTTAAATGGTTAAATAAGACTAAGAATTTATTAAAACGAAAAAATTAGTGACAACGGAATCCTTCCGCTAATATCATATTTCTTTAATAATTCAAAGATCTTCTAAGCTGTTATAAATAAGTTATAAATAAATGTGTATAAATGTGCTCCAAATCAATAAGTTGCTTTAAAAAACAAATGCAATAGTTTTTAAATTTTGAATCACTTCTAATAAGATATATTTTAAAATAAAGTGGACATCATTAACATTTTGTTGCCAATGGCCTAATAATTGCTTTAGGTTTTTCCCTTTTAAATTATAAATGATTTAATTATTTCAGACAAATTGTTATATTTTATTCTATATCTAAAGGCGTTGTCAGTATAAGTCCTTGACCTATTTTAAAAAACGGCTAATTTCAAAAATTTTTATTTTATTTATAAATTATATTGTTTATTTTTTTTAAATATATCTAAAAATGGATAAAATGCAGTTAAAGTTTTTAATGCTAAGCGAAAAAGTAATTACGGAAATCTAATCAATCAACTTTATAATTCATTTATAAGTAATAAGCAGCTAATATTATAAAGTAATTATCAACAACTTAAAATATGTTTCAAGTGAATAAATATAAATTACATTTTATATTAATAGTATAAAAAAAAAATAAAATAAAAAATATATTCATGTATGTATTTATGTACATGTATATATGCACTAAACCTTAGTATTACATAACAGCGATGAGACTTTCAATAAATTATATATATATAGTGCTTGCTACATTCGAGTTCTAAAAACGCGTCTAAAATTAGAAGTATTAAATATATTCAGCGATAAAATGCAAAACATTACTATAAAGGATGATGCAAATGCAATGGATATAATACCGTCTGAACGCAACGGAAATGATATCAAAAATGAAGGTACAAAATTAATAAATATTAAACAATTATTAATTAATTATTATAATTTTACTATAAATATATTGATATATTTATTCTACTGTTAACGCGTACAAATATTTTATATTGAAAGAATACCCTGTAGTCACGAGTAATGTTGACACACGCGCAATAAAAGCACCTCAAGCTTTTGACTTTGCAATGTCGTAAGTTGCTTTGATGTTCTGTATATGGATCTCTACTAATTTGTAAATAAAAAATATTTTAAAAAAATGGAATAATATTATCTAAACCGTAAGCTTGTCATGTATTAACTATAAACAAATATTTAAATGAAAACCTGACCGACGTTAATAAAATTGAGAATGGATTAATCAATTAATTAAATAAAAAAAAAAAGAAATATTTAAGGAATCCTGTACTTGTAGGGCCCGTAAAAACTGTATTTTTATACTCTTTTCGCAGAAAAAAGAGTATATTCGTTTTACTCTGATGTTTGTAACGCACAGAACCAAACATCATAGACCCACAAAAGTTACATCTAGAATACTTAGAATCACTAGAGGAGTCGATATAGCCATCTCCGTCTGTTTTTCTGTGATTTACTCTGTCAGTTCAAAAGCTATTTTGCTGAAACTTGGTATATATTTGAACCGGCCGGATCGGACCACTATATCTTATAGCTGTCATACGAACCTAAATCAGTTTAGCGAATAACTCCCACATTTATTGTCTGATCCTGTTGAAATTTAACATGCGTATGTTTTTTGTAGCAGATAATATATGTATCAAAGGATCGGACTACTATATCATACGAACCTAAATCGGTTTAGGGAATAATTCGCAAATTTATTGACTGATCTCTTCCAAACTCGTCAAACACGTTTTCGACATAAATTTACGCGTTTGTGCTACTGTATCGGACTACTGTATAATACATCTGTCATACAATCCTAAATCGGCCCTAATTACTGACCAACCTCGTTCATGTGATTTACTGCAGAAACAACTGCGAAAAGAGTTTTAAGTCATTTCAAATTTAATTAAAATATCTGTAAAAATAAACAAATACAGTTTTAAAATGGTTAATGCAGTTTTGGTCCATTCTATCAAAGCTGTATTATATATAACTTCGATCAGATACATAAGAAACTTACAACTCATGATTTGTTGCAATATCATGGAAAACAAAAGTGTATGACCTATAAACTTTTAACTTGTTTAAAGGAAATGCAACTAATGTTTTTTTTCCGAAACTAAATCGAATACGAAAAAAAATTATTAAAATTCACCCTGATAATATTGTAAATAACTTTGGGGGGTCTCCGAACTCCCTTTTCTATGTTACATACATTTGCCTAAACCTTATATACCATTGTACCTAAAGAGCTACGACAATCCAACTTGGGATTCTGACTCATTATGCACATATGCTGTACAAGCTTATTTTGTTTTTCTTCCCGCCCTTCTACCCCTCATTTTTTCAAAGCATTGTATTTTCAACAGCTTTATGATTGCTTCCAAAAAGTTGTTCAACAAATCTTTCGGTTCATATCAAACATGACTAAAATCGGACCATATTTACATGAGATAAACAAAAATTAATATTTCAGAGTCAACACTTTAGTTCTCCTTGCCTAAGTGGAAAACGGTCGATTGAATAGTCCGATAGATGGCGTGTTTGCCTTGTGTTGTTCATTTGAAAAGAATAGGAACTGTAGTACTTTTGTGAATGCAGCTGATCATTGCTACCACCAGGCCAGGGCTGCCGTTTTTTTATGTGAGGGTTAAATTTTTTGTTTTGTTAGGTACCTTGAAAAAAAATTTTTTATGGCTTAAGCTTACAACAAACTTAATATTTTCTATGTATTTCATGTAGTTGTAACACTATTTTTCGAATTACAATAAAAGATCGGGAAATAATTGTACTTCAAAGCAGTATGTTTGAAATACCTTAAATTGATTAAAAGCAGGGCTGCTCAAAATTAGCCTCAAGCGTTTACTATATACAGTATATACAGTTTTTACAGCTTTTGTCATTAGGGAAGTAAGCCAAAACATTTTTACTATTGAACTTCAAGAAATACTATAATTATAATTTGATATATATTTATATTAATATTATATATTCATACTATGTCTTGCAGATCCCGGTGATATTCATAGAGTTGCAGAAAATCAGAAGTCC
Source organism: Scaptodrosophila latifasciaeformis (assembly GCA_037075145.1). NCBI lineage: Eukaryota > Metazoa > Arthropoda > Insecta > Diptera > Drosophilidae > Scaptodrosophila > Scaptodrosophila latifasciaeformis. Next base: position 70,401 of record JBAMCM010000258.1, on the reverse strand, counting down.
AACGTTGATCCTAATTTGTATTTATACGATGATGACTTGGAAACAAGACCTCATATTTCAACATTTATTTCATCTATTGCCAATTATGAAAACACGATACCAGCAGCTACAGATCCCGACTCGAAGCCAGCTGCACCTTCGGCTCGGATGGGTATGTGCACTTTTTAGACCCATCTATAAATTATTAATTCGCAATAAAAATTATTTATTAAGGTACCCTCATTGGAGTATTCTTACCATGTATACAAAATATTTTTGGTGTAATATTATTCATTCGATTAACATGGGTTGTTGGAACTGCTGGTGCAATTTGTGGATTTTTAATTGTTTTAACCTGCTGTTGTGTGGTAAGAACCAGCTATGTACTAAAATTATTAAAAACATCTAAAGAGTTTGATGTTTGTTCATTTTAAAGTAATATTAGAATTAGAAGTTTTATTTGAGAATATCTAACGATTTTATTACTTAGTACGTAAAATCATTACTTAATTTTTATACCTTGTATTTATGCAGAGGGACAGAAGGACGAAAATACGTGGGAGGTTTTCCAGTCTTTTTGCCTTTGAGTAATGGGTATAAAAATTGTGATGTTGTTGATGGGGTGCTATGGATTTCAGACCCTTTTCGAAATTGTTTGAATTTAATAGGTCAAATGACAAAAAAAAAATTTAGAAGCAATAATCATGTATACCAAGTTTGATCAGGATAACGTTAAGCCTGAGGGGTAGATTACAAAGAGTATATTAATTCAATTTAACATCTGAAAAACCACAGGTAAATTGCTGGCAGAATGTGTTTGCATATAAGAGAGCAATATTTACTTACAAAACTAAACAAAAAAAAATTCCAACGTTATCTTCGGGGTGCCGACGATTACATACTCTTCGCAGTTATTCCTGCAGTAAATCACATGAACAGGGTTGATCAGTTGATTGGGCCGATTTAGGTTTGTATGACAGGTATATTATATAGTAGTCCGATTTTAATAAAATTCATCACAAATGCATATATTTATGTAAGAAGCTTGTTTGCCGAGTATGGAAGAGATCAGTCAATAAATGTGCGAGTCATTCCCTAATCCGACTTATGTTCGTATGATAGTTATATGATATAGTAGTCCGATCCGGACGGTTCCTAAAAAATTTTATATATAGATATACGCATTTGTGTGAATTTTATTAAAACCAGACTACTATATCATATAGCTGAGTTTGTAATCTTCGGTACCCCGAAGAAAACGGGACTTAAAATTCTTCATGTATTCCATTCTATTCCATTCTTACTATGAATATGACGTTTTTCTTTATTCTTATGATAAAAATGAAGCCTAGTTCACTGAATTTGAAAAAAGGTGGTAACCCTAGTCGGGTAGTAACCCTGATCGGCTACATTTACATAAAACACCTGGTATTAATATTCTCATGTAAATATGGTCCGATTTCAATCAATCAATCAATCAAAAGATTTTTAGATTCCTAACAACTTTTTGGAAACAACTACTACCAAAATCCTAAAGCTCTAGAAATTACAAGGCTTTGAAAAATCAAGGAGGAAGAAGGAAGACCGGAAGAGAAAAAAAGTGAACTTGGCCAGCGTACACATATAAGGAGTCCGAATTCCACGTTTAGTTATTCTAGCTTTTATAGTCTCTAAGATCTAGGCGTTAACACGGACGGACATGGCTATTGTGGGTAACTTTGGGAGATCTAAGACATCTCTTTCTCTATGTTATATACAAAATTAATATACTCTTTACCTTGAAGTACAAGCTATAACAATTATATTTATTTCAAACTAATATATATACATATACATACAAATATTTTTTTAAGACAATGCTTACAGCAATATCGATGTCAGCTATTGCTACAAATGGTGTTGTGCCTGCAGGCGGAAGTTACTTTATGATATCAAGGTAAAATATTAAATGTTTAAACTTATGGATTAGTAATTTGCTGAAGTTTCGTTAAAAATATTTTACGTGTAGTAAAAAATTTAATTTTTCAGCTTCAATATACAAAAAAATTTGTTGAATGTAATCAACTTTTTATATCTTATAAGTTTTCCAACTAATTAATTAGGTTTTTTTGGAATCAGATCTGTGTTTTTGTCTTTGGTTAAATTTTTTTTCGTAAAGTTTGTCCTGTACATACATTTCTCAATAAGCAGTTGTTTTTTTTTTTTTGGCTACAACGACCCTAGCCATTGCTTTACCGCGTACGAGTAGTAGACGGAATTGAAAAAGGAGAGGTGGTAACCCTAATCGGCTGGTAGCCCTGGTCGTCTACATTCACTTAAAACCCTTAAATAATAAAGCAAGCACGCCATCTATCGGACTGTTCATTTGACCGTTTGCTAGTTAGGCAAGGGGAATTAAAATTTTGACTTTTAAAATTTGTTTTTTGTATATCTCATGTAAATATGGTCCGTTCTTAGTCATGTTTTATATCAATCAATTGAAAGATTTTTAGATTCCTAACAACTATTTGAAAACAACTACTACCAAAATACTAAAATTGTAGAAATTACAAAGTGAAAAAAGTGAGTGGGTGGAAGGAAGGGTGGAAGGAAGGGTGGAGGGAGAAAAAAAAAACTTGACCAGTTATCCCAGTTGTTATCCTAGCTCTTATAGTCTCTAAGAACTAGGCGTTCATACGGACGGACAGACGGTCAGATGGATAGACGGACGGACATGGCCATATAGATTTCTCTAGGTCACCCTGATCACATTGTGGGTAACTTTGGGTGGTGCCCGACGTCTTCTTCTATATATTACATACATTTGCAAAAATTTAATGTACCCTTTACCTTAAGGTACAGGTACACATTTAGTAAACACAAGCAGTAAATTCTGTTTAGAAACATAAGTGATATGCATATATACCTATATATTTTTTTCCTATTTATGATATAGATCCCTTGGACCCGAATTTGGTGGCGCTGTTGGAATGTTGTTTTATACGGGGACTACATTGGCTGCAGCAATGTATATTGTTGGTGCTGTTGAAATTGTATTAGTAAGTAATATATTCTTGTATTAGATGGAAAGTTATATATATTTATATTTATATATTTATTTTTTATTTAGACATACATGGCGCCATGGGCATCAATATTTGGTGATTTTACTAAGGACGCGGAAGCAATGTATAATAACTTTAGGGTCTATGGTACCATACTGCTCTGTTTTATGGGTAAGTATTAAAACTTCGAAAAACATTTAAAAATATAATATATATATATATATATTTTATAATATATTTCACATTTTAATAGGTCTGATAGTATTTCTTGGAGTGAAATTTGTAAACAAATTTGCTACTGTAGCATTGGCCTGCGTGATTTTTTCAATAATAGCTGTATATGTTGGCATCTTTGACAATATCCATGGCAATGAAAAACTATAGTAAGTATTTATTATTTATTTTGCTGATTTACCCATTAATTCTTTAAGCAAGTTACTTGTTAGTTGGTAGCGAAGGTTTTGTAATTACAATTATAAAATAAAATTTCACAACTTTAATATTGTACGATTTACGAAAATTAAAAAATCAAAAGCAATTAACCAAATCGGACTAGATATATAAAAGATATTCTTAATAAAAAATATTTTGGAAATAATATTTGATGCCACTGAGACCACCCATAGTTACACATAATATGATAGTAATTTTTCAGAGTCAAGACTGGCAAGCGGACGATTAAACTGTCCGATATATAGCTTGCCCTATTGAGGAATCTTGACTTTACGCTTCTTATACCCTGAACCTCAAGGGTAAGGGTATATTAAGTTTGTGCAAATGTATGTAACATAGAAAAGGAGACGTCTTAGATCCCCTAAAGTTACCCACAATAAGATCAGGGTGACTAGAGAAATTGATATAGCCATGTCCGTTCGTCTGACCGTCTGTCTGTCCGTCCGTGTGAACGCCTAGATCTTAGAGACTGTAAGAGCTCTGATAACCAAACTTGGGATTCGGACTCCTTATGTGCGTACGTTGGTCAAGTTTTTTTTTTCTCCGCACGCCCCCTTTCCACCTCCACACTTTTTCAAAGCCTTGTAATTTCTACAGCTTTAGGATTTCGGTATTAGTTGCTTTCGAAAAGTGAACAATGTGTTGTTGGATTCAAAGGAATAGTAAGACCAGAGGTTCTCTTTTTCAAGTCCGTCTACTAGATACAGGGTATACCCTGTACCTTACAAGATACAAGGGTATATTAAGTTTGTGGAATGTATGCAACATAGAGAAGGAGACGTGGGAGACCCCCCAAAATTAGTGACTAGGGAAATCGATCTAGCGATGTCCGTCTGTCTGTGTGTCTGTCCGTCTGTATGAGCGCCTCGTTCTCAGAAATGGTAAGGCTTAGAAAGTTCCGGTTTGTTGAAAAAAATCATTTGTTCTCTAGGTTGATTTAACCTAAGTTTATTAAATTATTTCGATATCCAATTTAGATTCGGAACCTCGGAACCTCAAAAAAGTAAAAAGCTTATAGGCCATAACTTTTTTGTTTACTATCATATTGCTACGAATAATAATTTTCTTTATGTTTTTAATAAGGATGTGAAGCTTCAGTCTGATCGGACTACTATATCATATAGCTCCCATAGGGCCCATCGAAAGTGCAAATCGTTTTACCGTCATTATTTCTTTGTTTTTAAAGATATTTTATTCAAATTCGAGTATAAGGTGACTTTTCGAATACAAAGCGATTGTGCAAAATTTTAATGCAATTGGACAGCTATACCATATAACTTCCAAATGGCTAATCGGACAAAAAATCCGATTCTTGTCAGAAAACGGGCTATTTATAAACCAATCGCAGGCAAATTAAGGTAGTTTTTAGTATAAGTTTTTAATAACACTTAATTTTATTGAAATCTGATGACTATATCATATAGCTCCCATATATCTGTTCCACAAAAAAAAATCGTTTATTCACACATTTTAGAGATATGTACACTGAGTTTGGTAATTGAAAAATTTAATTGGAATTAAAATGCGTTAAAATTTTTTCCTAGAAAAAAATCCTAAAAAAATACCGATTTGGGCCGCTTAGGTATAGGGTATATAAAAATCGGCTGTGGCCGAGCTTAACGTTTCGAATTAAATATTAAAATTATACGCCTATTGTGTATGAAAAACTTATTATCAAGTAATGGAAACTTGCATATTCAATAAGTATAGATACCTGTGAGTGCGACTCAAAACCAAACGAAAATTACTTTCAAAATGGTTTTCTAACACTGTGAAATATTTCCTTTATGAAAAGTATGTAAGGTAAAACAAAATGTGAAACAGAAGAAGAATGGTTAAAAATTGTTTTACTAAAGTAAAAACACCTGTCTTAGTTTCCACAATACCCAAGAGTCAGTAATTTCTTGTATATAAATAATAAATTAGTCATTTAAGTGTTAACAAATTCTTTAACACATTTTTTTCTAAAGCAACGAAGCTATGTCCAATTTGAGGTTATTTAAAGTACTATATGAAATCAAGTATACATAAGCTCCGGAAGAAAAGACTTATTTTGTAGAAGACAGTTCACTAATATCTCTGATCAGATTTGAATTTATTTTTGAAATTAGTAACAGATATCTATCAAAATTATTGGTACAGGAAATATAAACGAAATCATATTATATTAAAAATAGAAATTTCAACGCATCGTCGGTATTATTCAGTAAGCGCAGCAGATTTTCCTTATACCAATTTAAGGTGCTTTGGCAGCTATATGCTATAGTGGTCCGATCCTTATAACACTATACACACATGCAAGCTACCATACATAAATCCTAAATATCAAATTTATTGAAATTTGTCAAATTTAAGGAATAAACCGTACATTTATCAACAAATCTTAAAATTTGGCATACTGGTTTCTTATGTATGGCTATATACATAAAAAAATGCATATGGATCGGACAACTTCATTATACAGATGCCAAGGGAACCTAAATCGGTTTTAGGAATTCGATACACACATTTCTTACATAGATAAACGGACTACTATACCTTTTACCTGTCATACCGATTTAAATCTGCTCTACTTACTGGCCAGTCCTATTCATATGATTTACAGCAAAAAAAAACTTCGAAATAAGCTTGATATCTTAGGAACGGCGACGATAACGTTGGGGTGCTTTTTTACATACCATCTATTTCCTTTGTCCAGCAGGTTCAATGAGCTGTAACTGTTTTCCCCATTTTCTTTTTTTCAACCTGACAAATATTGTGGTAACCTTTAGAAGTCCAGATGTGTAATGCTGTGTTTTACTAACATCAGAACGAAATTATTATCTATTATCTTCAAAAAGATTTTTTTTAAATGTATAGTGTTAAATGCGAGTTGTGCTATGAATTGGACAGAAATCTTACATTGTTACATTATTTTACTATAAATGGAAAGTATTTCAAAATCGGATGAGCAAGAATTTATTGTTTATGGATTTTTGTATTAGACCAATTTTTATAGGAAAAATTTGCGTTTCTTATGTTACTTAATTATTCCATAATTTAAAAATAGTTTAATTATTCTTTAAGCACAATAAGAAGTATATGCTTATAATTCTATTCATGATAAATTATAAAAAAATATAAGTTTTCGTATAACTACATACATTTTTTCTACATACAGCATGTGTGTACTTGGCAAACGTGTTTTAAAAGATATCCCATTAGTAAATTGTACAAAAGAAGATTCCTTTTTGTCCGACTTATACTGCCCAAATAATAAGTGCGATGAATATTACTTGAGTAAGTTATGTTTACAATTTATTTGTATTACATTTTTCACTGGTAATAATAATTTTTTTTTAATCAGATAACAATGTTACAACTGTAAAAGGAATAAAAGGACTAGCTAGCGGCGTGTTTTACGATAACATATTTCCTTCTTTTTTGGAAAAAGGACAGTTTATATCCTATGGGCAGAATTCTGTAGATATTGAAAACGTTGGAAGCCAATCATACAATCAAATAATGGCAGATATAACTACATCGTTTACATTACTAATTGGAATATTCTTCCCATCAGTAACAGGTAGACGATGAACAAATTATTAGTATCTTCACAATATACATTTCACTTTTGCGAATCTAGGAATTATGGCCGGGTCCAATCGATCTGGGGACCTAGCCGATGCACAAAAAAGTATACCTATTGGAACAATATGTGCTATTTTGACCACAAGCACAGTATATTTGTCAAGTGTTATGTTCTTCGCTGGAACAGTTGACAATCTTCTGCTTCGAGACAAGTGCGGAAAACTATACATATATATTTTTTTATAAAAATGTAACATTTTAAGTATTTAAGGTTCGGACAGTCCATTGGTGGAAAATTAGTTGTAGCCAATATAGCATGGCCTAATCAATGGGTAATTCTAATTGGCTCTTTTTTGTCAACCTTGGGAGCTGGATTACAAAGTTTAACTGGAGCACCTCGTTTATTACAAGCAATTGCTAGAGATGAAATAATACCATTTTTAGCACCATTCGCTAAATCATCAAAGCGCGGAGAGCCTACAAGAGCTTTGCTTTTGACAATTGTAATTTGCCAGTGTGGCATTCTTTTGGGTAGGATGCTTTTTAGTAAAATGATTATTTAAGGAATTTTAAGCTATTTCCTATATACCTCCTTAGGCAATGTTGATCTGCTCGCCCCACTGTTATCTATGTTTTTTCTTATGTGTTATGGCTTTGTTAACTTAGCATGTGCTGTACAGACATTATTAAGAACACCGAATTGGAGGCCGCGGTTTAAGTTTTATCATTGGAGCTTATCTTTGATTGGCCTTACATTGTGTATATCTGTTATGATTATGACTTCTTGGTACTTTGCACTAATTGCAATGGGAATGGCCGTTGTTATATACAAATATATAGAATATCGAGGGTAAGTAGATATAAAGTAAGTAGTAAGTAGATTATAAAAATACACCTAATTTTTGTTTATTTCAATAACCGTAATTAACAATATAGTGCGGAAAAAGAATGGGGAGATGGAATTCGAGGTATGGCTCTAACTGCAGCTAGATATTCTCTTCTGCGTCTTGAAGAAGGCCCACCACATACCAAAAATTGGCGTCCTCAAATTTTGGTGCTCTCTAAGTTCAATGATAACTTTCTGCCAAAGTATAGGAAAATATTTTCTTTTGCAACACAACTTAAAGCTGGCAAGGGCTTAACAATCTGTGTGTCTGTGATAAAAGGCGATCATACTAAAATTGCGAATAAAGCCGTTGAAGCTAAGGCTACACTCCGAAAATACATGACGGATGAGAAAGTGAAGGGATTTTGTGATGCCTTAGTTGCTCAAGAAATTGGAGAAGGTCTTAGTTCAGTGTAAGATCTTATTTTTTATATATTCATGCATATGTATATATTATGTAATCATTGATATAATTTAAATTTTAGTATTCAAACTATTGGCTTGGGAGGCATGAAACCAAATACCGTGATTGTCGGGTGGCCATACAGCTGGAGACAAGACGGACGTAATAGTTGGAAGACTTTTATTCAAACGGTACGAACCGTGGCTGCTTGTCACATGGCACTAATGGTACCCAAAGGAATTAATTTTTATCCGGAGTCAAATCATAAAGTATAAAAAAAAAGATTTTTTTTTTAATGTATTTAAAGCCTTAATTTTTCAATAGATTGGAGGAAATATTGATATATGGTGGATTGTTCATGATGGGGGTCTTTTAATGTTGCTTCCATTCTTATTAAAGCAACATCGCACCTGGCGAAACTGTAAACTTCGAATTTTTACAGTTGCTCAAATTGAAGATAATTCGATACAAATGAAAAAGGATTTGAAAACTTTTTTGTATCATCTTAGAATTGAAGCTGACGTTGAAGTAGTCGAAATGGTAAGTTTTTTATATTATCTTCCTTTGTATGCGGTTTCTTCTTCAATTTGACAAAATTCATATCTTTGTGTATATAGTTTATAATATATTTTAATAAGAAATAGTTTTATATTACTTTCCTATTTATCTTTTATATTTATTTATAAAAAGGTAGCATCATTTATCATCATTAATTTTACTTCATAATTATAGTAATTAAGCTGGAAATACGTAACCCGTAGATATTATTGCTGGTCTGTTTCATCAAAGACGAAATAATACTAGTTTAATAATGCGAAAACATAAGAAATTACAATTTAAAATGGTTCACCATAATGCGAAATTTCAATGTTATTAACAGATATGTTACTATTAAAACCAGAATTGTATCACAAAGCCATGTGCTTCGACACTTATGCTTTTAAGTGGGGGAACACGGATTACAATCTTCTTTTTTCTGCCATGAGTCATATGAACGGGGCTACTAATTAAGTGACTTGGATTTTTCTTATACTGATTTAAATTGGTTGGCTGGACTAAAATTTAACCCACATGGTATATTTCATATATGAATTTTAATTACCAATAATTGTCGTTTTCCCATATAACAAAACGATAATAATATGATTTCAGCATAAAAGCATAAAGTTGATTTTAAAAATCCCAACGGTATCTTCGGGTTGGCGACGATTACAGACTCTTTTCGAAGTTTTTTTTTTGCCGTAAATCACATGAACGGGGTTCGTCAGTTAATAGGGCCGATTTCCATTTGTATGACAGCTATATGATATAGGAGTCCGATTTTAATAAAATTCAGCCCAAACGCGTATATTTATGTAAAAAAACGTGTTTGCCGATTTTTGAAGAGATCAGTCAGTAAATGTGCGAGTTATTCAATAAACCGATTTAGGTTCGTATGACAGCTATATGATATAGTAGTCCGATCCTTACGAAATTTGTTTTTTTATTAACTGCTATAAAAACAGGTTCGTATGACAGCTATATGATATAGTGGTCCGATCCGGCCGGTTCAAATTAGTGTACTACCTAGTTTCAGCAAAATAGCTTTTAAACCGACAGAGTAAATCGCATAGAAACAGACGGACATGGCTATATCGACTCCTCTAGAGATTCTAAGTATTCTAGATTTAACTCTTGTGGGTCTACGATGTTTGGTTCTGTGCGTTACAAACATCAGAGCAAAACGAATATACTCTTTTTTCTTCGAAAAGAGTATAAAAATAAAATGTAGCAGAACATTTTTTTTTTTTTATATTTAATTTTTATAGTATGACGTTCTTTTAAATTAATATGCTTCTCCCAGACACCCCTTAAGCCCCTGATAAAAAAGCTAATTTTTCATTAACTGATGGTCGATTTTCCTAGCGAAAAATATGTGGTATATATACAGTGTTGCCAATTTAGCTTTTATGCGGATAGATCTAGCAGTTTTTTGAGTGAGTTAGCCGGAAAAAAAGTAAAACAGCCCCTCGCCGGAAATATACATAGCATATTTTTTAATTGTTGAAACTTTTTTGTCCTTCTTAAGTTTTTACTAAAAATATAAAGAAATCAATAAAAATATGTTTTTACAGAATATTTTTTTATCCCTTCCCTGAATTTTGTGTTCCTTGAACTTAAAAAACCGTGTACAATTAGGGTTAGATAGATATAACGGACAGGGGAGATAACTATTAACTCAGATTCTAAGTAAATTGTAAAAGGGAGACGTCTTTGCGCCATCTACTTGTCTTTTTAAGTAGTATTTGATAGGTTGCTCCTGTGGTGAGCAGGAGGTCTCACAACGTTTGTGGGAAGTTTTAAGAAACAAATTTTGCATATATGTAACACCCACAAGAAAAATTGCGAGCTAAGCGAGCAATCAGGGGGCAAAGCCCCCTAGTTTAGCTCTTTCGAGTTTATGTTTGACCTTTTTTTCGGCAGTTATTTTAAGTCAATCTAACTTTTTTTTTAATGAGTCGACGGCAACGCTATATATAGCTGCATGTGAATACCAAAAAAACTCTTGCCCTCTGTTTTCTAACGGAATAAGTTTTTTTTTGTATTTTTATACCCTGTACCTAAAAAGGTACAAGGGTATATTAAGTTTGTCAAATGTATGTAACATAGAGAAGGAGACGTCGGAGACCCCCCAAAGTTACCTAAAGTGTGATCAGGGTGACTAGAGAAATCGATCTAGCCATGTCCGTCTGTCTGTCTGTCTGTCTGTCTGTCTGTCTGACTGTCTGTCTGTCTGTCTGTCCGTCTGTATGAACACCTCGTTCTCAGAGATGGTAAGGCCTAGAAAGTTCCGGTTTGTTGCTAATAATCATTTGTTCTGCAGGTTAGATCAAGTTTATTATATTTTTTTGATATCCGATTTAGGTTCGGAATAAAAAGTATAAAACCACAACAACCTCAAAAAAAGTAGAAAGTTTATAGGCCATAACTTTTTTGTTTGCTATCATATTATTACGAAAGTTTGCATTTAGAAGTTCTTATATGTTTTCAATAAGGATGTGAAGTTTCGATCTGATCGGACAACTATATCATATAGCTCCCATAGGGCCGATCGAAAATGCAAAAATCGTTTTAACGCCATAATTTCTTTATCTTTAAAGATATTTTATTCAAATTAAGAAACAATGTGAGCTTTGAAATACTCAGCAGCTGTGCAAAGTTTTAAAAAAATACCATATGATAGTTTCTTTTGTAATAACCCAAAAAGCGAAGTTTTAATCTGATCGGAGTACCATAACATATAGTTTCCGTATGGCCTCTTGGAAGTGCCGAAATTGTTTTAACGTCGTAATTTCTTTGGTATTAAAAATATCTCTATTAAATATCTATTAAGTCGTGATTTAGGACACCAATCAATTGTGCAAAATTTAATCGAAGTCAGATGGTATTTTTATTTTTTTGTCAGAAATACTGATTTACGCTCCCTACAGGTACAGGGTATCTCAAACTCGGCTGCGCCCGAGTTTAACGTTCCGAATTTTTATTATTAGATTAGAAAATGTTCTGGTTGCCAAAGATTACAAATTCTTTTCGAAGTTTGTTTCTGGTATAGTTCATTTAAACGGGATTGGTTAGTAAGCGCTGAATTCCTTACATTGATTTAAGTTTGTATGGCAGCTATATGATATAGTTGTCCGATGCGGCCACTTCCAGTGTGCTCGATAAGAGTTTAAATACTAAAAAGAACATGTTGTCAATATAACGATATTTTAAGGTTGAATGCGTAGGGATTCCTTAAAAAAGGGTATACCACTTTTTAACTATTTCGAAAATATTTGATATGTAAAATTTTTATTATTTTAACATACTTTCATTACTAGTTATAAAATTAAATTACGTTTAAAACACTGTTTTACAGACATTAAATTTGATATCTTTTTAGAACAATAGTGATATTTCCGCCTACACTTACGAGAGGACACTGATGATGGAACAGAGAAATCAAATGTTAAGAGCATTAGGGTTGAATAAAAAAGAAAATTCTAAAGTGGTATGTAAAGTTTTTTATGTGTTTGAAAACCCATATTATAAATTTAAGAAAAAAATCTTTTAAGTATTAACCGATTGTATTCAAAATTAATTCTCATAGTTGAATTATAATTCTATACATTATTTCTATAACAAAAAAGTATTATCTCTATGCTTTTCAATGATAATAATAATAATTTTATAGACTCTATTCAAATTTGGTCTATAAGTATTATAGATTTAATGCAATTTCATTTTCTGATATATGTACCTTGTTTTAGTCGCATAAAGAAGTTAGTTCACGTACAGATAAATCTATCTGCAGCCAACACGGTAGGAGCTAAATTTTACAAATTTGTTCTGGAGCTTCCTTTTATGTCGCGGGTGCTCACTAAATTTTGCCCTTATTCTCCTTGATAAGAAAAGAAAGTCAATGTGGAAACTTCATTTTTTTATAAAAATCGGTTTTAGTTATTTCAAAAAATTATGAAACTTTTTTCTTTCTGCTTTTCGAGATTTTGTTTGATGGCCTCAGTAGGAGTAATTTAATTAAATTTTTATTTACACTGTTTCACTGCTTTCGACATCTACTATGTGAGAATTTTGGCTTGCATGTGTAGTTGTTATAGCAATAAAGCAATGCACAGCTTTATCGTTGCCTAAAATGTATTATATAAGGGCAAAATTGCCGAATCAATTTAAGCGGAAACAACACCACTATGTTTAGTAGCTATCCGTTTTGTTTTGTTCAAGTACACCTAATTCTGTTTTTACACGATAGAATGGTTCCCGAGAAACTCGTGTAAAAAAAAATCGTGTAAAAAAAGATACTGGCCAAGTACAATAATAATAGATTGGTTCTAGACCTCAAAAAAAAAGTTAAAATTAGACTAAATAATATAAAAAAAAATATTGTTGTAGTTATTGGTCTACCAAAATTATATGAGCTTCTACTTTATTTTACTTAGCACTTGTTAAAAATCAGCAAAAACTAACGATCTTTCAATTATAATTGTCAAATAGGAACTAAATTGTGTGTACAATACATTATGTATATTTTTACTTTTTCAATAATTCGGGGAATCCCGCATTTCCCGTAAAACAGAAATTACGCATACATAGACATAACTCAGAATACACACCAGAATTATTTTAAGTAGAAAAAAATTCATTGAAAAAAAACGTGTTAAATCCAATAATTCATGTAAAAAAAGTAATTTTTTTTTTGTATTCGTGTTATTTCAAATTATGTCGTGTAAAAATAGAAATATTTTTTCGTATTTACTCGTGTTATTTCAAATTCGTGTAAAAACAGAATTAGGTGTACTTTCGTGCATTTAGCCTGCATGAATTTACTTTTTGCTTTTGACTAATTTTCTTTTTTCTTGAGAAAATATGTATAGTGAAACCAAAAAGTATTTTCAAATAACATTTTTAATTCACTTTTTAGCACAGTCAAACATGTTAAATATTTACAAACAAATAAACAAGCCTAGTTATCAAGCGTCATTAAAACTTGAAAACAATTGATAAAGTTAATATACATATTTGAAAGTGGTCAATAGATGAACATGAAAAATATTCTTACGTTTTTGGCTGTCCACCTAGAAAAGAGCCAGCAGATCTATTTAATTCTAATTCTTTGTATGACTAAAAATATTGATCAGAACATGAAATTGCTTTACGTTTACATTGATCCAAGATCATTATAAGGCATAGCAGTAAAATAAAAGTTAAGCAGGTGGTGCCATCTGAAATTGTATTTAATTATTAAAATCACAGAGAGGTATAGCCGAAATTGGGACCAGTCTTATGGGCAGAGCTGCGAAACTGCATATACATACATATGTACATAGTATACAGTGGCAGCAAAATAAACCACGCTTGTTGCGATCAACCAGAATCGAATAGTAAACTATTTAATAGTTCCTTTGACCAATTTAAGCAATAATTGTATTCATTCATTTGCTTATTTTTAAACATGATTATTATATACATATATTAAAAAAAAAGATCATTTGACTTTGGTTAATATAAATAATAAAAACTTTGACATCGTATTTTTGGACCAGTTAATTATTACGTGTATTATCAGTATCGTAAAATTTATTTTTTCAAATTAGTAAAAATAATACTGTTTTTAATGATAAGTTTATCAAAAAAAAAAAAAAATCGATATTTAATAAATATATAAATTCCATATAAACAAATTTATACAATTGAAATAATAATCAATATTTAAATATTTTATATTTAAAAATCAAAAGGTTCAAACTATAATGGACTTTAAGGAAACCTCCAGTGATAATAAATTATCCTTGGTAACGAATATATAACGAAAAACCATTTAAAAGCAGTTCAAAATTCATATTTTCACAGAACATAGATACTTTCATTCTCATGACATATTTTTAATTCGTTTAATTTATGTTATTTTTCTCTATGTTATACCATATATACATACATACAGTACATAATTGATAGTTTTGAATATATTTTTGTATACCTTGTAACTCAGTATACAATTTAATGTTATATATTTTATTTAGCATAATTTAATTACAAAAAAGATTTTTTAATGTTTCTTTTTTTAAATGTGTAAATTGGTAAAAAAAAAAATATTGATAAACAATTCTAAAAGATCTAATTAATTTTAAATAGCTCTTTGATTGTTTGGTTGGAATCGTTCTGTGATGCGTACACAATCGAACACACGAGTGGATGAGCATCACTCTGATTTAACTCTACTTCGTGACATCTCAATCATACTCTTTGCACGTCTCCTGTAGACCATTTCAAATTACTTAAAAGCAATAAGTAATGTGTTACTAAAAAAAATCACCCAAAAAATTTTTTTTTGCCAGAGTGTTAAAATAATTCGAAGTTTTTAGGATTTTCTTACCTCGATACACGGTCCATATTTATTGATTATAAATTCAAAGATTTATCATTTATTTTAAAATTCATGTTATTAAAATCTTTTAAATATATTTTACCCTTTATTGTTACATGCCTTTAATACAATTTGTAATTTATTCTTGTAGGTTCAAACCATTGTGGACCATCATTATGATGTCACAAAAACAGCTTCGAAGGTTCGCTTCGCTGATCCCAATATTGAAGAATCCAAAACTCACGTAAGTATTCAAAATAATAATCCCACTAATTAAGAAAATCTAAAATTCAGTCGATCAATATAAAAATGTGGCCCTCGAAACTAATTTTAAAATATTTACGTGCAAGCGTGAACGAGTCTAGTTTGCACAAATTACTGCTCCTCTTGTATCTATTACAATTTTTTTAAATATATAAAATCAAAGCACAATTTTAATACCTTTCTCTGAGGTTTTTTACATGCACAGAACCACTCTTCCTAGACCACAAAAGTAATACCTAGAATAGTCGGTGTCACTAGGAGTCGATTGAGACATTGCCGTCTATTTCTATGCAATGCCGAATTAGATCACTATATCATATGACTTTCATACTTGCCTAAATCTTTTAAGTGATCTCTTTCAAATTCAATACACAGTTAAAAAAAAATTAAACGGGTTAAACGTTGTGTGGGGCCGATTTTGGAATATCATGTACCTAATAGACAGAATTGAAAAAGTAAAGGTGTAAACCCGGTGTGGGGGGGGGGGGGGGTAGAGAATAAAAATAAAATTGACCAGCGTACACATAGAGTGCGAATGCCAAGTTTGGTTATCCTAGCTCTTCACACAGACGGACAGACTGACGGACGATGGGTATACCAATACCTCTAGTCACCCTGATCATATTGTGAGTAACTTTGGGGGGTCTACGGCGTCTCCTTCTCTATGCTGCATACATTTGCATAAGCTTAATATACCCTTTACCTTTAGGTGAAGCTTCATAAGGGTCTGAATACTATATCATATGGTTGTCTGCGGCGCTTATTGACCAATGCCATAACAAACTCTTTTTAAAGTTGCCGTAAAACAAATGAACGGGATTGCTCAGTAAGCAAGGCCGACTTGGCTTCGCAAGACAGCTATATGATATAATGGTCCGAGCGGCCAGCTCCGACAAATGCGCTGCCTATGTATATAAAACGGCTATAAACCAAGCTTTATATATTAAGCTTTTATACATTAAAAACTGAAAGAGACGGCTGAGAAAGTGGCTCTGTGCTGTACAAACAATGTAGACATGTCCATCCGTTCGTCCGTTTGTCCAACTAGCCTTCGGTAGGTTCGTCCATGGAGATTATGAGGGCTAAGACAACTAAATTTTTGATTCTGTTTCCTTATATATGTACGCTATGGAAGTTTTTTTGCTGCCCTCAACATTCTTTCCACCCACATACTTTGTTAAGACCTTGAGTTTCTACAGTTTTACGATTTTATTATTGTAAAAACAAGTTTTTAAAAAATCATTCGATTGATATCAAATATTCTAGAATTGGATCATATTTACAGGAGATATATGAAAAACAAAATTTAAGAGCCATGATTGTAGCTCCCTTTGCCTAAGAGTGAAGTGAAGTGTTGTTGGTTTCAAAAGAATATTAGGATTAAAGGTTTTATGTGAAAGCAGACGGTCATGGTTAACAGCATGACCGAGTTGGTTTACACTTTAATTAAAATTAATGTGTGAATATCAACATATTTTTTGTATTTTAGATCTCTGAAAATGAAGAAAAACTTAATTCAATTGATTGCGATCCTGACAATGCGGATACTCATGAAGCAGCTTCCAGTAAGGAAGATTTGGGAGATTGCGTTAATGACAGTTTAAAATCTAGTGCAAAACCGTAAGCAAAATTATATATACATTTATATACCATGAATGAAATCATATTATTTATTTTTAAAAGAGATGAATTTAACGTACGTCGTATGCACACAGCAATAAAACTTAATGAAGTGATAGTGGAGAAATCACAAGATGCCCAACTGGTCATAATGAATTTACCAGGACCACCTAGAGAAGTAAAAGCAGAACGTGAGAGGAATTGTATGATCGATAATTTATATTGTAATATAGGTTTAAAAAAACAGCTTGGTTTATTTCTAGACATGGAATTCCTAGAAGTTTTAACAGAGGGCCTTGAAAAAGTATTAATGGTTCGAGGAGGAGGACGAGAAGTAATAACAATTTACTCTTAAGAGCATTAATCGCTCGTATTTTTAAGAGTTCGCTACACAAAAATGTTTAAGAATCAATCAAATAAAAAAGTTATTAATAATTTGTTATATACGTTCATATGTCCATATATTATATTTTTACGTGAGTAAAATATATAAAATTGTAACATTAAAAATTTGTATTTATTTCTATCTGAGTCCACAGATTAACAATAAATCAGATTCTTAAAGTTTCTTAAGGTGTCTTAAAGTCATGTATGAAGATACCGTCCTGGTAGTAATGCACAAGGAAAATATTAGTACCCTTTTGGCAAGGCAGCTTTATTATATAGTAGTAATTTTTAAACTTACATACATTAATCCAATTCGATTGAGATCGGTCACTGTGGGAGTTATTCCTTAATCCTATTTAGGTTTGCAGGGAAGCCATAGGTAAGTTCTGACAAATGAGCACCTTTTGTATATAAGAAGGCTGTATACCAAGTTTCATTAGAGTGACAAGTTTGCAAAGAAACAGACAGATAGACGGACATGTCTCTATCGACTCTTCTAGTGATAGTGAGTATCCTAGATGTAACATCAGAAAACATAATTATTTCAAAGAAAAAAGATTATAATAAATTCGGAACGCTTAACTCGGGCGCAGCCGAGATACCCTATATCTATAGGGGCCAAATCGGTACCTTCTACCAATTTTTCCTAGGTGGAAAAATTTATGCGGCTTAATACCAATTAATGCTTTTAAAATTAGCTCTCCCTCTTGCTTCTTCGAGCTTATTTTTTGTGACGATTTTTGGCCAGAGCCTGCTAAGCAGTTTATGGCAAAGAAAAAATCGGTATCCAGTTTCCCAAACCCCCTCGTCTTTGATTTTAATTATTAATTCCTTAATTATTTTAATTATAGTAGTGTTAACCGAAACGTGGCTTAAGCCTGAAATCGTAGATTCCGAAGTGTTAGGTAATAATTTTTTTGTTTTAAGACGCGACCGTGGCTAGTCGTGGTGGCGGCGTTTTTATTGCTGTTACATCAGCTCTTTTTTGGAGCTTATTTCTACTAAGCCTGAAGGTATTAAATTTATTTACATAAAAAATGATTTGAACGGCATCTCTCTTATTTTACCAATTCCTACTTCTGATTCTTTCGTTTATATGTGTCATTAAAATTCTACCTTATACCTTATCGTTGACATGACTTTATTGATATGCTTAGTACGCTTGAATTGTCCTTATCTCAGGTTAACTTTTTTAAAAAATCACAGAATAGGCAACTACTACTACAACAAACATCTTTTCAAAAACTAAGAGAGCTTAGAAATAAGCTCGTCTGGTCAAATTTATACATTTTTATAATGCTCTTAATTCTATGTTTGCAAGTTGTGTTTCCATTTTCCCTCATAATAACAACATTAGACCTGCTTGGTATTCTTTTTTTTTTCAATGGACGTAGACGTACAAATAATAGTACGATCAAGTGGCCCAACGAAACCAAGCGGAAGCCTGTTTACGCGCGGGTTGCCAGGCTCGATAGCTCAGACGCCCAACCGACCGTGGGGCAGAGTCACGTGACACGATTCGCGAAAAAAACTAATTAAATCATACATTTTTTAAGAAAGAGGATTAGATTTGGCAATCAAGTATTCTACTAAGGAAGAGAAGGATTTAAACGAAGGTGCAATAATATATTAGTTTTGATAGATTCCATACTAGAGGAGGAGCAAACTAAGTGGTACAAACTATTATAGTCTCTACATAAATTTAAAAAAGGCTCATGCATTACATAATTAGATGTGGCTGGGCAGACTACTAAAGGATAAAAAGGTCCGCAGAGGTCTAAAAGGAACTGTGAAACTAATTCGGCTAATTAAGAAGTTCTAAGAAGAAGTTCTATTAAGAAGGGTTCTACGGTTTACTAGGGACGGCAAATCTATAAGTTGTAGCTTACTAGAGTACGAGGGAAGGCTCAATTCCGAATTCCAATTTAAGCCACGGAGAGCAAAAAGCAAAAACTTTTTGAACGGACTCAATACGATTTTGATGCACCTTATATTGAGGGCACGAAGCGCATGAACCGTATTCTTAAATTGGGCGAACAAGAGCCACATATAAAATCTTGGTCGTATAAGGGTCATCGAATTCTTTAGACCATCTATTCACAAATCCAAGAACTCCCATGGCTTTATTGACAGTGGATAAAATGACTATCAAATTTTAATTTAGAATCAAGTAAAATCCCTAAATCATTTATCGAGCCTATACGTTGAAGTGCATTTTGATTAAGATGATAGGTGGCCAAGAGTGGAGTGAAGAGTAGCAAGTTGAAATGGCACCACGAATCAAAAGCACTTAAATCAGTTTGCAGATTAATGTGAGATTCTATATCCCTGTAAGGAAAACACAGTTTAACATCACCGGCATACATAAAAACACGAGAGTGTGATATAACTGATGGAAGATCATTTATAAAAAGAGTAAATAAAATGGGACCAAGGTGACTGCCTTGAGGAACCCCGGACGAAACAGTTATACTGGTAGATAATGATTTCTTAAAAAGAAAGCTTTGAGTTCTTGAAGTAAGATAACCCCTTATCCCTTATTATGTTTAGTTTATATAAAAGCAAGGAATGATTAACAGAATCAAAAGCCTTGCTAAAATCTGTGTAAATAACATCAGTCTGGGATTTGTTTTTAAAACCTTTAATTACCAATGAGGAAAATTCTAAGAGATTAGTCGTGGTCGACCTTTGTTTTACAAATCCATGCTGGCAGGGTGAAATTAGAGACTTACATAAATGTTGAAGATGAGAAGTTAAAAGTCTCTCAGAAATCTTAGGAATAGCTGACAGTTTCGATATGCCTCTATAGTTTTGAGCATCAGATTTGCTACCTTTTTTATGGAGAGGAATAATAAAAGACTCCTTCCAAATAGCAGGGAAAGAAGAGAGACTGATTGATAAGTTAAAAATTCGGAACATTAAACTCGGGCGCATATGATATGATATACGATATTACATCTTCCGATGTAAGATCAGGTGCCAGTCTGGAAACAAAGACTTGCTTCCTCTGCGGAACCCCCACCAAAAGTTTACGATTCACATCAACCGGGGCAGAAGAATTAGCCTCAGTAGTTTGTGGAACCCCAACCGCCTTTGGAGGTGATAAATTACTACATAGAGCGGACAAACTGGACGCTATAGGCAACGGACTAGACGGGTTTGCTGATTTCCCAATGTCCAGTGTGCAAGCATTAGGAGTTGCCAACATGTTATTATTAGCAGACCTAAGTACCGGCCCAGGGGACACGAAAGAAATCAGCTGATTTTTTATTATAGGAGGAGTTGGAATTGGAGGCCCATTTGCCACACAGCCAACACTCAATGACCGGCATAGAGGTGGATTTAGAATTTTGGCAGTTTTTTTTAACACAGACAAACATATTGTTACGAGAGTGGCGAACAGAAGTACAACTTGACGTTCAAAATGTAAACAACATCAGCTACTGCGTCGTTAGGAATGGGCCGGCGTCGATAGATCTAGAACAAAGAACTTGAGTACGCACTGGTGACGGCCTCGGTGGTTCTGGAACTATCGATGCCGGCTCATGACGGCTCTAGAACTATCGATGCCGGCTCACGACGATATAAAGGCGCCGCCACAGCAGCAAAGGGGAGGAGTAGTGATCGAGCGTTTGAACTGTGAACATCAAAGTGTAAAAGAACTGAAACCGAAGTTCCCGCCACCAGATTATTTTAAATAGTAGTTGTAATACAAAAGAGCTAAATAAACATTTTCTTCACAATCTAGTGATACGAACTCTGTATTTAATTAACACAAATACCCAAAATCGTAACAATTGGTGTCAGAAGTGGGATTGTTGAAGAAAAATGGTGAAGCTAGCTGATCTGAAAGTAGAGCAGTTGAAGAAGGAGCTGTCGGAGCTGGGTTTGTCGTCAAGTGGAAACAAAACGGAGTTACTACTGCGTTTGAGAAACGCATTAGAGGAGAGTAATGTCAATGTCGACGAACATGAATTCGCAGAGGCATCAGGTGTTAAATCCTTGGCGAAGGAAAGTAAGGTCACAGACCCTACCACAGGCCTTATGGAAATGATGCAGAGCCTCATGTTACAACAAGCTGAAAACACTGCACAACTACAGCAAGTCCAAGCCGAAATAATTGGAAAGTTCGAGAACTTTGAACGCAAATGGGCAGATATCGGTGAGAAACTGGATAAACATTCGGAAAGATTACAACAGCTGGATAACAACGTGGTAGACGTTCAAGAGAAAGTTACCACTCTCGAGCACAGGATTCATAAGCTGGAAGTCACCGGTCCGGTGACAGCAGCAGCGGGTACAACCAAATGGCGTCCTCCGACGTATGACGGCACTACTGCATTCAACATCTTTAAAATGCAGTTCGAGGTTACAGCTGGCCGTAACGGGTGGAATGAGGAAGACTGTGCTGCGGCATTGTTCACCGCATTAAAAGGTCCTGCTGCTGAAATATTACAGACAATACCAGCTACAGAGAGGAACAACTACGAAACAATCTGGCGCGCATTGCAACGCAGATTTGGTAGCGACCACATGCAGGAAATGTACCGCCTGGAACTGAAGAGCAGAGTGCAGCGCCAAGGGGAAACACTTCAGGAGTATGCAGCGGACATAGAGCGATTGTCGTATTTGGCTTACAGTAGTGCACCAACCGACTTTTTGGAAAAGTGCAAGATTGATGCTTTCGTCGATGGCATTCGAGATGCAGACACAAAGCGTACAATGGTGATGGTGCCGAAAAAATCGTTCGAGGAAGCTGTTGGCCAAGCGTTGACCTGCGAAACGTCGTTGATGGTATGCCACCCAATGCCAAAAGTGCGTAAAGTACACATCGACCAGACCCATGACCAGGCTTCGCAGCGAAGTCCATCCATCGGCTTTAAAGGAAAGTGCTACATCTGCGAGAAAGTTGGTCATATGGCGAGAGATTGTCGTGAACGACGAAAGAGAGAGAGATCACGTTCACGAGAAAAACGAGATAATGGTCATTACCAGAATGAACCAAGGATGGGAGAAGCCAGCTCGTTAAACTAGAACGAGTCAGCTCAAAGAGGCGTGAGCTGACTCCCACAACTGCCTGCCCCAGCCTCTTCGTTTCACAACTAAAGCGACAAGCCAACAGTTTGACCGTCAAAGGCACAATAGAAGGTAACCAATTTATGTTGACTCTCGATACCGGTGCATCCCATTCAATAATTAAAAGTAGCTTGGTTCCAAAAGTGGAACCGTTAAGAGGCATTAAACTGCGCACAGCTACTGGGGAAGATGCTCAAGTACGGGGAAAAACGAGAAAGCAGCTCATCATTGGAAACACTAAATTTGAGCATAATTTTATTGTGGCCGATATAGTCGATGACGTGATCATAGGCGTAGACTTTATGATTCAACATGGTCTTACGTTGGATTTACGGAAAAAGTTGCTTAAATATGCGAATGTGGAACTGCCCTTGGAAGTCAGCAACAGTGAGTTCGAGATCGTAAAAGCGGTTTACGCAGAAAGCAAAGAGAAAATCCCTCCACGCGCAGAAACAGTTCTATGGGCAAAGATGAAAGAAGACGATGGCGCAAGGAGGTTGTGGGTTGTCGAAAGCGCCAAAAAGATCTCCGAAAGTAATATTTTGATTGGAAAAACCCTTGTTAGAGCTACTAAAGATGGACGTATACCAATAAGAGTCTTGAATCCAACCAACCTGCCAAGACTACTAAAGAAAGGAGAAATTATTGGACAATGTCAAGAAGTTTCGGTTGTCGTAAACTGCGAGGGATCGGAGCTTAGTGAGAAACTCAGTTGTATGGACAGTAAGGCGAAACCTGTACTAAAAACACAGGTGCAGGAGTGGACTAAAAATCTGACGGAACAAGAGAAGAGTAAGGCCGTCAAAATGTTGAAAGAGTTTTGGAGTATATTCGCAACCGACAAAAATCCAGGAAGGACAACGATTGTTAAACACCAAATTGACACTGGGGATGCAAGGCCGATTCGCCAGCCACCACGAAGGATTCCGCTTGCCAAAAGAGAAGAAGGAACGCAGCTTATTGAAGAAATGCAGAAAGACGGAGTAATAGAATCATCTGTCAGTCCCTGGAGCTCACCAGTAGTGCTTGTTAAAAAGAAGGATGGTAGCACACGGTTTTGCGTCGACTATAGGAAATTAAACGATGTAACAAAAAAGGATAGCTACCCCTTACCCCGCATTGATGATACTCTGGACACATTATCTGGTTCAAAATGGTTTTCCACTTTGGACTTACAGAGTGGTTATTGGCAAGTTGAGCTGGATGAGAAAGACAAAGAAAAGTCTGCCTTCAGTACTGGTGATGGGCTTTGGCAGTTTACGGTAATGCCCTTCGGTCTATGTAACGCTCCAGCCACTTTCGAGCGATTAATGGAACATGTATTAAGGGGACTGCATTGGAAAACCTGCTTAGTGTACCTTGATGACATAATCGTGATGGGAAAAGATTTCGATGACCACCTACGAAAGTTACAGGAAGTCTTTATACGCATAGGAGCAGCGGGACTCAAACTAAGTCCGAAGAAATGTTCACTTTTCCAGCGAGAGGTGAAATATCTGGGTCACAAGGTCACTATGGAAGGAGTTCAGACCGATGAGCTGAAAGTCGCTGCAGTGAAAGATTGGCCGCGACCAGAAAACTTGCATCAATTGAGAAGTTTTCTGGGCCTGTGCACATACTACCGCAGATTCGTGCCTGGATTCGCAGACGTGGCAAGTAGCTTACATGAGCTCACGCAGAAAAATCGACCTTTCAAATGGACTGAGCACCAAGAGCAGGCTTTCCAACGTCTAAAAGATCTTTTATGCACTGCACCGATACTAGCATATCCAGTTCCCGGAAATAGATTCATATTGGATACTGACGCTAGTAACACTGGAATTGGTGGAGTGTTGTCCCAAGTAATCGACGGACAGGAGAAAGTGATCGCTTATTATAGCAAAATCCTAGCAAAGCCCGAAAGGAACTATTGCGTAACTAGGAGAGAATTGCTAGCAATTGTGGAGAGCGTGAAACATTTTCACAAATACCTGTATGGACAACAATTTCAACTCAGGACTGATCATGCAGCACTAAGATGGCTTCTGCAGTTTAAAGATCCTGAGGGACAGCTAGCGCGATGGATAGAGCGATTACAGAGCTACGACTTCACCATTGATCACAGAAAAGGTGGTCATCACGGCAATGCAGATGCGTTGTCCAGGCGTCCTTGTAATCCAGAATGCAGGCATTGTTCAAGGGCAGAAGCCAAAGAAGGAGTTGTAGACATTCGACTTTTAAGTGCGCTTCCAGCGGAAGGATGGACAGCCGAAAGGATTCGCGCTGACCAAGAGGCCGATGAGGATCTTAACGTCATAATAAAGGGAAAGGCGAATGACGTGCGGCCGACTTGGGAGGAAATGGCTAATAAAAGTCCAGTGGCGAAGGCTTATTGGACTCAGTGGCAGACCTTGAGCCTTCATGATGGATGTCTTTATCGAATATGGGAAAGCGAGGACGGTAGAACTTCCACAAAGCTTCTGGTAGTGCCGAGAAAGCGGATCGAGGAAATAATCGCCGAATACCATAACGGAAGCAGTGGTGGACACTTAGGCAACACAAAGACCGTTGAAAAAATAAAGAAACGCTTCTATTGGGTCGGTTGCCAAGAGTCAGTGGCCGATTGGATCCGCCGATGTGATCGGTGTATAAAAGCAAAAGGTCCGTCACGGAGAAGTCATGGAAAGATGCGCCAATACAACGCTGGAGCACCGTTCGAAAGGATTGCAATGGACATAGCAGGCCCTTTTCCGCAAAGTACAAGCGGCAACAAATATGTGCTTGTGGTAATTGACTACTTCAGTAAATGGCCCGAAGTGTATCCCATTCCGAATCAGGAGGCAACGACAGTGGCAAATGCATTTGTCAACAACTGGGTCACCCGATTTGGAGTTCCAATGGAGCTACACTCTGACCAAGGCAGAAATTTCGAATCAACCACTTTCAAGGAAGTATGTGACTCATTCGGAATCCGGAAGACTCGTACAACGCCCTTACATCCGCAGTCAGATGGCATGGTAGAGCGCTTTAACCGGACACTGGAGGAATATTTAAAAAAGGTCGTTGATAAAAATCAGAAAGACTGGGATGAGCAAATACCCATGTTCCTAATGGCGTATCGTTCAGCAAGACACGACACCACAGCGATGACTCCAGCAATGACAATATTCGGCACCGATCTTAGGCTTCCAGCAGATTTAAAATTTGGGGTAGCTACGACAACAAGCAATAAAAATGTGGATCACCCCAGCGCTAGGAAAGATCACATGGACGGAATTCACCAGTTTGTAAGAAACCGCATCGGACTCGTCAGCGATAGAATGAAGGCTCGGTATGACTCAAAAGCAAACATAGAGGGGTTCCAAAAAGGAGAACTAGTGCTACTTTACAACCCACAACGGAAAAAAGGTCTATCCCCAAAACTACAAACACATTGGGAAGGTCCGTACACGATTATCAAGAGGATAAATGATGTGGTGTACCGGATACGGAAAAGCGACTCAAGAAGAGCAAAACTGAAAGTAGTCCATTTAGAGAGGCTGGCACCTTTCTATAAAAATAACATGGAACTTGTTCGGGACGAACAAGCTTAAGCGGAGGGCAGTGTTACGAGAGTGGCGAACAGAAGTACAACTTGACGTTCAAAATGTAAACAACATCAGCTACTGCGTCGTTAGGAATGGGCCGGCGTCGATAGATCTAGAACAAAGAACTTGAGTACGCACTGGTGACGGCCTCGGTGGTTCTGGAACTATCGATGCCGGCTCATGACGGCTCTAGAACTATCGATGCCGGCTCACGACGATATAAAGGCGCCGCCACAGCAGCAAAGGGGAGGAGTAGTGATCGAGCGTTTGAACTGTGAACATCAAAGTGTAAAAGAACTGAAACCGAAGTTCCCGCCACCAGATTATTTTAAATAGTAGTTGTAATACAAAAGAGCTAAATAAACATTTTCTTCACAATCTAGTGATACGAACTCTGTATTTAATTAACACAAATACCCAAAATCGTAACAATATTTATATATTTATTTTTTATTATTTTGTTTATATATTTTTTATTTTTAATTATGTGGCGATTAAAAAGCCAAAATAAAAGATAAAAATATAAAAACAAGCACAACCAAGGGTTAATACTTACTAAGAACACAGAATCGGACTCAGGAGAGCCACACGAAAACAAAACACAAAAACTAAAAAACTAAGTGCGAAAGAAAATAAAAGACTGAGCGTTGAAAGGCTCCGGAGAGAAACGCGAGGCAATTGAAAACTGAGAGCGGAACTTGAGCGTAAGATATGTGCAAGCGTTAGAAAGCGAAAACGAAAAAACGAAGAGTGCAAGAGCGCGTACAAATTGAGTGCATGCAATAGCAGAAACGAAAAATTGTTGTTGCAACAAGAGCAACAATTTTTTGTTTGCAATTAATGCGCGAAAATAAAGAATTAAAAATTTCAAAGAGTAAAAGCAAAGTTAATTTGTTTATTTTAAGGCAAAGATAATGCACCGATGCACAGATGAACAGAAATTAAGCAGAGTAAAGAGTAATTAAATTTGAGAGCACAAATAAACACGTCCAAGCGCGACGACAGACAATTGCCAATAATGAATTTAAAAAATATTAAGATAAAGTTTTTCAGGAAGCTTAAAATCTTCGGAAATTCTCGTGACCTCTCCCGATATCTTTTAAGTTGATCTCAATTTTCGGTTTATAACACTCTATGTTACAATGCTTACCTTTCTCGTTTTCGTAGAAATCCCAAACATTTTTACTGAAAGTCAGTTATTTAATGACCTCAAGCTAATAAAATCCGTTTTTTTCTGGACCGGATGGGGTCCTAGTTGCGTTCTAAGGTAATAAGAGTTAAGCGATCGCGACGTCCTCGAACCTTCTGGCCTCCCTGCTGGTTCCAAATAAAGTTCCTGCCACTGGTCCTTGAAAAAGTTCAGGATAGCAATTATGCATAAGTCAGTAGACCAATCATGTGCCATCGCTCTTATTGTCTGACAAGTAAGCAAGGCGACCCACCTCTTCTCCCTTCGTCGACCAACTGTGACAAGTGGGCCGAAATAGCCCAGTCCAATGTACTTAAATGGCCATCCGTTAGCCTCCTGACGATCTTCGTTTGGCGAGAGTAGCTTACTCTGCATTTGAAGACGCAAATGGGCGTGTTTTAGTCCAATGGGAATCTTCTTGGTAAAAGTGCGTTACCATCTTTCAGCTCGACATTTGATCGTCGTAGAAATATCCCATAAAAGTCTGGCCAATGTGTCAGGAATCGATGCCAATTGAGAAATAAGCCAGTCCGATATGATATAAGATCCGAGAGGGCGAGAAATATTCCTTTAAAGGCATGCCTAATATGTCAGGAAGCTATGCCAATTGAGAATTAATTCAGTCCAATATGGAATAAGATCCGAGAGGGCGAGAAATATCTCATATTCTGGCTCAATTCTACACAATTCATTCGACAACTGTGTTGGAATAGTGCCTGGATTTTTGTGCTATCAATTATCGTTTTGAATAGAGCGCCCTACCGATTATTAATTAAATACAAGTTTTATCGATAGTTGAGCCAGGCCTATAAAGTTTTTATAAGTGGGATCTGAATACATAAAAAAGATCGAGATTAAGATAAACACATTTGAAAAGTGCGGAAAGGCAAAAGGGACTCACAACGCCTATAAGAAAAGAGGCCGATGATGAAGATGATGTTTCCAAATCTCCGTCATATTTAAAAAGGCTCAAGCATTAAATAAATAGATTTAGTTTGGCAGACCACTAAAGGAGTTAAGGTCCATATAAAACTACAAGGAACTGCAAAATTTATTCGGCTGATCAACTCAGGAGAGTTAAAAATACCATTAATTAGAATATTATTCTAATTTTCATTATAAAAAATTCGGAACGTTAAACTCGGGCGCAGCCGAGTTTGAGATACCCTGTACCTGTAGGGAGCGTAAATCAGTATTTCTGACAAAAAAATAAAAATACCATCTGATTTCGATTAAATTTTGCACAATTGATTGGTGTCCTAAATCACGACTTAATAGATATTTAATAGAGATATTTGTAATACCAAAGAAATTGCGACGTTAAAATAATTTCGGCACTTCCAAGAGGCCATACGGAAACTATATGTTATGGTACTCCGATCAGATTAAAACTTCGCTTTTTGGGTTATTACAAAAGAAACTATCATATGGTATTTTTGGCTGCGATTCGTGCATAAAAAACCCGATTTCTGACAAAAAAAAAAACAAAAAATCAGAGTTTTTGTCCGATTAGCCCTATGGGAGCTATATGATATAGCCATCTGATTTCAACAAAATTTTGTGCTATTAAAAACTTATACTAAAAACTGTCTTGTGCTTAAATTGGATGCGATTGGTTCATAAAGAACCCGTTTTCTGACAAAACAGCACAGAAATCGAATTTTTTGACCGATTAGCCCTATGGAAGCTATATGATATAGCCATCCGATTGCAATAAAATTTGGAGTTATTCAAAACTTATACTAAAAACTGTCTTGTGCTTACTTTGGTTGCGATTGGTTCAAAAACAACCCGTGTTCTGACAAAAAAGCACAGAAATCGGATTTTTTGACCGATTAGCCCTATGGAAGCTATATGATGTAGATGTCCAATTTTATTGAAACTTTGCACAGCTGCTGAGTATTTTAAAGTTCACATTGTTTCTTAATTTGAATAAAATATCTTTAAAGATAAAGAAATTATGACGTTAAAACGATGTTTGCACTTTCGATCGGCCCTATGGGAGCTATATGATAAAGTTGTCCGATCAGATCGAAACTTCACATCCTTATTGAGAACATATAAGAATTTCTAACTGCAAACTTTCGTAATAATATGATAGCAAACAAAAAAGTTATGGCCTATAAACTTTCTACTTTTTTTGAGGTTGTTGTGGTTTTATACTTTTTATTCCGAACCTAAATCGGATATTAAAAAAATATAATAAACTTGATCTAACCTGCCGAACAAATGATTAGTAGCAACAAACCGGAACTTTCTCGGCCTTACCATCTCTGAGAACGAGGTGTTCATACAGACGGACAGACAGACAGACAGACAAACAGACGGACATGGCTAGATCGATTTCTCTAGTCACCCTGATCATACTTTAGGTAACTTTGGGGGGTCTCCGACGTCTCCTTCTCTATGTTACATACATTTGACAAACTTAATATACCCTTGTACCTTTTTAGGTTTGAGATACCCTGTACCTATAGGGAACTAAATCGGTACTTTCTTATGATTTTTCCTAGGTAGCTAGGAAGAAATCGGATATTTTGTCAGATTAGCCCTGTGGAAGCTATATGATATAGCTGTCCAATTTCATTAAAAGTTTGCACAACTGCTTGGTATTCTTAAAGTCCCCTTTTCCCTTATTTGAACAATATATCTATAAAAACAAAGTAATTATGACGTTGAAACGATTTTTGCACTTTCGATTGGCCTTATATGATATAGTAGTCGGATCAGACTGAAACTTCCCACCTATATTAAGAACACATAATTACTTATACCTGTAAATTTTCGAAATAATATAAAAGTAAACAAAAAGTTATAAACTTTTTCCTTTTGTTTGAGTTACTTATGGTTTTATCCTTTGTATTCCGAACCTAAATCGGATATCGAAGAATTTAATAACCCTGATCTAACCTATTATTAGCAACAAACCGGAACTTTCTAGGCTTTATGCATAAAAATCGTACTAAGAAGTGTTCTACGATTTACTAAGGACGATAAGTCTATAAACTGTCGTCAACTAGAGTTAAAAAGAACGCTCAATGCCATATTCCAATTTCAGTAGAGCAAAAAGTAAAAAAAAAAAATTTTTAACAAACTCAATACGAATTTAAAGTACCATATATTGAGAGTACAAAGCGCATGAAAATTGGGCGAACATGATCCACTCATAAAGTCTTGGTTGTACAAGAGCCAATACGATTTTTTAGACCATCTTTTCTCAAATCCAAGACGTCTTATGGCTTTATTGACAATGTATAAAATGTGACCATCAAAATTTAATTTAAAATCAAGTAAGATCCCCAAATCATTTACTGAACCTATACGATGAAAAGCATTTAGATTAAGATGATAGGAAGCTATGAGTGGAGTGCCCCGACAGAAGGTGATAATCTTGCACGCAGAAGCATTTAGATTTAGTAAGTTGAAGTAACACCATGAATTAAAAGCATTCAAATCCGTTTTCAAATCAATATACCTAAAAGAAAAACCCAATTTAAGATTATCAGCATACATAAAAACACGAGAGTGTGATATGACTGATGGGAGATTATTTATAAAAAGACTAAACAAAAGAGGTCCATGGTGGCTGCCTTGATTAGGCAGATTTTTAATACATATTCTTAAATATAAAATTTTCAGAAATAAAGTGATCAATACTTGGAGAATTGTTCGGACCAAAAGGAAAAAGTTGTAAAGGGAAAACTATAGGTGAGACATCAAACCCCAAACTTCCCCTCCTCTTCAAAGTATCTCGCAGGAAAATCTTTGTCGCCGATTAGTCCTACTGAGGAGTTCACTGGTCTCTTTTTTTTTTAGTTAGCCTGACTCTACAATCCTCCTCGAGTCTCGTTGCAAAAAAAAAGTTCTTGTAAGATTTTCCTGCCTGGACTGACGAGACATACCCCGATTTTTGATTTTTGAAATTTTTGATTTCTGTGGAGCTCTCCACACCACTCTACAAGAAATTATTACTTCACAGCTCTGTCTTTTTGGCAGCCTTAAGCTGACAGTATTCATTAGTTCTAAATACGCGCAATAAAAATACCTTCTGCTTGACACCAAGATGAATCAAATCGGACCATAAACACAGAACGGTTTTGGTAAAAGCGATGGTAAATAAATCGTGAATATCTTAAAGTTAGAATAACCAACATCTGATCGAATATTATTCTAATTAGTAGGGACACTCAAGTAGAACTAGCGGTACAGGGTATTTTAATTTCAGGAACGCCCGAATTTAGTTCAAGGACAGTGATATAAATAATTGTCTGAAATTAAATGTGCAGGGTATTTTAAGTCCAAGGGTAAAGAAAATTTGCAGAAATATAGAAAAGTTTTCTTCAATATCTTTTAAGAATTGACCCTTAAATCCAAAAACGAGGCCGATAAATAATTTGAACAGACCGCCGAAAAAAAAATATTTCTAAAAGGTCTTTTCATATTTTCTAAAAGTGTGGCCTTTATATCAGAAATCGAGGCCGATTAGGAACTAGCTATTCCCCTGAAGAGAAATTTTCAATGGGTTCTTCAATATTCTCTAAAAGGATTTGACTAGTCTACCCAGTACGAGGCAAATTGGCAATTGATTGCTCAATCGTGAAGCTTGAGATTTTTGAGGCTATACGCGAGCGCTATTTGTTTTGTTTACAGTAACTTAAAATATTCAGCTCGCTCAAAAAAATGGGATTAAGTTCGTGAACATTTACGTACGATTATTTTATACAACTTTCGTCGTGGATTAACTCAACAGTGCATCGATAAGCTTTTTTTTTTATTAAGTGAAGAATCCGTACATCACAATATTATATCTTAACATCACAGGGTGGATCGATGATAAATTTTTGGCGATGAAGCTCCATCAAGGTCCAGTGTTTAACGATTGTATGGCAACAACCGATGTCGTAGTTCTCTCCAAGACGAATTTCGTGAAGGTCGAGCAAAATCAGTTGCTGTTCCAAAAACCATTGATGCTGTGCGCCAACTGATATTGCAAGATCGACGTTAGGCATTAGTGGTATCTGCTTACATTTAGTATTTGTTCGCATTGGATCCCAAATAATTAGTTTATCGCTCAAAAAGTCTCGTGTCGATTTGTCGCGGTGCCCCAAAATACGTCTATGACATCGTGATAGGTGATGAATCGTGCAGCAGTCGACTGTATGGGTGTTTTGAGATGAGTTAAATGAAGCAAAAGTTGCTCGCGCCTGAAGTACTTTCAAGCAAATTATTGCCTTTTCTTGCGAAAAAACTAGACATGTCGCAATTTTACCACTAGAACAACGAAGAACAGTCAATTCTTAGTGGTACACAACCATTTATTTTCAGCCGAAGGCGGACCATTCTTCATCACGACAATGCAAGCTCTTACACATCGGCTCAAACAACTGTATTTTTGAGCACTCAAAACATCGATTTGATGAGTGATCCGCAACATAGTCCTGACTTGGCACCGAGTTACTTCTTTTTTTTCCCGTACGTACAAAATAAAATGAAAGGTCAACATTTTTCGACCCCTCAAGAAGCGGTTAATGCGTTCTGAATGTCTGTTTTAGAGAATAGAAATATTAATAGAAAGTCTTTTAAAAAGCAATAATGCGATTTTTGATGCTAAATTCTCTAATCCCAAAATATAAAAATATATAAAAAATCTATCGGAGTTGTGCACTATCGTGCTGCTATCGCACAGTCTGTGAAGATGCTGCGCTGATTATCGCATCCATGATCATGATTGAACCTCTTGGCAGATGAGAAACTATCTGGCATCTTCTTATGCCAACCCATGAAATCGTGAAGACGGGCCGACTTTGACTCATTTATTTATCATGTATCTGCGTCGTAATGCAATACTAAAATACTGCTGGTTGCACCGCGGGCGCAGATCACCTTCATCGACCCTTTAAATATTTATCTATACTTCTGTAAATCCATTTCCCCTTTCCTACATACCTTCTGCTCAAATATAAACGAGACTGGCTCAATTAAACAAAAACGGTTAATGATTCTTCAATATTTATTTTATCCCCTTTAAAATAGTTACCATTCGAGGCGATACACATATGCCACATTTTTTTCCAATCTTCATAACACTTCTGGTAGGCCGCTTCCTTCTTCCTGTATAATTCTAGCCTTAATTCAAATGAAAAAAAAAAAAACAAATTAATTAATAAAAAATCCCAGCTTTATTTTCGTGATGCCGGAGATTACAAACTCTTTTTTAAATTTTTTTTCTGCCATAAATCACATGAATGGGGTTGTTTAGTGTACCGGTTTAGGTTGGTATGACAGCTATATCATATAATAGTCCGATGCTAATGAAATCCGGCATGTGAAACGTGATCACCGAGTTTGTAAGTCACCTATTAAAACCTTTTTAGGTTCGTATGAGAACTATATGATATAGAAGCAAGCAAACAAAATGAATATAGTCTTTTTCTTCGAAAAGTGTATAAAAACGATCTTCATTTGTCAGTAGGTTGCATTTCTTGGAACCGGTCAGATCAGCCCACTATATCAATTAGTTGTCTTAAGAACCTAAATCGAGCTTAAAAATAACTCCTACATTTATTATTTGATCTTTTTCTAATTCGAATGCACGTTACTTATATACTATTTTACACATATGTATGTATTAAATTTCATTGAGTCGGATCACTATATCATATAATTTAATAAATTTGGTTGAGCCTTAATAAAACGCGAATATTTCGGGATTGAATATTTTATTGGTGCGTTATAAGTTGAGGTTGGCTTAAGACTAAAAGTTACAATTTCTGTGTTAGTACTTTTTGGCTCCGCAACGCCTGCAAGAAGAACTTCCTATGTTTATGTTAAGCTACCAGAGCGTCGCCAGAGCAGAGATGAGCTGGCGCGCTTTTGTTTATTCGAGTTGTGATTGAAGATTTTTGTTTATGACCCTTTTCAATTGAGCATCGACCACTCAGTGTTTGTTTATTCTAATTTTGATTGGAATTTTTGTTTATACCCTTTTTTAATTGAGTATCGGCCACTAAGTGCCGGCGACTGTTTAGTTTAACTTTTCAATTAGATCTGATAGTGAGTTTTGTTAATAAGAGGCTGGGTCAGCGACTATGCCACTTGCCCCTCCTTAAAAGCAAGCTTGTCCTCAAGCGTTCATATTATTGGATACAGTGGTGTTATTGGTGGATCATTTTGCTCGTTTTGCTCTTTTGGCTTTCTGTATCTTATTAATAATTGTTGCGGTACTTTCTTAAATTTATAGATTAATAATACTATTACTGATATGATCGCCAATGCAAGAATAGCTATTACTATTGTTTTGTATACATTTTTTTCATTAGCATGTTCGAAAATAATTTCCTTTGTTTCTATGTATGATAATGGTTTTAGCTTAGTGATATTGGTTTTTACATAAATGCTTTGTGTATAGTCTAAATTTACATTAATTACAGATATTTCGTTCAAAGTGACTGAGCAATCAAAAACTTTCATCAAATTATTTCCTTCGATAATAACATTGGTTTTCATACAGTTTTGGTTTAAATTAGTTTTAGGCAAATTCCAAGTGACAATAATGTTGGGTTCAATAAAATTGATTTGTGTAGTAAGGTGCGTTTTTGTGTATCTACAACTAGTGTTAGTTTGTTTTATTATGCCTGATAGACAAGTGTTTAAAACCAATTTTTTAGTGTCTTTGTTGCACAATCGTTCATTGTTTAAATAATATTTATTTTGAGTTTGGTCTTGTAGTATGTTTTGATTGTCATCCGGGTATGGTAGAATTTCATATGTCGGGGCTTTAATTATTCGTTTTGGAATTTGTGACACAAGAAGAATTTCGTTGGTATCTGATCTGAGCCAAGTTGATGTTTTAATACTAAGAAGTGTCTCGGAACTGACATGCTGCATATAGTCATGTTTTAAAAACTTTGGGTTAAATATCCCCATTCTAGTCAGCTGCATTCCCATTTCTACGTCCTCAATGTATTCTGTAAAGTGGTGCAAATTGAACACCAGCAAGTCGATCAACCTAGTTCTTTCATTAAGTGCCCTGTCTCTGTTTATTGTTTCTATTCCCCAATTAACTGCCTCAATCATATCATAGAGTTCGTGTATCTGAACACTGTTTTGAGCCATTGATAAAATTCTTTCCTCGAGTTGTTCCTTATCATTTTCATCCAAAGTTCCGAATAGGTATTTGAATGTTTTTCCGACCAAATTCACCAGCCCTCTTTTACTTCTTTTAACAATTCTGATTCCATTCATTTCTCTCTGAAGTTTTTCGGTTAAGTAATTAATTTGTGGTACTTTTTCAAAATCTCCAGCCTGTAACATAAGGTTTTTGCTTATGTCTTCTATCTTGGTTACGTTTACTGTGAGACAATGGTGTTCATACTCATCAGGGACGTCCACATTGCCCATTTTGAACAATAAATATCCGTTGTTAGATTGAATGGGATTGATCTCAATAAACTGACCATTACTTCCCGCCAGGAACATTGATGTCATCACGGCAATGAGAAAAACAGTCATGAGGTCTGCCTTTCGTCCTCCTGCAAGTATTTGCTGTCATTAAATTTTTTTTGTTTTTTATATTTTGTCTTGTAATAGACTCCTATTTTCCCTCTATTATTTTCCCGATAATGGTCATCACTTACCTGCTCCACCCTGGCTGTTTTTCTATAAGGGTTAACTATCTTTCCTTTTTGTAATGCCGACTCTCTGAATTGAGTATTGACATTAAATTCTTCCCTTTTTTCATTTTCCTTATTGATTCTGTATTTTTTAACTGCTTGTGGTTCGTAGCGTGGTGATCTCGCGTAAAGAAATATATTTGCTGGAATTTCTCCAGTGGAAGAATGCTTGGTTTTGTGATTGAATGTATAGAGAATTATTTCTATCTTCATTAATTTATTTTCTAAGTTACTATCAGTTTTGATGATTCGAATTTTTTCATTAATTTTTTTATGCACTCTTTCAATGTCCCCCACTCCATTTTTACTGCTGGTAATTTCTACCTTTATGTTTTCCTTTTCTAACCAGTCTTTAAGAGACCGGCTAGTCATACCCGGGTCCTTGTCAAATTTTACAGTCTCCGGCTTCCCCATGTAATTAAATATTTTCATTAGACCTCTTTTCATTTCAAGCCAATCTTTACCTTTTATTTCTTCTACGGCCACAAATTTTGAATACAAGTCGATGCATGTCAAATAATTTGTATTTTCCACAGTATAAAGGTCCGAAACATATTTTTCTCGACAGTGGTCAGATTCAGGTGTTAATTTTATTGCATGCATAGTTGGTCTGTGTTCTGTTTTGGAGAGATTACAAACATCGCATTCATTTATGATGTTTTGAATAAGATTCTGTGAATCTGGATAATAATAAAGTTCCTTAAAAAGCTTAGTCATTTTCTCTATACCTGGATGCAATAGTTTAATGTGATTAGTTAAAACAATTTCTTTGAAAGCTGAATATGTTGGTACATCTTGCAAAATATACATGCTACGCATAATGTTTGTGTTATTTTTGTTTATTATTTCTTTATAAGCCTGCTGAAGTGTCAGAAAATCGGCGTCACTTTCAATGTAGAGTGTTGACGTCTTTGTGGCAAAATGATTTATCATGATTTCTTTAGCATGTTCAGGATTAATTATAGTGTAGCTTATTTTAATTTTTGTTTTACCAAAGTAGGTTTCTGTTTTTATTTTGTCAATTTTATCCTTTACAAACTGCACCTGTCTTTTAAACACATTC
Organism: Scaptodrosophila latifasciaeformis; assembly: GCA_037075145.1. Lineage (NCBI taxonomy): Eukaryota > Metazoa > Arthropoda > Insecta > Diptera > Drosophilidae > Scaptodrosophila > Scaptodrosophila latifasciaeformis. The sequence continues at coordinate 33,328 of JBAMCM010000258.1, read as the reverse complement.
AAAGGTTTTTCAGTGATCTATATCAGATCAGAAACGTCTTCCTCAGGACTGTGCACAGTTGCTTCTGTGTCTAGGGCAAAATTTTCTTTTATTTTAATTCGAGACAGTGCGTCTGCCACATGATTGTCCTTGCCCTGAATATAATTTATTTTGTAATCGAACTCGTTTAGTCTGATCTTCCATCTTTGCAACTTTGAATTGGGTTCTTTTAACCCATCCAACCAAACCAAAGGTCTATGGTCACTCAGTATGTCAAATGGTCTACCGAACAAGTATGACCTGAATTTTTTTGTCGCCCATACAATGGCCAGCAATTCCTTCTCATTTGTTGCATAATTTATTTCATGTTCGTTTAAGGTTCTACTTGCGAAACATAGCGGTCGGCTCCCATCGCAAAATTACTAGCGTCAGTTGTCAAACAAAACTTTTCTTCAAAATCCGGATATGCAAGTATTGGATCGCTTATAATGAGTTGCTTAAGCTTATTAAACGCTTCTATGTAGTTTTCATCATGGATGTTCACAATTGCATCCTTCTTCAAGAAAAGCGTCATTGGCTTTGCAAATTTGGCAAAGCCTGGAATAAACTTTCTATAGAAACCGCAAAGTCCCAGAAATGACTTTATCTCTTTTTGATTTGTGGGTATAGGATACCTTTTTACTGCTTCGATTTTGTCCGGGTTTGCTTTAATGCCTTGGTCGGTTATAATGTGACCCAAGAATTCCGACTCCCTTTTTAAGAATTCGCACTTGTTTAACTGTAGCTTAAGATTAGCCTGCCTTAGGCGGCCAAACACTCTTTTGAGTGAGTCTATATGTTCCTGCAAGGAAGCGGAATAGATGATGATGTCGTCCAAGTAAACAAGACAGTCTCTGTATATCAAGTCTCCCAATAAATTGTTCATGCAGCGCTGAAAAGTCGCTGGGGCATTCTTGAGACCGAAGGGTATGCGTGTATACTCAAAGGATTGACCCCTCATCCATTTGAATCTGATGGAAACCCTTCGCCAAATCGATGGTTGTGAAATATTGACATCTGCCAAGCCTATCGAGGATGTCGTCGATATTAGGCATTGGGAACCTATCATTTACTGTGATTTCATTTAAACCGCGATAGTCTATTACTATGCGAAATTGTTTTTTTCCAGAGGCATCGTCCTTTTTGGGTAAGATCCAAATAGGGCTACAGTAAGGTGAACTACTCTTTCTAATAATGCCATTTTTAAGCATTTCATTTATTTGTTTATAGACTTCCTCGTCATAAATCTGTGGGTATTTATAAGGTCTTTTGTAAACTGGGTTATCATGTTTGGTTTCAATTTTATGTTTTATTTCATTTGTGAAGGTCAAATTGTCACCTTAGTGGTATTGCAAATCTTTGTAATCGTTCAAAACCCTAGTCAATTTAAGTATTTCTTCCTGATTTAAGTGTTGCATTCTGAATTCACTACTCTCCTCAAGCCGATCCTCCAACGCAAAAGCCCACCACTTGTCCTCAGAGGAAGGGGGTTCAGTACCCCCAGCAATATCGTCATCGTCAGGATCGTTGCCGTAGTGGAGAGGGAAAGTGTACTCGTTCAGAGTGACTGTATCAGTTTCATAGTCAATTTTACTATTTCCTGCCCTCAAATATTCTCTTCCCAACAGCATGTCATAATTCTCCGAAAAATCATGTATAAAAAATTTCTGATGTGTGGGGCACAACCTGCTCGGTGAAAACGAAACGTACCTATCCAGTTCAACATTACCTTGTATGGTTTTAATTCTTACTTTATTACTATGTTCTTTCATATGGAAACAATTTTCCTTTACCAGGTTAATGCTTGATCCAGTATCGATCAGCACCCTGAATATTCTATCATTTAATTTTATCCGGATGTATCCGGTTCGGAGGCCGTCTGATGAAAATTTTCATCATCGATGTCCATGCGTGTGTTTCTTTGATCTGTGCCCTCCCTAGCCCTTTTGTTTTGGGGTTGTTGGGTCGGTTGGGAATTTTGCTGGTAATTGTATTTGAATCTGCCTTCGTCCTGCTGACGGCCCCGCTGCAGATTTTGGCTAAACTGAGCATAACCCGATGAACCTGGCTGATAATTCTGAGACCTTGAATAATTGTTATTGTAATTGTTCTGATACTGATTTTGTTGGTTTTGCCTAAATGGATTTTGAGTATAAGAATAACCCTGTTGCTGCCGCTGTTCATAATTTCGTCCATTATTTGATCGAGAATTCGACTGAGAATGCACCTGACCTGAGTTTTGATTATGATTATTAGTTTTGTTTGTTTTTTGTTGATTTTCATTTTTGAACAATTGGGTCTCATAAACACCTTCCTCTTGTGCCACTCTGATTAAATCGTCCAGAGTGTCAATGTTATGTCGGGCTAGTCGCATGTATAAACGGTCCGGTAATTTTTTGTGTATTACGGTTTTAATTGTGTTAAGTGTAGCCTGCTTACAAATAAATACATTTACTTCATTTTTTTCAAGGGACAGTTTTTCAAGAATTGTCGAACTCCGCTCTTCTAAATCATCACAAAATTGTTTCACATTACCTCTAAAAGGGGTGTTGTACAGTATGCGTATTAGTTCTTCTGTGGGGGTATGATTACCGAATTTGTTGATGAGTGTCTCCCTCAATCGCATCCAGTCTCCAGTGTTGCCTCGTCTTACTGTTCGTCTGGCGTTGGTTCCCAGTTGGAGTTCAATGGCTGAATACACAATGTTCCTCTGACGAGCATCGCTGGTAGGGTAAAGCTGGGTCAGGAAATCAATTCGCTTCACAAAACACTCAAGCAAATGTTGTTCACCGTTAAATGTAGGCAACTCCCTTAGTTGATGAAGGAGCTGGGTCAATTGTTGCTCTGTCAAGGTTGAACTCGCTACCTGTGGTTCGGTCATTTCGATTTCTTTGTAGTTTCACTTTGACTTAATTTTATAAAAAAATTTCTCGCTTATTAACTTTTCTTTTATAAATTGTTGAATTGATTTCAAAAAAAAATTTTCTTTTTTTTTCTTTTTTTTTCGCTCAATAATAGTGATTTGCAAGGTTCTTTTACGGATCGGTATTTGTAAGCCACTTTACGCCACAAAATCGGGTTTAAACACGGGTTTACTTTTGGCCAGATCCTACCGACTGCGCCAATTTAATAAATTTGGTTGAGCCTTAATAAAACGCGAATATTTCGGGATTGAATATTTTATTGGTGCGTTATAAGTTGAGGTTGGCTTAAGACTAAAAGTTACAATTTCTGTGTTAGTACTTTTTGGCTCCGCAACGCCTGCAAGAAGAACTTCCTATGTTTATGTTAAGCTACCAGAGCGTCGCCAGAGCAGAGATGAGCTGGCGCGCTTTTGTTTATTCGAGTTGTGATTGAAGATTTTTGTTTATGACCCTTTTCAATTGAGCATCGACCACTCAAGGTTTGTTTATTCTAATTTTGATTGGAATTTTTGTTTATATCCTTTTTTAATTGAGTATCGGCCACTAAGTGCCGGCGACTGTTTAGTTTAACTTTTTAATTAGATCTGATAGTGAGTTTTGTTAATAAGAGGCTGGGTCAGCGACTATGCCACTATATAGCTGTTGCTAGAACCTAAAAATAAGTTTACGAGCAGCTCCTCGTCCATTCATTTGCGCCGCACAAGATTCCCGCAAAGCTAATCTTAAGCTGGATCACTTCTGCGGCATCAGCTTTTCTGGAGAAGCTTGTACCAAAACTCCGCTGGGATCGGACAGCAATATTAAATATGTAACCGGAAATGGAACATCGCCTAACCCATTTTCGATTGTTTTTTTTTACAAATTGTAACATCTGTCTTAATACCAAAGTGTAGTGTTCTACAAATACATAATAACTATGACTGATTTTTGACCAATAATTAATTTGTAAGCTGAAGATAAATCATGTTTTTAACAATTCAATTTTAACTATAACAGAAATACAAATTTAGCGTTTCCTTTCTTGTAATACAAAACTTGTTAAGTTAATTGACCTAAAAAATAAATTTCGTGATTTATTTCAATCGCAACGCTTTGTCTTTCTTTATCAAGAGAATGAGATCCATCTGTGTTGATACCTAGACGGACAGACTTCTTTTGGGACGCTAGTTGGCCTGCCAATGCTACATGGTTCAGTGGCAGCGCACGTAAAGGAAGCAGTCTTAAGTTCGAATGAGGCCTACATGCATTGCAAACAGCTTGATGAAAGAATCGATTTTCATTCTCAATGCAAAGACAGCGGTACTATCAGGAGCCAAAAAAGTAAGCCAGAAAAGCAAAGAATGGTTCTAACATTCAGCTTAAGCAGAAACTCCAATACCAGCCTTACTAAGACAACCAATAACCAAGCCTGAATTATGGCAGTTTGAATGTAACACCAAAGTTACCGAATGTTAGATCAGGGTTACCATCGAATCAGTCTGGCCATGCCCATCAGTATGAACGCAAAGATTTCAGAACCTATAAAAGCTAGAGCTATAAAATTTGGTATTGGAAAATCTATAGGACAATGGAAAAGGCAAGTTTATTTTTTTATATTGATCTGACCTCCCGTTCCTTCTAGAGAGCCATAAGGTAGAGTTGGTTGGAAAATGTTGCGTGTTTTTTGTACTGTACTCACTGAGTGTAGACGTGTTTTAGTTGATGGTCCGTTAATAAACAGTTTTAAAAAGTGGAAAGATAAAAAATTAAAAAAAAAATTTAAAACTAAACAGAAATATTGGCGAGTGGACGCTAACACCATGACAATTTGCAAATCTAACTATTTAATTGCATTAAAGAAGTGTAAGACAAAGAAAAAAATCCCAACGTTATCTTCGGGGTGCCGAAGATTACAGACTCTTTTCGAAGTTGTTTCTGCCGAAAATCACATGAACGGGGTTGGTCAGTTAATAGGGCCGATTTTGATTTGTATGACAGCTATATGATATAGTAGTCCGATTTTAATAAAATTTAGCACAAACGCGTATATTTATGTACAAAACGTGTTAGCCGAGTTTTGAAAAGATCAGTCAATAAATGTGCGAGTTATTCCTATAAAAAACATATGCGTGCCAAATTTAAACAGGATCGGATAATAAATGTGGGAGATATTGCCTAAACCGATTTAGGTTCGTATGACAGCTATAAAATATAGTGATCCGATCCGACCGATTCAAACTAGTGTACTACCTAGGTAAAAAAAATAAGGCTAAATACCAAGTTTCAGCAAAATAGCTTTTAAGACGACGGAGTAAATCGCATAGAAACAGACGGACAGACGGACATGGCTATATCGACTCCTCTAGTGATTCTAAGTATTCTAGATGTAACTTTTGTGGGTCTACGATGTTTGGTTCTGTGCGTTACAAACATCAGAGCAAAGTGAATAGACTCCTTTTTCTTCGAAAAGAGTCTAAAAAGATACAACGCTGCCGCTCATGCTCGCCGATAATAATGACTACGTCTAACGATCTAAAGAGTGCACAAAACGTCACCTTCTCTCTCTCCCAACTGCTTATGACGGTAAGCATTGCAGTTATTAACACAACGTTTCGCAATTTTATCTGATTCTGAAACTAAACAGCATATCCAAACAACGGTAGGGACGCCGAAGAAAGCCAAGCCTCCACCAATATTCATCTGAGAGCAGAGATCTAATACTCTTGTTGACAGACTACTACACCTACCAACTAAAAAGCTACAATGGCTACAAGTAGTACAATAGTGACGCCCACTGAAATAATTTAAGTCTTTAAAATCAAAAACTTTAATGATAAAATAATAATAAACATAATATATAAGAACAAAATCCCTCAACCACTCTCCAAAATTTAAATCGAACCGAGAAGCAAATTGCTAAAGAAAAATGAAATACACCCAATCTATAAGCTGCAATACCTGCTACACCGGGGGATCACTGGAAGAACCGCACAAGCGAAACAACCCAGTGCAATGGACAAACTGCCAAGAATTTAGCCATATAAAGTCTTACTGCATGCTGAAGTCTTTTATGTCCTATTCAACAGTCCCAGGAACCACCCAAGGCATTTCATTTGCAAAGGCACTCAAAACCGGTCTAAAAGCTTAAAAATTTTTGCCAAAAACTCCCTACAACCTCCCATATGAGGAACATACTGCGCCAAACTTGCAGAAGCAGCAGCCACTAAGCTCGGACAGCATCAAATCAGTATTGCTGTTTTTACAGCAAATTGCAGACTTTATGACGTTTATGCAAACCACAATGCAAGACCTCATGCGAAACCAGAATGACAGAAATATCGATGTAATGCTCCTATCTGAGATACACCTCACAAAAACATACAACTTTCAAATACCAGGCTATATTTTCTACGGTACGAATCACCCAGAAAACAGATCCCACGGATTGCCATACTATTAAGAAGTCGCATTAAATACTATCCCTTTAATAGATTTGAAATAGACTATCAACAATCTACATCTATAAAGTTTCACCTCGGCTGTAGCGCATTGACTCTCACTGCAGTTTACTGCCCACCCCGATTTTCGATCTCTGAAGAACAATTTCTGGAATTTTTCAACAAACTAGGAGAAAAATTCGTCGCAGCTGGTGATGATAATGCCAAATACACATTCTGCGGATCCAAATTCATAACGCCAAAATGTAGCAACGTAATCAAACCACGCAATTAGCTTCACTTCAGTAGATCCAAAAAAAAACCCTAGACCCAATTGCAGTCACTAGAAAAATCCTGCGAAACATTGTAGCCGCTGAGACGAAAATGTACACTAAATCGCAATACACACGGACAAAACGGGAGATCGAACAGCTAGTTGCACACAAAAGAAACCTACGAAGGGAGTGACAGACTAGCAGACCACCAAACGCAAAGATTATACTTAAAAAAGCAATTCGCAGTCTCACCAAGGCGTTTACAAGAGAGGAAGCAGGCACACATTGCTTATATGTGGAGCAACTTTCTCCCACTAACACAAAGCATCTATTGTGGAGAGCGTCCAATATGTAAACACACCAATGCAAACAGTAATGCCATTGCGAAGTCCGGCTGTCACCTGGTTCCGTAGTGATGAAGAAAAATCAAGTGTTTTTGCAAACCATACTAAACAACAGCCGACCTAGCACCTCAACAACCTATTGAATTTCGACAGAACGAAATAGCTAACGCCTTCAATAAACTGAATCTTCGAAAATCGCCTGGATTGGACATGCGCTATTCTATACATTTGCTTACTCTTTAACGCAATAGCCAAAATTGGATTCTTCCTTCAACCAAGACCAGGAAAGGACACAACACAGCCCTCATCATTCAGACTTATAAGTCTACTAACTTGGCTCTCAAAGTTGTTTGAAAAAGTATTTCTGATGAAAATCCATATCTTAAAAAGGACAAAACATTCCCACCGTATCAATTTGGGGTCAGAGAAAAACACAGAACTGCTGAACAGATTAATCGCATCACAGCAGAAATACGTATCGAGAATACTCCACAGCTATATTTTTCCATGTTGCGCAAGCATTCGAACGAGTATGGCTTGACGGACTTATGTTTAAAATACTGACTGTGTTTCAATAAAATACTCACAAGCTGCTAAAGTCGTATCTCTACAATAGAGTACATATTCGCAATAAGATGTAACGCAAATACTTCAAGCGGCTGTACAATCAGAACTGGAGTACCCCAAGGCAGTGTTCTGGACCCAATCCCCTATATTTTATACACTGCAGACATACCTACAGATTACGAAATTACAACCTCCACATTCGGTGAAGGCACTGCCTTACTTAGCCGTTCCAGATGTCACTGTACAACTTTTCCGTCATCTAACATCCGAAGAGCGATGGCTTGCAGATTGGCGCATACAGCTGAATGTGAACAAAGTAGGTCACCTTTAATATTTCCAGCAGTCCGGCTGTTACCCTGAATGACACTCTTAAGCTGACGAAGTAACTTTCATGGGTGTTCACCTAGACGGGTGGCTCACTTGGAGAAAACACATAGACACCAAATCGCTGCACATGAAACTAAAGCCTACACTGGCCCACTCTTCCTTTGGAAGTGCTATGGGAAAAATCTGACTGCCCCAAATAGCACAGTGTTTTAGGCTCGGGCACGTCTAAGCGGAGCTACCAACCAGCTGGCCAAGACCATAGTTTGAATTAAATTTTATATAATAAAAAAGTTAAGATATTTCGGCACATGTTTTTACTTAAAATGAGCATAGGCGCTAATTTAGCATAAGTAAAAGTAAATTTTAGGGTTGTTGATAATATATCAATATATCGATTTTTTTTTTTTGAAAATGATATATTTATATCGTGATATTTTTTTGTCCAAATATCAATATTGCGATATTTTTTTCGACATATTTTTGATATTTCCGGATAGCGGGACTTTTAGAGTGCATGTGCCAAAAATTTGAATAAGGATGTCAAGCATAAAATCTAATTATGGTGAAATTAAAAACGGGACAGCAAAGTGCAAACTCTGTGACTGCAAAGAGTCTGTGACACACGAAGCCGAATGACTGACGCACATATAACACAAAGAGTCTTCCTAAAATCACTTAACTCGGAGTACTGGAAATAAGCATTAACATATGAAATTTATATAAACACGATCTGTATTATTAGTATCTGTAGTATTAGGTATTGAATATCCATTTAAATAAGAATAATGAAGTTAATAAAAAAATTTTATATTTATATTTTTATTGTGGGGGAAAAAAATTTTATTTGAAAAAAAAAATCAAAAATATCAAATATATCGATATTTTTTTGTGATATTTTAAATACTATCATTTTTTTTTTTTTTTTTTTTTTTTATTAAAAAAATATCGATACGATATTTTTTTAAGTTCACGACATCCCTAGTAAACTTTGAAATCTTATTTTATATGTTGTATATGTATATGAATAGCTCACCGAACTTGTTCTGTTCTTCGACATTTCAGGCTGCCAACTTATTTTTAAAAACACCAATCACCCGATAATAATGCGCAGTGAGACCAAGAAATAGAAAAATTATGTAAATGGAATACAAATATTGCTCATCTTTAGTTTTACGATATAAATAGTATCGACCATCCCTAAATATTTTTATTAAAATTAAATTTAAAAGCAGAGAATATACATAATTGCTTGTCATATATATATATATATATATATATATATATATATATATATATAACTTAAATTCATGTATGTATATCGTAAATATGTAAGTAAAGCCTTAATTGACAAACAACAAAATTAACATGTTGCGCAATTGAGCTCTCAATAACAGCGATAATTGTTAAAAAAAAAAAACAACTTTTTACCAACGCATCCCAGTGTCGTGCTACAAGGAAGTAATTACAATATTTGAAAATATGGCCGCACCACCAACACCTACGTTTAATGGTCTGGATGATGATTTATATGACGATGCGAAATTCGCCCATGAAATAAATGATAAAATGCGTGTTCCGAAACGTATAAAGGCTACTGGGGAGTATTCAGATGAGGATCTCTTATTGTCAAACCAAAATGGGTTGATAAATTCGTGGAACTATCATGATAAAATTGATATGAATGTCCCCGATCGCATTGTTGTTTTGGGGCACAACCAACATCTTGAAACGCGTTCTGCTCCAAGAGAAATACAATTGGAAAATTCAATTTTACCAAAAAACCCTATATCGGGGCTTGTCAGAGTACAGACTCCGCCTCGCGTTATTACCCTAACAGACCATCATTTCCCATCTGCGTCTGAAGAGAGTTCACCTATTAAGCATAGTAGCGATAATGATTTATATAAAAATTTTGATGGACAGGACTATGATGCTGAAGGAGCCACACAATATGTACGTGCCAATGGAAGCAACCGTCTGGGATATAATATTAATGATGCAAATTCAGTTGATTCGGATTCTCTAGTAAGTAAATAAGTATCTTATTCTATTTACAGATTAATCTAGAGCCTACTTCGTTCATTCTCAAACAATATTTAAGAACGTTTAACCTAATTTCGGCATACCAGTTGTGAAGATGATAGACAAATATAACATTAGGATTTGATGCACATATATACCTTTTAGATAATATTTTTATACTCTTTTCGCAGAAAAAAAGAGTATATTCATTTTGCTCTGATGTTTGTCGGCACAGAACCAAACATCGTAGACCCACAAATGTTGCATCTAAAATACTTAAAATCACTAGAAGAGTCGATATAGCCATGTATGTCTGTTTCTATACAAACTAGTCTCTCAGTTTTAAAGCTATTTTGATGAAACTTGATATATGTATATAGCCCTCTTTTATACCTAGGCAACACATTTGTCCGAACTTACACATATATTGACTGATCTCTTCCAAACTCGGCACACACGTTTCTTACACAAATATGTATATCCGTTTGTGTTGAATTTTATTTAAATCGGACTACAATATCATAGAGCTGTCATTCAAACCTAAATTCGGCCCTATTAACTGACCAACACTGTTCATGTGATTTACGGCAGAAAAAACAGCAAAAAGAGTTTGTTATCTTCGGCACCCCGAATATATTGTTGGAATTTTTTTTCTTAAGTTTATTTATTTTGAAGCAAATAGCGTCATTACATAGTTAATATCAACATTTGGAACCACATCCCGCTGCTGAGGCTTACATTTTGAGATGCATCCCTTCCACTAAATGAGATCTAGGTATCGTCTTGTTTTTAGTTAATTTATTTGTGTGGTCAGTTGTAAGTAGTCAGGCTACTCTGTTGACATGCCTTTTTAATCGCTCGTTGTAGCGACATGTGTGTCGGTTTATTTGGAGGCCTACGGTTTACCAATACAGATGATGGTGAAGTGTAGAACCGCGACCGTACCAGAAATCAATAATATTTCTCAAAGAAGGGTCTGGACCCTATAGTTGGAGAACACAAAATTATGTCGTTCAACCAGACTGCTGGCACTTCTCCTCTATAAGGGTAAAACAACTATTCGATATATAAAGCGAAGAGCGATTTCTGTTCGAGGGCGTCGGGTGCTACTATGTAAGGAGCTGTAAAGTAGTTTTCCTAGCACGCTACCCTGTGATATTCCAGTTAAGACCGTGTTCCAATTTTGAACAAAATCGGATATTGAAAGTTAATAGCATCAGCTATTGATATTGATTACTCCGGAGATAACTTTTGTTCTTTATGGCATTCAGAACTATCCATATACCTTTTTTTTAAATTTTAGTTGGATCGAGCTACTTTATACTATATTTGACTCTAAAAACAGTTTGTAATCTTCGGCAAGATTCTAAGAACCTAGTCACCCCGGAAAGAAAAAAACACAAAATTAAAGCTAAATGTGGGAAATATACAGTTCCTACAGAAATTATATTTATATTTCTTAAGATATATACTAAAATTGAACTTCAGAAAAACAAACCATAATATGTAAATATTAGAAGCTTGGTGCTTATTATATTCTTCACTAAAATTTGTTTTAAAAAATATTTTTGTTGAAGATAATCTTACATTATTCACTTGAGTATGTACGAGGAATGGCATCTATGCGATTATGTTGTTCTTTCGAATTTGTATCGTTATCATCTTGTCGCTCACGCAACTGTTTTGGTTTTTTTGCAAATGCACGGCATTTCCAAATATCAACTTCAGTCGCTAAACATTTCCGAAAGTCATAATCACATATACCCAAATTAAATGTACTTTCGTTTGTTTCAAAGTAGTGTAATCCGCGTCCAATTTTAATTACCACTCCAGAACTAAGGACAATTTTGCGATCGTGCAACGTTTCATCTAGTTGATAATTCATATGAATATTACCAGTACCAAGATCCGCTTGTATTTGTTGTAAAATGTCCATTTGATTTTTAGGCAAAACTGCATCTGGACGAGTTGTTAGTCGTATGTACTTGAGGTAGCGGCAGTTCTTTACCAAAACTTCAAAAAAATTTAATAAATTTTTAAAGTGATGATGATCAGTAAGATGTGGTTCATTTAGGTGTGCTTCTTTTACGTTATCATCCAAATATGGCCCAAATAAACGCTGATAGCTTCGACCTCGTGCATCTCTCTCAATACTAATGTGATCAAGCATTTTACTTGTGTGTAGATGAGTCTTTACTTGATCCCGCAATTGTTTTGCTCGGCCTTCGTACATTTTCAGATATTTTCCACACAATTGTTTTTTGTTCGGCTCTGCACCGGCCATTTGATTTAATTTATAGATACTCTCTTCATAAAGTAATATGGCTTCCATTATATGTCCTGTTTGTTCACACTTTAAAGCATTGATAATAGACTCTAATTTGGGTAGCTCATCATCATTTAAAAAACGGGACTGTGACATTTTGTAGTTTTTGTGCCCTCCAGTCTGCACTTTCCAGCGTATATGTTTTTGATTTTATTCAATTTAAATTTTAAAAAAAATTTATTTTGTCATTTTTTGACTTTAGAAATGTCGTATATAAAATATTTTTAGTAATAATCGTTGTATTTTCAGATGACTGCCGGTACTACAACCAAGCGATCTCAAATGCAAAATCAGCCCATTTATAACAATTTTGAAACATCTCTAGTAAGTCAACGCGACGGCACACCTGCTGGAGAATTAACTCCCCATGAAGAGATTCTTTACCTGCGCCGTCAATTAGCCAAACTTAATCGCCGAGTACTAAATATAGAGGTGAACAATGAACAGCGAATTCAGCGGGAAAAGATAGTCTATTGTCTTGGCCTCGCTTATTTTGTTTTAAAAGCAATTTTTTGGCTGAATAGAAATTAGAAAATGTGGATCGATTCGATATAAAAGAATGTACTTAACTCGTTCACGCGATCGGAGCTATTTTTTACATTCTTAAATAAAACGCACGTTCATAATTAGAACTTGATCATATTGCTTGCACTACATCGGATCTACTATATTATTAATTAAAATTGCGGAGTATCACATAATAAAATGTTGTAGATTATAAAAAAAATATACCATATACATAAATAAAATACATATAAAATAGTGTGCCTATTATCTCATCTTAATATCATTGTCATATGAACACTTACAAATATGTATAAAAACGTAGATTTACGCCATTTAACATAAAAACAACTAAATGCTAAAAACAAATGTTAAAGAATTTTTGGTGGCACGAGTTGTTGAAAGTTTGAAGTAAAAAGAAAAAATTTTATTTAAAATAAAGTTAAAAGGATAAGAGTACTTGTTTTGTCGCATTGATTGTCTTGAATAGGAATATGATTTTTATTTTAAGTGTTTCAAGGTGAAGTCCAAAAAGTTAGTATATTGACTTTTGAAAATGTAAATACACCCAAGAATTTCTTCGAATGCAATATCTTATAAAAAGTTTAATTCAAGACGATATTTTTAAATATCCTTATCTGAAAATATAAAGCATTTTATATAATGACTATATATGGCTGGCACTATATCGAATTGGAAAAGAATTCAAAGTATCTAAAATTTTCACAGAAAATATACTTCAAAAGCTTGCATGGCATAAAATGATTCGTAAAGGTGAATAAAATTATCTAAATTGTAAAAATGCATCCTTACAGTGCTGTGTTGATTAATGATAGAAAAGAATAAAGAAACGTATTTATATTGTGGCTTACAAAGTAATAAATGATTAACAGAATGTTTATTTATTTCTTTTTGTTTTTTAATACAATTTATCATTTATGTTAATAAATATTTTTTTAATTTATTAGTCTCTTTTAAGAGCTCAAACTAAAAATTCCGAGCGAAATTATTTGCTGCAATGTTAAGTCATCACAATAATCTTGCACTCTTCTGATGAGCATTTAAGTAATGTGTTTTTTTTTTTATATATGTTGAATTATAGAAATGTTAAATTTATTCGTCCCTTAATAGCTCCGTTATCTAGAAAATGTTAATTTTTGTGTTTTACCTCAGAGTGAACATTGATGTTCTACTCTACAATTTGCATCAAATGAAATACGAGTTAGGTGCTGGATTTTAAATTGTTTACCTAAACCAATACAAATTTTCGATTTTTAATTAGTTTTTATTTGATTTTGTTTTCTTGTGGAATTAAGTTTACTTTTAATTACTTTACAAATTTTAATCAAGATGTTTTCCTCTTCACGTGTTTCAATTGACGACCACTGTGTCTTGACAAAACAATTGAGAGTGAACCGTGAACTCGACTTAAAAAAGGATTTTTGTTCTTTATATAATTAAAAGAAACGACTACTATAAACTTAAATACTTATTCATAAATACAGTTTTTAATGCGTGGTGTTTGCTTTCGTTTAATTTATGGTTTTTATCTGATAGAGTTGGGCAGATTAAATTGCGCTAATCAACGCATTTGTTTGAAGATTTGATGGATTTAAACATTAATTTGGGAATTATTAAATTGTAGGACTATTTAATGGGTAAGTGGTGGGTGGTGTTGACAAAAAAAAAATGCGACAGACAGGTCCATTAATGCTTCATGAGCTGCGATGTCCATTTTACTTGGTTCGTAGTTTACTCGCTTTCATCTTCTTCATCCTCGTCGGAATCATCCTTCTTGCTTTTTTTAGATGGTTTTTTCGCGGACTTTGAACGTTTTTTACCACCGCCGTTAGCAGCATTACTACCTCCATTTGCCTCAAACTCTTTAACAGCGCGGTCATAATCATCCTTTGCCTTAGCTGCTTTGGCCTCCCATTCCTATCGATTAGAGAATATGACAAATAAATAATTAAAAATTGGTTTTTAAAAATTTTATCGTTAATACGTACAGACTTATCCTTCATTGATCGCCAGAGCTCACCACCTCGTTTAGCCACCTCGGTCACTTTAATGCCAGGATTCTCCCGCTTGATAGATTCACGGGCACTATTGAGCCACAACATGTAAGCGGAGAGAGGGCGTTTTGGTTTGTCGGCCATCTTATTATTTTCTTCTTTTTTAATATAGAGAAATCGCTAGGAAAATTTGCTATAAGCTTCGAGCTGAAAAGATCTACAAAAAAAAAAATATATATATATATATATAAATTAGTAAAATCGTAACTACTCATGCTTTCTAAACACACGTACATACACAAAAACAAAAAAAAAAATTGTTAGCGCGCGCGCGCGAATCATAAAAAGGGCGCGCGCGCGTTTCAAAAATTTAAGTCGAAGATATTTTCTTCATTCTAAGCTCTAAAATTAATAAAAGTAGACAAATTCACAAATTTGCTATCAGCAGCCATTTTTCTAATAACGTTAGCGTACTGATGAAAAATAAACGCAATGGCAACACCAACACTTTTTCTGTATGTGGTACAGCAGTGTCGTCGTTCGATGTCTGCGGCGTCGCTTTGCTACGAGAAAGTTTTAAGGGAGAAATTATATGATTTTTATTAATCTTAACTAATTTTAATAAAATTTGTTATTTTTATAACAGATACTATCAGTTTGACTGAATATTAAATATGTATATATAGATATATATATACATATTCAGATATATATGCATTTTTTTTTATAAGAAACGGCTGTATTAACGTGGCTGCTTTTCACAATAGAACTCCAATCAATGCTTAATTGTAAAATGCCGAAAATAACTAGAGTACTTATTTTATTTAAAAATTCACTCTTTTATTTTTGGATACACTTTAATGTATGCGTTGCATATGTTGTTTTCAGCTATTTTGCACAAAATTTAAAAGTAATTCGTTAACCCTAGAAGACGTTGTGCTCACAAACCTTTTCCGACTTCAACTGTACGGGATTCCGTTTACTAAGCACAGAGGAAAGCAGAAGCCAAATGACGCTCTCATCAATGTGGTGAAAATTCACCTCTGTGGTGAGCGAGGGCTCCGGCATTAATGATTTTTTAGTACTAAAAAATATATTAATACAATTTAATATACAACCTTATCATCGTTTATACATGGGTTCGTTTATTTATTCATAAAAAATTATGTAAAATAAAAAATATATATAAAGCAGTATAACCCATTTTTAACACTGTTTTGGTGTGGTGAGTTATTTGAAGCAAAATCCCAACCGGCAAATTATGTGATGCACAAGAAGCTGCGATTGGTTGGCACATGATGGGAGACAATTCTCACTAATATAATCCAGGTTAAAACAAATGTTGATAAAAAATTTAGATTAGTAATGACGAAAATTCTTTACGGTGGTAATAAATAATTTTAAGTACAATAATGCTAAATATTGAAATTAGGTACACAAAAACATTTGCATGTATGTATGTTCATATGAAAGCATGCGAAACTGGTACAGTTTTTCAAGCAAAATACAAGGGTGAGCCTGCTTTTTATATTAAAATGCATTGGAAGGATATTTACTACAATTTCGTTTTTACATATAGATAGTAGATTATGTATTTATAAAATTAAAAAGGAAATAAAATTATTTGATAAACAAGAATAATATATATTATATTTAATAATATTATATATATTATATTTAATAATCATATATATATGTATATCAACCTAGGCCATAGGTTGATAGGTTTTTTTTTGGCGCCACCTATTAAGTGAATAAAAATAGCACTGAATTATCGAAATGTACATTTTTGTGTAATCTTTTTATTGCAATGAAACAAAGATGGCACCCAATAATCATTTTACTACCTTTAAAATATTAACTATTAGCACTTTAATACCGAGCATTTCCGGTCTTACAAATAATTTTAATTTTTTTAATTAAAGTCAAATATCTTATCTAGCTACCCTATAATATCCAGGAGTTCCTCTCAAGTAGCCAGGAGAGAATATCATTCTTTACCTGTTTTTGGTGAAAAACACTGAGTTCAGTGTGCAACAGAGTATAATTTCTATTTCAAGTTATTTCTCAAAAATGTGTTTAAATCTTGATTTCAATTTTGTAAATGCCTTTTTTTGCATACGTTAGAGAATTCTAGAGAATACATATTGATATCTATTACACTTTGTTCGAAGAATAATACTGAGTTTTTTCTGAAGCAGACCGCCAAATTTAGGTTTGGTATAAACAGCTTAAAGCCACAACAGCCTCAAAATAAGTAAAAAGTTAATAGGTTATATATCCTTTTTGTTTACTATTATATTGCTATGAAAACTGACAAGTATAAGTAGTTATGTGTTCTTAATAAAGATGTGAAGTTTCAGTCTGATCGGACTACTATATCATGTAGCACCCATAGGGACGATCGAACGTGCAAAAATCGTTTTAACCTCGAAATTTCTTTGTTTTTAAATATATTTTATTCAAATTGAGAAATAAGGTATTTTTTAGAGTAGCAAGCAGTTGTGCAAATTTTAAATGCAACTGGACAGCTTTATCATATAGCTTCCATAATATAGTCGGACAAAAATCAGATTTTTGGGTTTTTTTATTTGTCAGAAAACGGGCAATTTATGAACCAATTGCAACCAAATTAAGCACTAGACAGTTTTTAGTATACTTTATTATATTAAATTTTATTGAAATCGGATGACTATATCATATAGCTCCACACATTTTAGAGATATTTCTACTGAACTTGGTAATTGGAAGGCTTAATAGATATTAAAGTGCGTAAATAATTTAAATTTTAACTATATAGGATAGCCCCCTCTGAAAAATCGATAGAAAATACCGATTTAGGCCCCAAAAGGTACGGGGTATCTCAAATTTGGCAGCGCACGACCTTAACGTTCCAAATTTGAGATATATATAAAAATTCGAAATATCATTTCATAAGCACATGGTATAATGAAAGGTACGCGAATATGTAAAACCCAAATGCAAATGTTGGAGGACCTCCAAATGGACCACAATACCATCAGTTTGACTAGAGTAATCGATTTGACCATATCCGTATGTCTATCCCTTTGACTATTTGTCCGTCTGTTTAAACGAAAACCTAATCCCTAAAAAACTGAAACATTTATCTAGGGCACCATATATAACTTTATATACTTTTTATGTATATATTAGGTCTATGAAAATATATGTAACAAAGAACACATAGACTAAAGAATAGATCGAGCCATGTCAGTCTGCCAACCTGTATATCCGTTCATCTACATAAAGATGGTGGCTAGAAACTTCTGGGGATATTAACAAGATGGAACTACTATACTACTACTATGGAAACTAAAAAGAGCGCTGAATTCATCAGCTTCCACCCTTGTACTGGGAACAGTATTTACTAGTTTATGTTCCTCAATTAGTATCTTGCTCTCTAGCTTTCACTTTGCTTTTTTCAAAGAAGAAAATATCACAACGGTATCTTCAGGGTTGCAGCAGACGACAATCTCTTTCCGAATTTATTTATTTATGTTTGCCGTAAATCAGATGAACGACCTCAGTCAATAAGTAGGGCCGATTTAGGTTGGTATGATTCGTATGTCCATGTAAGAAACGTATGTATCAGTAATAAATATGCGATTTATTTCTTAAAATTACTTAGGTTCGCATTACAGCTATATGATATTATAGTCCGATCCTTATTAAATATGGAATGTAGGCTAAATTCTCAGTTAAAGCGCTTTATTCCTAATTTACGATAGATCGACTAAAAATTGTGGTGGTTATTCCTAGACCGATTTAGGTTTGTATGACAGCTATATGATTTAGAGGTCTGATCTAGGTTGCACATTTGTCGGAATCAGTCTGATTGGATCACTGTATCACTGTAGCCTTAGAATAAATTCCACATTTATTGATGGATCTCAATTTTCGTATTTAGGATATATATATTGAAGCTATAGTCGATAGCTCGTTAATAAAATAAGTCGATTGCCCTACTGACCGACGGGCTTAGTCACGTAACATAATTTGGGAGAGTAAATTTATATATTGGATTCGTCATAACGAAAGGAAGTTCCATGCAGGTATCCTACTAACCCAAAGAACTGCGAAATTAATTCGCTTCAGATTGGCTCACGTATTTCAAGACATTAACTTCGCTATGGACCCAAATTGATTCTTTTTCACTAATTCATAAATAGCTCATTATTCCAAAGTTCCTTCTTTTAAGCTTATTGGAAACCCATATATAAAAAGGAGAAAATTTAACATTCAAAAGTACTTTAATAAAGTCATCAACTTCGTATAATCAAAGAAGTCTTAAAGTTTGGTTTTAGATGGGTATATAATCTATTCAGCTAATTGATCAGTTGAATATTTTCTAAGCCAAATGGGCGATAACAAGAAAATTGAAATGTTTAACCTAGTTAGTCCTTTAAAATTAAAGTGTGTGTCCTGTACATAAATTTCTCTATAAGGAGTTGCTTTTAGCTACGACGACGCTGCGCTTAGAACAAACAATCTCAAATTCTTATAAAGTAGATTGTGGAAAACATTAAGCAGTGAAAATATGTAAAATTTGAGTAAAACCGTTTTCATGAGGCAGAAAATGAAGTATGCATTTTGTTTTAACATATATAATATAATATAATATAATATAATATAATATAATATAATATAATATAATATAATATAATATAATATAATATAATATAATATAATATAATATAATATAATATAATATAATATAATATAATATAATATAATATAATATAATATAATATAATATAATATAATATAATATAATATAATATAATATAATATAATATAATATAATATAATATAATATAATATAATATAATATAATATAATATAATATAATATATATTAATTTTTTTTTTTTTAGATTTTATATTTGTGGAGAAATGGTCACACTTCCAATCACATGAAATCAGGCATTCCATCTATCAGCAGAGAATTGGCTTAAATTTTTTTTTTTGTAAAATTCATAAGAAACACCTGCGTTAATATATATTATGAGCTGGTTTAATTGCAGCACAATATAAACAATTAAATTTAGCTTTAGATTTTTATTTAAATTGAATTCAATAATAATATTAAAAGTCAATAAGTTTAATACGCGTTGTTCTAGTTTTCTCCCTTAAAATAAACCGGATTCTGTAAATTAAATACATTAAGAACTAAATAAATTTATTTTTGCTTTTCCTTTTTTAATTTAAATTATTCCAAAAAACATGTAAAAAAAAATATATATTGATTGCATACAGAAGTTTTGCGTTTCAAAATTTTGACGATAATCCACTACCACATTTTTTAATGCAATCAGATATGCTAAAATTCCTTCTAAAGAAGTGATATTTATATACTATCTATAATATATGAAAAAATAGATGAAAAAATATAAAAACAAATATTTAAAATTTCGAATAACTTCCATTTAAAAACGCGTTTTTGTTTATAAGATGGTATGCTGCACAGTGGAAAGTGACAATAGAGAATAAACCATAATAAAACAACATAAGATGGTTTCGACAAACAACTAAAAAATAATTTTTGTTATATAGTTTGAAATGATATATTTGACTAAAATAAAAAAATACATTTTTTATGTTTAAACGGGCACACAAATTTAAAAATCTAATTCTTTCCATGTTTTATAAAATTTTATGAAAAGCTCTGTCACTATATTTATATAATAAATTTTTAAATAATTCATATGAATAACGAATCGCCATATTTTCACAAGCTTTTAATAATTGCATTTCAAAGAAGCCTTATTTTCTGCAAGTTTTTAATGATGCTCATAATTCATTTATTTTCAACCCACTGTGCGGTTCTGTGCCAGTTGTTTTGCAGCCGACAGTTCATTTAACGAACGAAATTTTGTACGCAATCTACACGTAGAACAGAACACATACATATATATGCATTTCATATGTATGAGACGTTGCTTGATTCATGGAATACCAACGAGTAATAACCGAGTGTATGAAGCGAACGAATCTGAACTAATACCAGTACACAGATACATACTTTACTATAGCCGTAACCTGTAACTACAGCTATTGCCTGCGTTTGCGTCGTTTGGTTTTGCTGGGTTAGCTAGCTTGGCCTGTGTATTTCATCGTGAATTCGTTGCTTCTACTTGTTAATGTGAATGTTTCTCTGAACAAAACCGACTTCAACTTTTAGAAGGAAAAATACAGTGAAAAAATTTAGCTTTGCTGTCTGTAATTGTGTACAATTTTTTCTAAACAATATTCAGCTTTTAAAAATGTAAGTTAAATATCAAATACAATTTTATATGCTTATATTTAATTAATTAATTTTTTTTTTTTTTTTACATAATCTTTGCGTTTTTTACGCATATTATATAAATAAAAAAAAAAAGAAACATTTAATAGCGTGAGTATGCTCAACATAAAATAGTTGCTTGCCAGTTTGGTTTTGGTTCTTATTTTCTCAAAAAAAAAAAAAAAAAAGATAAGCCATCTCGGGCTAGTTGGTACTATTGAGTTTACGCCGGTGTGGTGCTGAAGGTTTAAATAGAGGAAGCGCGCGAAAAACGCAGTGTTCAATTTTGTTAATATATATTTTGTTTTTTTTTTTTTGTGTTTAGATTTAAAAAATTATACTGTACAGTATTTAAAAAAAATAAAAATATAATTTATTAATACAAAATTGTTCGATTGTATGTGGCATAAATGAAAAATATAAATAAACAATGTATTGAAGGGTAATTCGGGGAATGGAAAAAAAGCTATAGTTTAATTTTTAATTTTGCAAAAGTTCATTAGTCTTTTATTTGCTAATAAATTTGCACATTTTTTTCAGCCGGCTTATTTTTGATTATATTTAAATATGTAATTTCACAAAGTCATTAATGTACTTATATCTGTAAAAAAAAGAGTATCAAGCGTATTGTATATGTACATATTATATATAATATATATATATATATATATATATAATATATATATATATATATAATATATATATATAAGGGACTTACCACCACTGTGAATTTTTGTATGCCTTTACCACCACTATATTCCCTGCCGTCTATTTGACACTGTGTTTGTATTTGCTTCACAGATACATTGCTTGTGTGTTTCGTTCGGGTATTATTTGATGGTCTCGCTGTATACTCGGTTGGACTGCGCCTCATATGTGTATTTTGCCTCCGCTTTGGCTTTGCTTTTCGCCTGGTACAGCTGCTTCAGTTGAATTAGTTCAGTTTCTATAGCCGCGAAACGTCGCAGTACATTTTGTTCGAAGCAATTTCTCAATCTCTAGGGCGCGGGCGGCCAAAAGTAAAGTAAACGTGCATTGTTGATTTTAGTTGCTTTGCAGTACCGCTGTGATAAAATATTTACACCAATACAATTGACATTTATACAAATGTACTTTATATTGACGTTACACACCAAATAAATAAGTTGTACTTATACATACATTTTTAAGAACACGAAAATGTTAAATAGTTACAGACTAAAAATCTAAATTTGATTAAAACAACCATTAATTATTTTATTTTGATATATTGGTCGATTAGTCAAATTTTGTTTGCATCAGTGAGCAATATAGATAGCTAATAGATTGTCTTAGTTGCATCTATTTTATAATTCATTTATTCATATGTTTTAAAAGTTATTGTACTTTTCACAGAAAATTTATACTGCATGAACGTAACTAGTTCAACTCTTTAAATATCTCGCGCTTTAAAAACAAAAACTGTTAAGAGCAGAACTTTAATCATAATTTGTACTTAAGAGATTTTTAAGAATTATTGATTCATTTTGTAATATTATATTTTTAACGAACCTACTTATGTCTCGGTATTGCACAGAATTATATTTATTATGAGCATTTTAAAATATTTTTAACATAAATTTACATTTACATACACAGTTATTATTATAAAAATAATTATTTTTTTATGTTCATTTTTTTTATCTATCAAGATTTAATGGAAACTAAATTCATAATTTCACCGGGTTAAATTTAAGTATTAAAAATACAATTCTTTCGCTGTTATCATCTGTGATTCTAACATGAACGGTCCTTACAGTTATAATACTTAAAAAAACATTTTTTTTGCGCTTAAATTGTAAACAATTTAGGCAATAAATTTTATTTTTACTGAATGCGAAGGGAGATCGAGATTTTGTCTCAATATATTTTGTGTGGGTGTTTGTTATTATAGTCTGATTTGATTTTTGTGCGGTAGCTATTAATAGCAACAGTGCTCACAACTTTTTTTAATTCTCTGATTTCTACAAATGCATTAAATTTAAGTACATTTTATGAAGATTGAATACTATATCTTAAGAAGATTTTGTTTGAATATCAAAAAAAAATTCTGTGCTTTCATACTCTGTACTTTAGGGTACAAGAGTATGTCAAGTTTGTGCAAATGCATGCAACATAAAAAGGGAGACTTCGAAGACCCCCAAAGTTACCAAAAGTGTGATCAGGCTGACTAGAGAAATCGATCTAGCTGTCTGTCTGACTACCTGTCTCTATGAATGCTTCGTTCTAAGAGATGGCAAGAAGTAAAAAGTTACGGGTTGTTGTTAATAATCACATATTCTACAGATCATTAAGTTTAATATTTTTTTTTTCAATATCCAATTTAGGTTTGCTATAAAAAGCATAAGTTTAAAACTTTTTAGTATAACATGATATTGCAATGAAACATTTATTATTTTCTTTATATACTTAACAGAAATGAAATTTCTAATCTGATCGTACTACTATATTATATAGCTCCCATTGGAAAGTGCAATAACGTTTTTAATTGTTTTATTGCTCCAAATTTTAATCAAATCTTACAGTTACATAAAATAGTTTTGTGTTTTTTGGTCGGAAAAAATCGAATCAGTTAATAGAATTTATGAGGATATCATGCAAAAATTGCGATTGGAAGTCTAAGAAATAGTCCCATAAAACAAAAATACAAATTCAATTACACAATTAGATTGCTCTATAATATATTCTATAATTCTATGTACACGGAAAATTATTTACCTCTTGTATACATATAGGGTATCCCACATTCTGATACATCTACATTTAGAGTTTCTTTTATTTTTTTTACTTTATTTTTAGTTTCATGTGCCTCATGTATGATGAGAAAAAAGATAGTTGAAAGCAAAATTAACAATACAAAATGATAAGCTCTAAACTAAATGATTCGCTCATCCTAAGTGTTATTATATAGCAGTGTATACAAGCGGGCTATGTAAGCTCCCTTGAGGTGAGGTATTTAATCAATAATATTCAATCATAATGAAGCCGAACGTTAAACTCGGGCGCGGCAGACGGAATTAAAAAAGGTGGCAACCCTAGTCGGGTGGTAACCCTGGTCGCCTGCATTCACATAAATCCTCTGGCCTTAATATTCCTTTGAATCCAAAAACACATTATTCACAATATTGCAAGCATGCCATCTATCGGACTGCTCATTTGGCAGTTTGCTGGTTACGCAAGGGGAATGAAAATCTTGACCCTCAAAATTTGTTTTTTGTATATCTCGAGTAAATATGGTCCAATTTTACTCATGTTTGATATCAAACGCAAGATAGAAAAAAGCAACTAATACTTAAATCCGAAAGGTTTAGAAATTACATAGCTTTGAAAAAATGAGATGGTGGAAGGGGGGGGGGGGGGGGGAGAGAGAGAGAGAGAGAGAAAAAAAAAAATAAACTTGACCAGCGTACACACATAAGGAGTCCGAATCCCAAGTTTGGTTGTCCTAGCTCTTATAGTCTCTAAGATCTAGGCGTTCACACGGACGGACGGACAGACGGACGGACATGGCTATATCAATTTCTCTAGTCACCCTGATCATATTGTGGGTAACTTCGGGGGTCTCCGACGTCTCCTTCTCTATGTTACATACATTTGCACAAACTTAATATACCCTTGTACCTTTTTAGGTACAGGGTATAAAAAGTAAGAGGCATAAGGTTTCTGAGTCTCACTATTTAAAAATTTCTATGGTCCAAGTATGCCTCCAGCTTTTTAGATCTTAGCTCCCCATATAGTAAAACATTAACTTTATTGTACTCAGTATATATGGTATATAAAGCAAATATATTTCAGCTTTGTATATTTCTTTCGCAGCTTAAAAGTAACAAAAAAATGAATTTATAAAACAGTTTATTTTTGGTTTGGGTGCAGTTTTCCTCCTCCAATACGACTTTTGGGAATATAATATTGAATTTTGGTTAAATCAGACATATATGTCATAGGTGTCGTATCAACTTAAATTTAAATTTTAAGAAAATCTGCAAAGCTTACCAATTCAGTAAGTTCATGTTACGTAATTGTAACATTTCTATCATTTTTAGTGCCTTATGTTATGCTATTTAAGAAACCTAATTATTGCTACTAAGGAACTAAATATTCTGAACATTTGTTTTTTAGAATAAAATATGAGTGGTGAACGTCCAAAACGCCCCTTATCCGCCTATATGCTTTGGCTCAATGAAAATCGTGAACAGATTAAAAAGGACAATCCTGGTAGCAAAGTCACAGATATAGCTAAGCGAGGTGGTGAACTGTGGCGTGGATTGAAGGACAAAACGGTAAGTCTTATTTAATTATTATTTAAATGCAATTTTCGAAACTTAAGGATAATGCCAGTATTGAATATCTATCGCTTTACCCCAAAATTTAAAAACTGACTTAAGGCTCCCAAACTAGATAGGATATACTCTTTTTTAGTATGTAGGCTGAACATTAGAAATTACATGCAGGAACGGACTTTTTTAGAATTTGGGAATCACTTTTCCTTCATGAGATACACATACTTGTTAGAAAATACGTTTCCTATATTAATTTACATTTATATTGCAAATTTTCTTTATGCTCGAAGCAATATATCCTATAGTTTCTTATAAAAAGAACTATGCCTATTAAAACTCAGCGCAATCGGTGCATTGAAACACATTATACTATACTAGCAATTTTTTTTGAGAATTAAAGTAATTTCTTCTTACAGGAATGGGAACAAAAAGCAATCCAAATGAAGGAAGACTACAATAAAGCAGTAAAAGAATATGAGGCAAACGGTGGCACAGACTCCGGTGCACCTAAAAAGCGCAAGAAGGTGTCCGCAAAGCCAGCCAAAAAGGCAAAGAAGAAAGAGTCTTCTGAGGAAGATGAAGATGACGAGAGCGAATAAGTGAAGTACACACAGGGAAACCATCCCATAATTTTAAACATACATTTTATTAATGTAATTTTTTAAGTGACTTACAAAAAACAAATTATAATAAATTTACTTAAATTGAAAATATTATTATCACTTTTGATTATAATCCTAACGATTTTTCTAAATTAGAGATTTTCGTTCCGCGTTGGTTCCTATATTGCAAATAGAATTCTCTATACATAAGCACTTACAGTAGCGGACAAAAAAGTCCGAACACCTAGATATCCGCACATTATATC
This sequence comes from Scaptodrosophila latifasciaeformis, assembly GCA_037075145.1. Classification (NCBI taxonomy): domain Eukaryota; kingdom Metazoa; phylum Arthropoda; class Insecta; order Diptera; family Drosophilidae; genus Scaptodrosophila; species Scaptodrosophila latifasciaeformis. Next base: position 7,121 of record JBAMCM010000258.1, on the reverse strand, counting down.
TTTATAAATAGTGCGAGGCGTTATGAAAATTTAAATCAATATTTTTTTATAATTATTTAGTTCATAAGCTAAAAGAGATCGTATACTAAATTTGGAATTTGCTTTCGTAAAATATGAAAGATTTTAATCAAGCGAATTAATGCTAAACTCTAGGAATTTGAACGATCGCAGTAGGAGCGTTCTTTTTAGCTTTGTGGTGCCAGATAATCTTCTTAAGTGAGATGAGTAAAAAAGTTAGTTTCTCGGAATTTTCTGTGGCTGAATTTATTAAAAAAATTTTAGATACGGGTACAATATACCGTATTATTGGCTCTGCAAGGTAGAGAAAATTGTGTCCTTTTGTGGACTGAAATATTTTATGGATAAATGTTAAGAATCGTTTCAAAACAACTAAATACAGAGAGAATGTAATCAAATTAGCAGGAAAAAAATGAAAAAGCTCAAGAACTCGTTAGTTGGTGGTGACTCGACGAGGATTTAACCGGCCACCTACCTGTAACAAACACGTTTTTATTTAAAATAATGAGTGACAAACGACTTCAGTTTGCCGAAAAGGATCAAAAATAGGCAAAGAATAGTTGAAAAAGGGCAATCTATCCAGACGAAAGCACGTTTAACCTCCTTGGATTCAATACCATGAACTACGTGCGACGCTTACTAGGAGATCCGTATACAAAATATGGCATCAAAAGTACTGCTCGATAATATGGTGGTCGAATGGTATGGGTATGCTTCTTCTGTCATAATCTAGGATAAATATCCGTAAATAACGGGACTCTTGGCACAAAGCAGTAAAAAAATATTTTTTATGACAAATCTGACTCCCTCGATTGAGCATCATTATGGCGCAGCTAATGACTTCGTTTTGCAAGATGGCTCTACACAAAATCGTCGAGCTCTATTAATGGGTTGCCTTTTTTATGAAGCTTGGACTGTGTTTGTTTAATTCTGCTCAAAAAAATATTAATTTTACTCATACATTTTTAAAAACAAAAGAATCTATTCAGAACCAAGGCAGTCAAGTCTTTGAATGACAGAGAATAGTCCTGAATTACACCCAAAAGGAAATCTTTTGTCTATAAAGAAGTTTAAAATCGATAAACGAAGGCCCACACCTATCAGAATGCTTAATCAAATTTTTGAGAAAGAGTGATACGAATTTACAAAAGCGGAAACCTTGTAGGCTCTGATAGATTCCATGCCAAGGCAAGCTAAGGCGGTCATAATAATTAATGCAGGACCTACAAAATATCGGAAATATTTTTCTCATATTTATTAAACATTTTTTTCTAAGAAAAAAACTTTATTTTACATAAAAAGCTGAATTTCGTAGGAGTTATTTTAGTAAACTCAAGCACAAGCCTATAAAACAGAAACTAAGAATATGTATCTTTTAATTTCAAAAATTATGGTTCAAAGTTATATTCCAACTATATTCCTCGGTATACCTCTAGTAAAGCCACGATAATAAATAAATTTAATTTAGCATCCTAAGTTGCATGGGAAAAAAGATATATCCAAAATTGTATGCTTCTCTGGGTGTTCGGATTTTTTTGTCCTCTACTGTATATTTAAAAATATAAGTATTATGTTGTATGTCGCATCGAAACTTTTCAATACAAAAAAAAAAAAATTGTTTTTATAGAGTACTGTTGACCAAAGAGAGAGTTTTTATTTTTAAAAATTATAGACATTTTACCACTTACAAAGTAACACTTATAGCGGATTTTTATACATACTTCACCATGATGTTAAATACGTTTAACTGTAAAACCAGTTGATCAGTATAATAAAAGAAAATAATAATAAAAAATAAATCTGAAGAAATGAAGACTATTGCTTTTCCTTTAAGTCAATTTCTACCTATCTAGATTAAAAGAAGTAAGATCTACGATAAAGTTTTCTAAGCTTTCGTAATAAAATGTTGTATACACCCTTCTTTTGTGTGTTGGAGTTGTCATTCAAACCAATATCGGGATTAGAAATAATTCCCACATTTATTATTATTTCTTACATAGATATATGCATTTAAGTCCATACGAAATTAAATCGGTTTAGGGAATAACTCGCACATTTATTGACTGATCTTTTCAAAACTCGGCCAACACGTTTCCTACATAAATATACGCGTTTGTGCTAAATTTTATTAAATCGGCTCTATTAACTGACCAACCCCGTTCATGTGATTTCCGGCAGAGACAACTGCGAAAAGAGTCTGTAATCTTCGGCACCCCGAAGATAACGTTGGGATTTTTTTTTTTTTTTTAGCCCCCTGTACCTAAACGTAAGAGGTATACTGGAAAGCTCTGCATGTATGTAACACCCAAAAGAAGACGTCGGAGACCTCATTGGAAGTGCTTATCTAATGGAATTAATATATTTAGGCGGTTAAGGGTATTATAGTTTCTAGAACATCCGAATTTAGTCTAGGGATAGGTGTTGCAGCAAAACTGATCGCATCCCAAACACAAATTTCCACACACTCTAAAGGGAGTTAACGAGGTCCCCTAGATGTAAAAGAGTTCATTGATCACACATTTTATTTTTTGTCCAGAACACTATAATATTATAACCATTTGATTTTTTTTTCAATTCCCTGCGACTTCTGCTAATATTTTTAGGAATATATGTTATAGCATATTTATTATTCGCTCGCTCATCCCTTTATAAAGCCGTAAAGAATGTTTTCACAAATAAATTAAATATATACAGGATGAATATAAGTTCCGAAGGAAAGTTGAGTAAGCAGCAAAATGCCCTTAGGTACATGGTATGCCAATGTTTGTCAACTATATATGATTTATAAAGCTTTATATTCAGTCACAATTTTATACCCTGATAGAGGTGATATGGTAACAGTTCTCGAGTTCTAATTTGTCAATTTAAAAGCTTATGTTTATGGAATAAAACACATAAAATCACATAAATTTTGAAAGTGCTTGAAATCAACGCCATTCATCAGCAACAAAATTTATAGTTTCTACTTACTCAATGACTGTACTTGAAAAATCTCAAAATTGCATCTTGTAATTTCCCTTAAAATTTATAAAACAACCATTCTTCGTAATATTTGTAACTTCAATAAGTAGCTATTCAAATAAATCGATTGGCATAAATATTTCTTTGGAAGGATGCATATTCATAAACAAAAGCTTTACGACCCCCCGACTCGCAGCACAGTAGGATATAATGGAATTTAACTGGCGCTTTGATTATAATTATTTAAAAAATTAAATTGTGATTATTTTTTATAGTATTTAAATTTATATATGTACATGTATATGAAAAAAAAAACGTTTTCACAATTAATCCACATTTAAAAATCGATTATTGTAGATCATCTGTCGGTGATTGGCAGCCAATATGGGACTTAACATAGATTCACATCGTTTAACACGTTGAAGGAATCTAGCATTATCGCGTGCGAAAACCTCCCAGCTGCCCTTCCTAGCTTCTCGATATGCAAAATTCCAAGTGTGCATTATATGAATTTTTGGTTTCAAATCAAAACGAACCTTTAAAATTGTAGACCTATATTAGTAAAATGAATTTTTGAAATTTGATATTTAGATTGTACCTTTTTCTTTTGATTTATACCACAAACACAATCATCAACATGCAAGTCATCATCATCGGACGAGGACTCCTTTCGAATACTTCCTTCAAAAAATATAAAGCTATCTTCACTACTTTCTGAAGAGCTTTGTTGTCGTTTAATAAGCATTCCATTTTTATGGACAAAATGTCGTTCTCTAGTTAGAGGATCTTTATTATTACCACCATTATTATTACTGTCCTTTGCTAATTGACTAGAACTTAAGTAAGTTTTTGAATATATAAGCCTATTTAACGTTTTTGGCCGCATATCTATTACAAAGTAGCAACAAGTAGGTTTACTAGTCAGGTCAAATAGGTGATCCAAGTCCGTAGCTGAAGAGTTTGTTGCCATCTCAGATATTGCATAGTAATCAAGAGCATTTTGCACTTTATTCATAAACACTAAATGAAGGGAATGCATTGTTGTTAAAGCCTCCCTTCGAGTGGTTTTAAATACCACGCCTTTATCGTCTTGATCCTTTCTATGTTTGCTCAATTGACACGATGCGGAATCCATATTACGCCTTTTAAACCATGTCTGCTTACGCATTGACGTCCACTTGTAGTGCTCATATAAGGGAAAACTCATTTTCGCAATTCCTCGCAAAATACAAAGAAAATATTCAAGAATCATTCCCATTACGTTGTATGTAAAGATTTGAATATGCGATTTTAAATCCATTTAATTCATTAAATAAGAAAAGTCGATTTTTCGTTTGAGCCATTTTTGTTGTTGTTTTTTTTTTTAAACGACTGGTATCAGAGTCTCAACTACCATATTGTTCCTTGTCGTCCGTCATCATGAAATTAACATATCAAAGTGTAAAATATTGACAGCAAATAGTGATAGTTAAATTTTAGAGATATTTTAGTTTTCACTATATGTTTCGATCAACTTCATTTAGATTTATGCAACAATTAATAAATATTTTCTTTAAGTAAATCACTATTATTTATTTCACCCTTGGTAAAACTTGGTTATCGCTGTTAACGTGGTTGTATCGAGTATTGACTGATTTTTATGTAATACCGACTTATCGAATAGTTTTAAGAAATATCGAAAAAATATTTTAAAAGTAATTTTCTTCAAATAAATCAGAACAATATAACTAATAAATAAAAAAAAATCAAATGAAAAAATCACAAAGCTATCTTCGAGATGCCGAGAATTATAAGCTCTTTTCGAAATTTTTTCTGCCGTAAATCACATGAACGCGGTTGGTCATTAATATAGCCGAATTAGGTTGGTATGACAGCTATGTGATACAGTTGTCCGATTTTAGTAAGATTCAGCAAAAACGCATATATTTATGCGAGAAACGTATTTGCTGAGCTTGGAAGAGGTCAAATTATAAATACATGAAATTTAGCGCGTTAGTGTATTTCACTATACAAAATTCGGAACGTTAAACTCGAGCGCAGTCGAGTTTGAGATACCCTGTAGCGATAGGGGCCTCAATCGGTATTTTCTACCGAATTTTCTTATGGGACTATATCATATAATTAAACACAAAAATTTTTACGGTCTTTAAAGTTTTTAATTACCAAGTTCAGCGTATATATGTCTAAAATGTGTGAACAAACCATTTTAAATAATTGTTTTGTGTAACAGTTCTATGGGAGCTATGTTATATAGTCATCTGATTTCAATTAAATTTGATGTTACTAGAAGCCTATATAAGAAACCTACTTGTTCTTAATATGGTAATGATTTGTTTATATGATATAGCTATCCAATTTCAATAAAACTTTGCAAAAATGCTTGCTAAAAGCCATCGTATTTCTTCATTTAAATAAAATATTGTAACGAAAACAGATGCGACTCTGTAATCATTCAAAAACGCGCTGTAGCCCTGGTTCAAAAGTGACTGCCATCACCAGCGTTACGCCGAAAAAGAAGGGCTTAGGAGTTAGCCGATAACTTAACAAGTGTGAGAGACGCAATAAAGACACTCAATAACTTGCACCGGTGTTATTTTTTTGCCTTTGTTTTGTTGTATCGTAGTCATAAACGCGTCACCGGGCGCGCTCAGCGGGAACTCTCCCATATCTAAATAACCGCTCGGCTATCAGTGGCGAAAGCAGAACAAATGATTATTAGCAAAAAACTGGAACTTTGTAGACCTTACCAGCTCTGAAAACTAGGCGTTCAGACAAACAGACAGATGGACATGGTCTGGCGTTGCTGCAGCAAGGTCAAATATTCTTCACGCCATCGCCAAAGTGTCTGCTGTAGATAAGCCACCCGTTGCCAGCGATCGAGACGATTGCAATTGAGTTTGCTGACGTCAGGCTCGAAGAATGTTAACAAAGAAAATGAGCTGGAGTGAGCACATCTAGGTAGTCAGGGTTTTCTGAAAGTGGTAACAATGGTCGTGAGTTAATAATTGCTGACAGACGAGAGTTCGCAGTTCATCAAACTCTAGGAGGGAGTTGAAAACAGAACGGTAAAAATGATGTTCAGCCGTTTTGACTGCAGCTTCCCATAAGCCGACAAAATTAGGAGAACGTGGGGGAATGAAACGCCAGTCGAAGAAGATTCCAAACGCTCTTTTGGAAGATCAGCCATGATATGTTGAACATAATGTGGTTTAGCTCTGAAACATCGAACACATTTACTGGTGTCGCTTGCGACAGTTTTGCGCTCCCCAAGAGGCCAGTATTCTACTTCATGCGCTGGGAGTTCATTTAACAAATTTCCTCGATGGAAATTTTAGAGAAAAAAAATAACAACAACAAGAACAGTTGCCAAGGGCAAAGGTTATGACAAGCACAAATAACAACAAAAGCAAGACATTAGAACTAAACCAGTCCACAAAAAGGTTGCCATCTAGAAATTTGCCAAAGCCTTTGTTTGGATCCTTTTATTCTTTTTCTTCGTCATTATACCCTGTACCTAAAAAGGTACAAGGGTATATTAAGTTTGTGCAAATGTATGTAACATCAGAAGGAGACGTCGGAGACCCCCCAAAGTTACCCACAATATGATCAGGGTGACTAGAAAAAGTGATACGCATAGCCATGTCCGTCCGTCTGTCCGTCTGTCCGTCTGTCCGCGCGTACGCCTAGATCTTAGAGACTATAAGAGCTAGGATAACCAAACTTGGGATTCGGACTCCTTATGTGTGTACGCTGGTCAAGTTTATTTTTTTCTCCCCCCACCCCCCTCCCACCACCTCATTTTTTCAAAGCCATATAGTGTCTAAACCTTTCGGATTTAAGTATTGGTTGCTTCTGAAAAGTTGTTAGGAATTTAAAAATCTTTCGATTGATATCAAACATGACTAAAATTGGACCATATTTACTCGAGATATACAAAAAACAAATTTTGAGGGTCAAGATTTTTTATTCCCCTTGCCTAACTGGTAAACTGCCGAATGAGCAGTCCGATAGGTGGCGTGCTTGCAATATTGTGAACAATGTGTTTTTGGATTCAAAGGAATATTAAGACCAGAAGTTTTATGTGAATGCAGGCGACCAGGGTTGCCTACCCGACTAGGGTTGCCACCTTTTTTTTTTAATTC
>JBAMCM010000255.1:0-102403 GCA_037075145.1 Scaptodrosophila latifasciaeformis | reverse complement strand
GCTATTTTTGGCTTTAATATGATCACTCATGGTTCACAATATAATTTTACATAATTTGGGTATGCTTAACGAATCTGTGGAGGTGTTGCCAAGGGAGGACCAACTTCAGTTGTTGAGACAAGACATCCGAGGGCAACTGAATAAAGCATACGAAAGTATGAAAAAACAGTACAACTAGCGGTCACGACAAGTCCAATATAAAGCAGGGCAAGAAGTTTTTCGACGTAATTTCGTTCAGAGCAATTTTGAAAAAAATATTTCGATCAAATTAAGTCCTTCTTTTCTTAAAGCTCGTATTCGAGAAAGAGTGGGAAGCTCTATATATATCCTGGAAGACTTGCAAGGGAAACTCTTAGGTAGATATACATATATATGTATATATAATAATAATAAATAAATAAATGAAGCAAATTCAGTCTAATCCGCCTTTGGCAAGCCAGCTGATTATCCAACCTTGTTAGGTATACTTTAGGTTAGACATTTAGATGCTATATTTCAATTTAACAAAAAAAAAAAGAAGAAAAAAACACCCACAAATTATTTAAATTAATTATAAATATATATATAATAAAATTTAAATACCGGTTAAGATAAGCAAAATCGTAGGAAGTATATCGAATAAAATACTAAAATACCAACCACTAAGCTAATCAAACTCCCCATTCGATTATACTAATCATTCAATCAGAAGCTGCGCAGCCGCACTGGCGACTGAGTTTTTTCTTTGAGTTTGCACCCAACCACATGTGTCACAAAAAATATTAAGAACACAAAAAGAAAGTGAGAAATTAAAATCTGTAAATTTCGAGGGCGAGCAAATTCAAGCTACCCAACAAGAGACAGAGCCAAACGGGCTATGGTATAATTCAGAAGAACAAATAATTAAAAGCGTGTTCATAGGGCCACTGACGGCGAAACCTGAATTGGATAAAAGGAAACTATCACCTAGCAGTGCAGACTAAGGGAAGAGCACAGCAAGACAATTCATCTTAAAACTTCCAATAAATATCTAAAAAAGAAAAAAAAAAGATCAGAGATAGGAAATTTTTTGGAAGAGAAACAAAGTGCAATCAAATCAAAGTGACCGCCACTAAGTACTTCCTACGTCAGCACTGCACCAACGGCAGACTATTCATACTCCCTGCAGTAGAACGAAAAATAATCAAAATTACAAAAAACTTAAACAGACACCTGAAAAAAAGAAAAGAAAAAAATCCCAACGTTATCTACGGGGTGCTGAAGATTACAGACTCTTTTCGAAGTTGTTTCTGCCGAAAATCACATGAACGGGGTTGGTCAGTTAATAGGACCGATTTCGATTTGTATGACAGCTATATGATATAGTAGTTCGATTTTAATAAAATTTAGCACAAATGCGTATATTTATGTAGAAAACGTGTTGGCCGAGTTTTGAAAAGATCAGTCAATAAATGTGGGAGTTATTCCCTAAACCGATTTAGGTTCGTATGACAGCTATATGATATAGTGGTCCGATCCGACCGATTCAAACTAGTGTACTACCTAGGTAAAAAAGAAGGCTAAATACCAAGTTTCAGCAAAATAGCTTTTAAGACGGCGGAGTAAATCGCATAGAAACAGACGGACAGACGGACATGGCTATATCGACTCCTCTAGTGATTCTAAGTATTCTAGATGTAACTTTTGTGGGTCTACGATGTTTGGTTCTGTGCGTTACAAACATCAGAGCAAAGTGAATAAACTCCATTTTCTTCGAAAAGAGTCTAAAAAAAAAAAACAAAAGACAAAAGAGCTACAAATACAAGTATTTGTTTCCACTTAAATTTTGTATATAACTTTTAGTAAATATTAAAAGTTAAAGTTACAAGAAAGAAAAAAAAAACATCACTCAAATGGACTAAACCCCAAAACCCCCTCCTCTTCCCAGTACCAGCATCACCGAGGAGGCCTCATCGAGATCTGGCCTCCTTTCAAACCACCTTTCTTATTACAATTAATAAGCGATAACGTGGAGCGGCGGATCGCTGACGCTCTTAGTTGAGTGTAACTTGGCCTCTGCTTTGTCGCTTAGTTTCGTTATTAAAGCAAGTACACATAACAGTGATTTTTTTTTTTGTTGTTAAACCTGGAGCTATTTATAGCTTTGCCTCAAAGCTGACTAAACGCCTGTTTACTATTTTTGGTTCTTTTTGTCTTTTCCCTATGCTAATGACTACACAAACAAAAATCACGCAAACAAACGAGATTCTAGTGGAGTAATAAATAATACATTTTTATTACGGCACTATTGAAGGAACTTTTGTAATTCAAGTTATTTTTATCGGCAGTCTATTGCTTTATTGTACATGGAGAATTATATAAACCAAATTAAAATTTAAACTTTATGTAAATCGTGAAATTATGTAAAATCAATCATTAGAGTTAGAATACCTTTTGGAATAATGCCTTTTTGAAAACAAATAAGATAAAAGAAAAATGAAGTGTTAAGTTTTCTTATTTTCCCTAGCGTGGAGAAGGGAGGGGTACAATTCAATAGCAGCGCTAGTGTTAACACCTACACTCAAGAAGCTTGGCAAATCTTTCTTTTTTTCCTTTTTCTCTTTTCATTCTATCTTCTATTAAATATAGACAGGTGGGTATCTAATAATGTTCCGCAGAACGCCCAACATGGGGCAGGCAGAAACAATTCTTCTGTTTCGGCTTGTTCTATCTTCCTTTCTTTTCTTTCTTTCTTTTCTTGATTAATAAAAGGACTTTGAGGAGATACTAACCGTATGGTAATGAAGCATCTTTTGAGAGTATTGAAGGTTGGCATTTAGCATTGGTGAGGTATGCTCTTTATTGTTATTTTATTAGAATTTCTTTCTATGTTCCTATATTCTTAACCTGGGTTCACAGCCTTAGAGTTTTATTCGTAAATTATTAACAGTCAATAACTTATACTGACCCTTAATAGGGCTTTATTCTCGAGGGCGTGAATTTTCTTTTAGCTTCCATTCTTACTGTGAATTCTGATTAACTCATCTATGGGGCAATCTTTTGGTTTTGTACCAAAATTGGCATAGTTAGAAAAAGTCAGCGATTCAATTTTCAATGCCTTCTATGTTTGGATGCGTTAATCCTGATCATTTGTTTTGAATATAAATTATGTTGCCAACATAGTCGGTACGAGGCAAATGAAAAAGAAAGAAAAAGAAAGTTTCTCATAGTCATATTAGTGTGTATTGAATAGGGTACGATTTTTTGTTGTATGAAAAGAACAAAGACAAAGATTAAGTGAACATAGACTGACTAGGTGTCGAATCCCCACAGCAGGCCTATGCACTGAAACCTATTTGCTTATGGTTAGTACCCGTACATGTTAAAAAAGATTCGCATTAGTAAATGACAGACGAGCCTATCAAGTACGCATTCCAACTAGATTTTTCAACAGTTTCTATTCTATTTGTCTTCATTTTGTCAAGTTTACATAATAACTTTAAATCATTTTAATCATTTTAATCGATCACGCTGGGGAAAAGTTTTGCTTAGTCTTGGAGCTTTCTGTACTAGTTCTATTTAAGTTAGAACTAGAATTTATTTACGTAGAGAATTTTGGTATAGCCGCCTGAAAATGAGTCAGCACAATTTAGATATGTGTAACCCCGAAGCAACACAACAGACCGAGGGCATTGTGGTGCCGAATGACTATGGGTGTGTCATCTGTGACAAGCCACTGTTATCAGACGAGGAATGTGTGATTAAAAGTTGTAATCATATTTTTCATGTACAGTGTATTAGCGAATACATCATCAATCATAATGAATGTCCGGTGTGCACAAAATTGCTAGGACTTCGAGATCTTAAAAAACACACGTGGGTTCGAGTTCCTCATTCCCTTGCCACAAACTGTGCACTCGACTAAGAAGACTGGCACCGTGCCAAAAACGTATAACACTCGTAACCAAACCAGTAAGGCTCGAACCATATTGTAAGCAATGACAAAAGGCTAAGTAGGAGCCCCATTACCGCAGCACAAAAGAGTTGTAAACACTAACCCTAAGCAAAAGCAACCTCAGTCTTCAGTATCTAATAATAGAACGGCAGAGAATACTGCAGTAACTCAAGCTGTGAAAGCAGTAGAGTTTGATTACGATCTGATTCTAACCCGGTTAGAATGTATGATCGACCAGAAATTAGCAACGTTGTCTCTCCGAGGGTCAACGGAAACAGAGCAAGTTAATATGGGTCACGATCAACCTCCAAGTCCTCATCAGGGTTCTATACGATCAGTATTCGGTGAGAGACAAGTCGGTCGATATGGCTGCAAGTTGAGTCCAGATAAAGTAACTAGTATAATCCAAAACTGGAACTTGAAATTTGACGGTTCGTCAAAAGGAATGCGGGTAGATGAATTTATGTACCGGGTGAGATCTCTCACTCAAGATAGTTTGTCGAGCGATTTTGCCCCAGTCTGTCGAAATTTGCATATTCTACTGGTGGGCAAGGCTCGGGAATGGTACTGGCAGTATCGTAAAGAAGTTTGCGTTATTGAGTGGATGGAATTTTGTACGGCGTTGAAACGTCAATACGGAGATTTCCGTTCGGATGATGAAATAGAGGAAGAAATGAGAGCTAGAAAACAGCAATATGGTGAATCTTTTGATGACTTCTATGATGACGTCATGAAAATAGCATCTCAATTGGGGGTTCCTTTAGAGGAGGGTCGACTAATTCTTTTACTTATAAGAAATTTGCGTTTAGAAATTCGACATAAAATTTTATTTGAAGAAATAACTTCGGTGGGATAACTTCGAAAGATGCGAGAAAATCTTTTGGCTGAACAGACTAGCATGATACAAAATAAAAAAAGCCTGTTTCGGCTTACAGTTCAAAAGCAGTAGCCGCAATAGAGGATGATGTTGGGGTGCTCCCACACCTTAATAACGAAATTGAAATAGAAGCTATTCAACATCCTAATTATAATCCTAGTAAGTGTTGGAACTGCGATCAACCAGGACATCGCTGGCAAATGTGTCTTAAGGCTCGTAATATTTTCTGCTATGGTTGCGGAAGGAAAAAAGTCTATAAACCACAGTCTAGCACCTGTATGAACCAGGATCAGGAAAACTCGAAGAGGGGACCCTTCGAAACACCCTCTCGAACGGTCCCAAAATAAATGAATATCGTAGTAACAAAAATCAGGCTGATGACTCAGAATCGTTAACTGAGCCAGCAAACACTTTCCCAGTTAGGATACTCAGCAACAATACTAAACATGGGGAAAATAACATGAATGAAAAAATAAAAGCACCAAAATTGTATCAGGAGCGATTGAAAAATTATAATGACATTCGAAAAAGAATATTTGGAAGCATGGGGTCAATAACTCGGTCTACAATAAGAGCACGAAACTTTTGGAAAAATGTAAAAAGAAGCAGAAAATTGTTGGTATCTTCCATTATTAATAACAATACGGATGGTCGAATCTATGCCGAAGTAACACTTTTGAATTATTCTGAGCTTGGACTACTCGATACGGGTGCAAATATTAGCTGCGTCGGTTCGAATTTGGCCAAAGAAGATTGGGCCAAATTTTCAAAATTTAAACCACTTTCGTGTAAGGTCAAAACGGCAGATGGGAAAGGCCAAGAAGTCATCGGGGTAATATGGGTAGATATGACCTACAATAACGTCTCGGAAAAGATTCAACTTTTTGTGATTCCCTCATTAGATAATCGTGTAATTCTTGGATTAAATTTTTGGAAGGCTTTTGACTTAGCTCCTGGTGTCATCTCTTCTCTTGAAATTCAATCTGCTGCCACTGATTTGAAAAAGTTCCCACTATCTCTAACAAAACAAGTACAATTGGAGGAAGTCATAAAGTTATTTCCAAGTTTTGAAAAACAAGGTTTAGGAAAAACTTCACTTATTAGGCATGATATTGATATTGGCCAAGCCAAGCCCATAAAGCAAAGGCATTATCCAGTTTCACCGGCGGTGGAGAAGTTGCTTTAGGAGGAAATCGACAGAATGCTTAGCTTAGGAGTGATTGAAAAATCGTCTAGTCCTTGGAGCTCACCGATGCGTCTGGTGATAAAGCCAGGGAAAATCAGGCTATGTTTGGATGCAAGAAAAATCAACGACGTAACGACAAAGGATGCTTATCCTTTGCCAAACATTGATGGAATCTTCGCACGATTACCAGAGGCGAATATTATCTTTAAAATTGACCTTAAAGATGCTTATTGGCAAATCAGCCTTACTGATGCTGCAAAGACTATAACTGCGTTTACCATACCTGGTCGGCCTTTATACCAATTTCGTGTCATGCCATTCGGTCTGTGCAATGCACCGCAGACAATGTGTAGGTTGATGGATGACTTGATCCCATATGATTTAAAATATTGTGTTTTTGGTTATTTAGATGACCTCATTATTGTGTCGGATAACTTTCAGTCCCATTTAGTGATACTAAAACGAATAGCTGAACAATTTCAACGGGCCAATTTAACATTAAATATTACCAAGAGCCAATTTTGTGTAACTCAAACTAAGTATCTGGGATACGTAATTGGAAACGGTGGAATTTCGACAGATCCAGAGAAGGTGGAGTCGATACGAAGTTGGCCAGCACCGAATACACTGCGACAAACTGGAGGCTTCCTAGGTTTAGCAGGGTGGTATAGAAGATTCATTCCAAACTTTGCCGCATTGACAACTCCTATTTCGGACTTACTGTCGAATAAAAAAAAAAGTTTTCATGGAATGATGACGCGCAAGTTGCTTTTGATAAATTAAAACAATTATTAACTTCAGCTCCCGTATTGCATAATCCCGATTTCAATAAGAAATTTTATTCCCTTTATGAGCAAAAAACTCAATTCGGCTCAACGTAACCATAGCGTTACGGAACGCGAATGCTTGGCGGTATTATTGGCTATAAGTAAATTTAGGTGTTACCTTGAGGTAACAGATCATAATAGATCACTCCAGTCTGTTATGGATCCGAAAACAACCTAACTTGAAAGGTCGGTAGCACGCTGGGCAATGGAATTGCAGGGCTATCGGTTCTCCATCAGCCATCGAAAAGGACGTGATCACGTTGTGCCAGAACCTGAAATTGCTGCAATCGAAGCGATAGATCCTATGGTCGATTTACAATCGGATAGCTTCCAAGATTCCGAATATCTGGAGCTGCAAAAACGGATTAATTCGGAAGGGGCAAATTTCCCGAATTTAAGGGTAAATAACGGATACGTTTACATCCATACAGGTCAAGAGAATGATACGGAGTGTGGCAAGCAAACGGCTTGGAAGCTGTGGATACCTCCAAGTCTCACCGGTGATGTTATTTTTAGAGCTCACAATTCTGTGGTAGCTGCACATGGAGGCATGGCCAAAACAGTTGAGTTGCTCAAAAGAGAATTCTATTGGCCAGGGTTGGTAAGCCAAGTGCGCGACTATGTGCGTTCGTGCGAATTGTGTAAAACAACTAAAGCACCAAATCATAGCTTAAGACCACCCATGGGCAAACAGGTTTCTTCCAATAGGCCATTTCAAAGACTATATATCGACATATTGGGACTATATCCCATATCTGTTAATTGTCATGGATCATTTTTCAAAATTGCATTGGTTGTGTCCCTTAAAGAAGTTTGTAACCAGTTGCATTTACGGAATTCCTGAGACAGTGGTCAGCGACAATGGAAAGCAATTTATAGCTAAAGAGTTTAAAAACTTTCTGCACTCGTTGGGAATCACACATATGGTTACCGCCTTGTATTCCCCTCAAGCCAATGCCGCTGAACGGGTAAACAGGTCTCTAATATCAGCCATTCGGGCATATTTAGGAAAAGATCAGCGAGATTAGGATGTACACATTGACGCGATTAGTTGTGCTCTTCGTAACTCGTTGCATCAAAGCATAAAAATATCTCCATACCTGGCTTTTTGGCTTTAATATGATCAAAGCATAAAAATATCTCCATACCAGGCTATTTTTGGCTTTAATATGACCACTCATGGTTCACAATATAAGATTTTACATAATTTGGGTATGCTTAACGAATCTGTGGAGGTGTTGCCAAGGGAGGACCAGCTTCAGTTGTTGAGACAAGACATCCAAGGGCATTTGAATAAAGCATACGAAAGTATGACAAAACAGTACAACTTGCGGTCACGACAAGTCCAATATAAAGCAGGGCAAGAAGTTTTTCGACGTAATTTCGTTCAGAGCAATTTTGAAAAAAATATTTCGAGCAAATTAAGTCCTTCTTTTCTTAAAGCTCGTATTCGAGAAAGAGTGGGAAGCTCTATATATATCCTGGAAGACTTGCAAGGGAAACTCTTAGGTAGATATACTATTTATATGTATATATAATAATAATAAATAAATAAATGAAGCAAATTCAGTCTAATCCGCCTTTGGCAAGCCAGCTGATTATCCAGCCTTGTTAGGTATACTTTAGGTTAGACATTTAGATGTTATATTTCAATTTAACAAAAAAAAAAAAAAAAAAAAAAAAAAGAACACCCACAAATTATTTAAATTAATTATAAATATATATATAATAAAATTTAAATACCGGTTAAGATAAGCAAAATCGTAGGAAGTATATCGAATAAAATACTAGGAATACCAACCACTAAGCTAATCAAACTCCCCATTCGATTATACTAATCATTCGATCAGAAGCTGCGCAGCCGCACTAGCGACTGAGTTTTTTTTTTTGAGTTTGCACCCAACCACATGTGTCACAAAAAATATTAAGAACACAAAAAGAAAGTGAGAAATTAAAATCTGTGAATTGTGAAGGCATCCAATACGGAAATTTCTGGGGCGAGCAAATTCAAGCTACCCAACAAGAGATAGAGCCAAACGGGGCCACTGACGGCGAAACCTGAATTGGATAAAAGGAAACTATCACCTAGCAGTGCAGACTAAGGGAAGAGCACAGCAAGACAATTCATCCTAAAACTTCCAATAAATATCTAAAAAAGAAAAAAAAAAGATCAGAAATAGGAAATTTTTTGGAAGAGAAACAAAGTGCAATCAAATCAAAGTGACCGCCACTAAGTACTTCCTACGTCAGCACTGCACCAAAGGCAGACTATTCATACTCCCTGCAGTAGAACGAAAAATAATCAAAATTACAAAAAACTTAAACAGACACCTGAAAAAAAGAAAAGAAAAAAAAAACAAAAGACAAGAGAGCTACAAATACAAGTATTTGTTTCCACTTAAATTTTGTATGTAACTTTTAGTAAATATTAAAAGTTAAAGTTACAAGAAAGAAAAAAAAAACATCACTCAAATGTACCAAACCCCAAAACCCCCTTCCCAGTACCAGCATCACCGAGGAGGCCTCATCGAGATCTGGGTAAGTTCAAACCACCTTTCTTATTACAATTAATAAGCGATAACGTGGAGCGGCGGATCGCTGACGCTCTTAGTTGAGTGTAACTTGGCCTCTGCTTTGTCGCTTAGTTTCGTTATTAAAGCAAGTCCACATAACAGTGATTTTTTGTTGTTGTTAAACCTGGAGCTAATTATAGCTTTGCCTCAAAGCTTACAAAGCAGCTGTTTACTATTTTTGGTTCTTTTTGTCTTTTCTTTATGCTAATTACTACACAAACAAAAATCAAGCAAACAAACGAGATTCTAGTGAAGTAATAAATAATAAATTCTTATTACAGCACTATTGAAGGCACTTTTGTAATTCAAGTTATTTTTATCGACAGTCTATTGCTTTATTGTTCATGGAGAATTATATAAAGCAAATTAAAATTTAAACTTTATGTAAATCGTGAAATTATGTAAAATCAATCATTAGAGTTAGAATACCTTTTGGAATAATGCCTTTTTGAAAACAAATAAGATAAAAGAAAAATGAAGTTTTAAGTTTTCTTATTTTCCCTAGCGTGGAGTAGGGAGGGGTACAATTCAATACAAATATGGGAGGTTGTCATAATATCAGCGCGATCAACCTCAAAGGCAGGGTGGGCTTAGCAGCGCGAGTGTTAACACCTACACTCAAGAAGCTTGGCATATCTTTCTTTTTTTTCCTTTTTCTCTTTTCATTCTATCTTCTATTAAATATAGACAGGTGGGTATCTAATAATGTGCCGCAGAACCCCCCCACAGGCTGTTTCGCTAGTCGCGTCCCAAGCGGCCCATCATTATTAGACCCTAGTCGAGAGTGGATTCCTGTAGTTGTATTCTGATAATAGTGTATGGGGACATCACATATATTTATGGCGCCCAACGTGGGGCCGGCAGAAACAATTCATCTGTTTCGGCTTGTTCTATCTTCCTTTCCTTTCTTTTCTTTCTTTCTTTTCTTGATTAATAAAAGGACTTTGAGGAGATACTAACCGTATGGTAATGAAGCATCTTTTGAGAGTATTGAAGGTTGGCATTTAGCATTGGTGAGGTATGCTCTTTATTGTTATTTTATTAGAATTTCTTTCTATCTCCCTATATTCTTAACCTGGGTTCACAGCCTTAGAGTTTTATTCGTACTTCGATGAAGCAAATTATTAAGAGTCAATAACTTATACTGACCCTTAATAGGGCTTTATTCTCGAGGGCGTGAATTTTCTTTTAGCTTCCATTCTTACTGTGAATTCTGATTAACTCATCTATGAGGCAATCTTTTGGTTTTATACCAAAATTGGCATAGTTAGAAAAAGTCAGCGATTCAATTTTCAATGCCTTCTATGTTTGGATGCGTCAATCCTGATCATTTGTTTTGAATATAAATTATGTTGCCAACATAGTCGGTACGAAGCAAATAAAAGTGATTGAGAAAGTTTCTCATAGTCATATTAGTGTGTATTGAATAGGGTACGTTTTTTTGTTGTATGAAAAGAACAAAGACAAAGATTAAGTGAACATAGACTGACTAGGTGTCGAATCCCCACAGCAGGCCTATGCACTGAAACCTATTTGCTTATGGTTAGTACCCGTACATGTTAAAAAAGATTCGCATTAGTAAATGACAGACGAGCCTATCAAGTACGCATTCCAACTAGATTTTTCAAACATTTCTATTCTATTTGTCTTCATTTTGTCAAGTTTACATAATAACTTTAAATCATTTTATTGTACCCCCAAATCGATCACGCTGGGGAAAAGTTTTGCTTAGTCTTGGAGCTTTCTGTACTAGTTCGATTTAATTTAAAACAAGAATTTATTTACATAGAGAATTTTGGTAGACCTGACTGAAAATGAGTCAGCAGAATTTAGATATGTGTAACCCCGAAGCAACACAACAGCCCGAGGGCATTGTGGTGCCGAATGACTATGGGTGTGTCATCTGTGACAAGCCACTGTTATCAGACGAGGAATGTGTGATTACAAGTTGTAATCATATTTTTCATGTACAGTGTATTAGCGAAAACATCATCAATCACAATCAATGTCCGGTGTGCACAAAATTGCTAGGACTTCGAGATCTTAAAAAAACACACGTGGGTTCGAGTTCCTCATTACCGTTGCCACAAACTGTGCACTCGGCTAAGAAGACTGGCAAACCCCAAACCAAACCACAAAGGCTCCCACCATATTACAACCAATAACAAAAGGCAAAGAAGGAGCCCCATTACCGCAACACCAAAGAGTTGCAAACACTAACCCTAAGCAAAAGCAACCTCAGTCTTCAGTATCTAATAATAGAACGGCAGAGAATACTGCAGTAACTCAAGCTGTGAAAGCAGTAGAGTTTGATTACGAATGTATGATCGACCAGAAATTAGCAACGTTGTCTCTCCGAGGGTCAATGGAAACAGAGCAAGTTAATATGGGTCACGATCAACCACCAAGTCCTCATCAGCGTTCTAAACGATCAGTATTCGATGAGAGACAAGTCGGTCGATATGGCTGCAAGTTGAGTCCAGATAAAATAACTAGTATAATCCAAAACTGGAACTTGAAATTTGACGGTTCGTCAAAAGGAATGCGGGTAGATGAATTTATGTACCGGGTGAGATCTCTCACTCAAGATAGTTTGTCGAGCGATTTTGCCCCAGTCTGTCGAAATTTGCATATTCTACTGGTGGGCAAGGCTCGGGAATGGTACTGGCAGTATCGTAAAGAAGTTTGCGTTATTGAGTGGATGGAATTTTGTACGGCGTTGAAACGTCAATACGGAGATTTCCGTTCGGATGATGAAATAGAGGAAGAAATGAGAGCTAGAAATCAGCAATATGGTGAATCTTTTGATGACTTCTATGATGACGTCATGAAAATAGCATCTCAATTAGTGGTTCCTTTAGAGGAGGGTCGACTAATTCTTTTACTTATTAGAAACTTGCGTTTAGAAATTCGACATAAAATTTTATTTGAAGAAATAACTTCGGTGGGACAACTTCGAAAGATGCGAGAAAATCTTTTGGCTGAACAGACTAGCATGATACAAAATAAAAAAAGCCTGTTTCGGCTTACAGTTCAAAAACAGTAGCCGCAATAGAGGATGATGTTGGGGAGCTCCCACTCCTTAATAACGAAATTGAAATAGAAGCTATTCAACATCCTAATCATAATCCTAGTAAGTGTTGGAACTGCGATCAACCAGGACATCGCTGGCAAATGTGTCTTAAGGCTCGTAATATTTTCTGCTATGGTTGCGGAAAGAAAAAAGTCTATAAACCACAGTGTAGCACCTGTATGAACCAGGATCAGGAAAACTCGAAGAGGGGACCTTCGAAACACCCTCTCGAACGGTCCCAAAATAAATGAATATCGTAGTTACAAAAATCAGGCATATGACTCAGAATCGTTAACTGAGCCAGCAAACACTTTCCCAGTTAGGATACTCGGCAACAATACTAAGCATGTGGAAAATACCATGAATGAAAAAATAAAAGCACCAAAATTGTATCAGGAGCGATTGAAAAATTATAATGACATTCGAAAAAGAATATTTGGAAGCATGGGGTCAATAACTCGGTCTACAATAAGAGCACGAAACTTTTGGAAAAAGGTAAAAAGAAGCAGAAAATTGTTGGTATCTTCCATTATTAATAACAATACGGATGGTCGAATCTATGCCGAAGTAACACTTTTGAATTATTCTGAGCTTGGACTACTCGATACGGGTGCAAATATTAGCTGCGTCGGTTCGAAATTGGCCAAACAAGATTGTGCCAAATTTTCAAAATTTAAACCACTTTCGTGTAAGGTCAAAACGGCAGATGGGAAAGGCCAAGAAGTCATCGGGGTAATATGGGTAGATATGACCTACAATAACGTCTCGGAAAAGATTCAACTTTTTGTGATTCCCTCATTAGATAATCGTGTAATTCTTGGATTAGATTTTTGGAAGGCTTTCGACTTAGCTCCTGGTGTCATTTCTTCTCTTGAAATTCAATCTGCTGCCACTGATTTGAAAAAGTTCCCACTGTCTCTAACAGAACAAGTACCGTTGGAGGAAGTCAAAAAGTTATTTCCAAGTTTTGAAAAACAAGGTTTAGGAAAAACTTCACTTATTAGGCATGATATTGATATTGGCTAAGCCAAGCCCATAAAGCAAAGGCATTATCCAATTTCACCGGCGGTGGAGAAGTTGCTTTAGGAGGATATCGACAGAATGCTTAGCTTAGGAGTGATTGAAAAATCGTCTAGTCCTTGGAGCTCACCGATGCGTCTGGTGATAAAGCCAGGGAAAATCAGGCTATGTTTGGATGCAAGAAAAATCAACGACGTAACGACAAAGGATGCTTATCCTTTGCCAAACATTGATGGAATCTTCGCACGATTACCAAAGGCGAATATTATCTCTAAAATTGACCTTAAAGATGCTTATTGGCAAATCAGCCTTACTGATGCTGCAAAGACTATAACTGCGTTTACCATACCTGGTCGGCCTTTATACCAATTTCGTGTCATGCCATTCGGTCTGTGCAATGCACCGCAGACAATGTGTAGGTTGATGGATGACTTGATCCCATATGATTTAAAATATTGTGTTTTTGGTTATTTAGATGACCTCATTATTGTGTCGGATAACTTTCAGTCCCATTTAGTGATACTAAAACGAATAGCTGAACAATTTCAACGGGCCAATTTAACATTAAATATTACCAAGAGCCAATTTTGTGTAACTCAAACTAAGTATCTGGGATACGTAATTGGAAACGGTGGAATTTCGACAGATCCAGAGAAGGTGGAGTCGATACGAAGTTAGCCAGCACCGAATACACTGCGACAAACTGGAGGCTTCCTAGGTTTAGCAGGGTGGTATAGAAGATTCATTCCAAACTTTGCCGCATTGACAACTCCTATTTCGGACTTACTGTCGAATAAAAAAAAAAGTTTTCATGGAATGATGACGCGCAAGTTGCTTTTGATAAATTAAAACAATTATTAACTTCAGCTCCCGTATTGCATAATCCGATTTCAATAAGAAATTTTATTGCCTTTATGAGCAAAAAACTCAATTCGGCTCAACGTAACTATAGCGTTACGGAACGCGAATGCTTGGCGGTATTATTGGCTATAAGTAAATTTAGGTGTTAACTTGAGCTTCAAGATTTTGAGGTCATAACAGATCACTCCAGTCTGTTATGGATCCGAAAACAACCTAACTTGAAAGGTCGGTAGCACGCTGGGCAATGGAATTGCAGGGCTATCGGTTCTCCATCAGCCATCGTAAAGGACGTGATCACGTTGTGCCAGACGCTTTATCTCGCATAGCAGAACCTGAAATTGCTGCAATCGAAGCGATAGAGCCTATGGTCGATTTACAATCGGATAGCTTCCAAGATTCCGAATATCTGGAGCTGCAAAAACGGATTAGGAAGGGGCAAATTCCCCGAATTTAAGGGTAAATAACGGATACGTTTACATCCATACAGGTCAAGAGAATGATACGGAGTGTGGCAAGCAAACGGCTTGGAAGCTGTGGAGGTCTCACCGGTGATGTTATTTTTAGAGCTCACAATTTTGTGGTAGCTGCACATGGAGGCATGGCCAAAACAGTTGAGTTGCTCAAAAGAGAATTCTGTTGGCCAGGGTTGGTAAGCCAAGGGCGCGACTATGTGCGTTCGTGCGAATTATGTAAAACAACTAAAGCGCCAAATCATAGCTTAAGACCACCCATGGGCAATCAGGTTTCTTCCAATAGGCCATTTCAAAGACTATATATCGAAATGGGACTATATCCCATATCTGTTAATTGTCATGGATCATTTTTCAAAATTTCATTGGTTGTGTCCCTTAAAGAAGTTTGTAACCAGTTGCATTATTGAGTTTCTTCAAAAACGTATATTCTTTGTGTACGGAATTCCTGAGACAGTGGTCAGCGACAATGGAAAGCAATTTATAGCTAAAGAGTTTAAAAATTTTCTGCACTCGTTAGGAATCGCACATATGGTTACCGCCTTGTATTCCCCTCAAGCCAATGCCGCTGAACGGGTAAACAGGTCTCTAATATCAGCCATTCGCGCATATTTAGTAAAAGATCAGCGAGATTAGGATGTACACATTGACGCGATTAGTTGTGCTCTTCGTAACTCGAAGCATCAAAGCATAAAAATATCTCCATACCTGGCTTTTTTTGGCTTTAATATGATCAAAGCATAAAAATATCTCCATACCAGGCTATTTTTGGCTTTCATATAATCACTCATGGTTCACAATATAAGCTTTTACATAATTTGGGTACGCTTAACGAATCTGTGGAGGTGTTGCCAAGGGAGGACCAACTTCAGTTGTTGAGACAAGACATCCGAGGGCATTTGAATAAAGCATACGAAAGTATGACAAAACAGTACAACTAGCGGTCACGACAAGTCCAATATAAAGCAGGGCAAGAAGTTTTTCGACGTAATTTCGTTCAGAGCAATTTTGAAAAAAATATTTCGATCAAATTAAGTCCTTCTTTTCTTAAAGCTCGTATTCGAGAAAGAGTGGGAAGCTCTATATATATCCTGGAAGACTTGCAAGGGAAACTCTTAGGTAGATATCACGCAAAAGACTTGCGCCAATAGTTCGAAAAAAAACATATATAAGCTATTGTCGCATAAACAAAACATGCCATCCACTTGTTGCGACACAAAACCAACACATGCCATCGACCGCCAAAAAGTGGTGACCTAGCGTCTGCACGATATCCGCCATGCTCCGACAAAAGTAGATCAAGTGTCACTGCACTTGAACGCTCTGCCAAGAAAGCAAACGACGCCGCGCCTCTGCCGACGGCTTCACTTGATTTTCCCTAGCAATCAAGTGAAGCCGTCGGCAGAGGGAACCTTCTTTGTACTTAAAATTAGTTTCAAATAATCCACCAAAATAAACGGTCGCTTGCGACCTCCAAAAAAATCAAAAACAAATAATTCTTATTATTTACTGGCGCCCGAGCAGGGACCAGCGAATAATCGCGACGATAGAACAAAACGTTTTCTAAGTACGCGTGTCCAACAAAAGTTGAGATCACATTCTCTGGTAGGAAAAAGTGCCGAAGAAACTCCCGTGAAATCAAAAAAACCTCACGGTCGACCTAAAAGAGCCAAAAAATAAAAACAAAAATTTTCCAACGAAAAATTAATTTTTTGCCGGCAAAGCCAAGTGCTATTGCCCATCGGTGGACCACACATCCTGTAGGCTCGTCCGCAGGAAACCCTCAAGGGGTATTGACGTCGGATTCCCGAGTAGAAGTCCAAAAGGGATGCCATCCACGCAGTCAAGGGGGGTGGCCACATCAATTCTAATGTAAGTAGAGTTAAGTGAACAAATCATAAAAATATAAGACATTCAAAGAAGAAAAGATTAAATAAAGTAAAGTAAATTGATAATTTTGAGTGAAAAAAAAATTAAATGAAATAAAATCTAAATAAAAAATTTATTGTTCAATTAAAAAGAGAAGAAATGAAATAAAATTGAAATAAAAAATTATTGTTCAATTAAAGAATACAAGCAGAGGAAAATATTGTTGCAAAAATAACCTGTGCCTTCTGCCAAAGTTAAAAATAAAGTACGAAGTAAATTTTAGATCCTAAGACACAGAACGAAGAAAAATTAAAAAAAAAAAAAAAATAATAAAAATTTTAAATCCATATTAAATAAAAATTTTACTTGTGCTGACGGAATTTTGTGAAAAGAAAAGCGTTGATTTTGTCGCATGTTGAATTTCTCCCTTTGCTTAAATAGTAAAGTTCTCTATATTTGTGCCGCCACATCTCATGCAAAACGGAGTGTTGGCTTTTGGTACATTTTTTTTTTCTTTCTCTGCCCGAATTTAAAAGTAAATAAAATTTCCAAGTGAGATAAGCCAACGATTTCTCGACTGTGGTTGCCGTGTTACTTGTTAAAAGTTTATTTGTCAATAATTGTCCGAGACTATGGCTAACCAAAATAATTTGCTAAGACCACCTCTGCTTAGCTCGACCGAAAGACCGGCAGTAGGAGAAAGGGCTGGTCCATCGGGGGCTGGTCCATCGGTTGGTGTTGACAGGGCTGGTCGGTCAGGCGATAGCCCAGATATTGCCGGGCATGCTGAGACAGTTGAACGGGGGCACGCTTGACTTCACCAACGTGAGTGATCAGGTGGTTGCTCCAGAGTTCAGGAATAATGTGGCAGAATTCGATAAGATACCAGATATCGTTAAAAGCGTGAGAGAATTTTCTGGGGATCCGTCGGAATTTGGCTCTTGGAAAAAGAGCGTCGACAGGATCATGGAGACTTACGCTCCTTTCGTGGGAACTCCAAAGTATTTTGGAATCCTTCATACTATCAGGAATAAGATAATGGGAAACGCTGACGTGGCTCTCGAGTCCTACAGCATCCCACTGAACTGGGAAGCTATCTCAAGATGTCTCACTCTACATTACGCAGATAAACGAGACATAAATACCTTAGAATACCAGATGTCTATCCTGACACAGGGGCATCAACAGTCAGTGGAGGAACTCCACCAACAAGTCTATAAGCACTTGTCGCTTATATTGAATAAAATCGGTTGCATGCAGTTGAACAGAGAATCCGAGCAACTGATGACCAAAATCTACAGGGAGAAAGCCCTTGATACCTTCATAGGGGGCTTATGAGGAGACCTGCCTCGTCTTTTGGTAATGAAAGAACCAACAGATCTTCCATCGGCATTGCATTATTGTCTAAAGTTGGAGAACCAAAAATTTCGCGCTAATCACGCAGTATCCAAGGGGCAACAAATGGGTTTCAGGGCCAACGAAAAGCCTATCCCAGCACCCCGCAATTTGCACTTGCAGAATGTCTCTAACTATCGACAGCCACCGCCGGTTCCCCCACGAAATTTCGGGAGGAGACCGCCTCAACATTTCGGCCAGCCATTTGCTGCGCCTCCACAATACGTTTCAAATTTCGGAGTTCAGCCGTTCCCTGCACCAAGGCAGAACTTCCAGTGGCAGCAACAAGCTAAGCAGCTAAGCCCCAACCAAGGCCAGAGCCAATGGATGTGGACCGTAGTGTGCAAACACGAAACGTAAATTACATGAATAGACCGCACCACTTTGATGCCAGCAAACGGCCAAGCTCTCGTATTACCGACATAGCCAAAAGGCAAAGAAACTACAATATTCAAACGACAGACATGGGACAGCCAATTATGCAGGCAAACAGTACAGACCCAAGTATGACAGAGTACGAGCACTCACTGCAAGAATATGAGACGAGCAGCGGGGTAGATAGTACGATAACCGAATACTGCAGCGAACTGACAGACCACGAGCAACAAGAACAAGTGTTGCATTTTTTAGATTAAAAGACTCCTCACTGCCATACTTCGAATGTAGAGTGAGGAGTGGAAAGGTTCTGAAAATACTAATCGACACGGGCTCTAACAAAAACTACATCCAGCCCAAATTGGTGTCGAACGCAGTTCCAAACAACAGACCTTTCACAGCTGCCACTCCAGGCGGCGATCTGAGAATAACACACCATAAGAAAGCAAACCTTTTTAACTGGGAAATATAATTTTACCTACTACCGTCCCTTACGACATTTGACGGAATCCTCGGTAAAGACACTCTGAAGGAAATGGGAGCACAGATAGATCTAGGAAATTTGACCATGACATTGGGAAACGGGGAGAAGATTGCTATTAAAGAACGAAAGTTCGAAGCTGTTAGCACAATCAGCCCCAGAATAGATCACTTAGAACAAGAACAAAGGGAAGAATTGAATCGGATAATTGACAAGCATCCAGGTCTCTTCGCAGACCCAAATCAAAAACTGACCTACACAACAAACGTGAAGGCAGCAATTCGAACCACATCGGATACACCCGTGTATTCCAAATTTTATCAGTATCCCATGTCCCTGAAAGATGAGGTCAACAAGCAAATAGCAGAGCTTTTACGCGACGGTATAATTCGACCTTCAAGGTCACCCTACAATTCACCCGTGTGGATTGTGCCAAAAAAGCTTGACTCATCTGGCGAAAAGAAATACAGAGTAGTGATCGACTACCGAAAACTTAACATGGTAACGGTGGTGACAACAAAGTTTTCTCGGTGCTCGACCTTAAAAGTGGGTTTCACCAGATCCCACTGAAGGACTCAGATATTGAAAAGACCGCCTTCTCCATAAATCATGGAAAATACGAGTTCACGCGACTCCCGTTCGGTCTGAAAAACGCACCGTCAATATTCCAACGTGCACTTGACAATATACTTCATGAGCATATCGGCAAGATATGTTTCATTTATATCGACGATATTATCATCTTTAGCAAAGATGATAAAACGCACTACAAAAACCTCGACATAATTTTCAGGACCTTGCAACAAGCCAACATGATATGTCAGTTGGATAAATGCGAATTCATGAAGAGGAGAGTAGAATTCCTGGGTTTCGTCGTGTCTGACATGGGCATAGAAACCAATCCAACTAAGGTACAGGCTATTTCGAACTTCCCAATTCCGAAAACACTTAAAGATCTGAGATCCTTCTTGGGACTCTCTGGATATTACAGGAGATTCATTCCAAACTACGCTAAGGTAGCAAAACCATTTAGCTCGCTTTTGAGAGGGGAGGATGGACGTATTTCTAAGACATTGTCTCAAAAAAAGTCCGTCTCACTCAATGAGGAAGCATTAGAAGCCTTCAAGAAGTTGAAGAGCAGTTTGGTCTCCCCAGATGTGATACTCTACTATCCTGACCTCAGGAAGGAATTTCATCTCACCACAGATGCCTCCAATTTCGCAGTGGGCGCTGTTCTCTCCCAAGACAACAGACCCATCTCATTCTTGTCGAGAACACTCTCGAAGGCGGAAGAAAATTACGCCACGAATGAAAAGGTAAAAATCTTCACTGACCATCAGCCTTTGACCCATTCCCTCAGTAGCTGGAATAGGAACGCCAGAATAAAGAGATGGAAAGCTTACTTGGAAGAGTATGATTACGAGATCTTTTATAAACCGGGAAAAGAAAATACAGTAGCTGACGCTTTGTCTAGGGGACCGACAACTGACCAAATCAACTCGGTGGCCTCGACTGTGCACAGCTCCGATAGCTCGAGTCACGGTTTGATACCGAGTGTGGAAGCGCCGATAAACGCGTTTAAAAACCAGATATACTTCAGGAGGTCCGAGTCTGAGAACTACTCGTTTAGCATCCCATTCCCGACATTCCATAAACATCTGATAGAACGCAATCTGTTTACACCCGACAACCTCTTGTCTGACCTTAAAAAATATCTCAACCCATCTGTGATCAACGGAATTTTCACATCCGAGGATGTAATGGGAAAAATACAAACTCTTTATCCCATCCATTTCAAGGGTTTCAAGGTCAGGTTCACTCAGACTGAGGTGAAAAACCTGGTGACTGAGGCCGAACAGGAGGAAGAAATACTCAAAACCCACAATAGGGCACACAGAAATGCTGTGGAAAACAAAGCCCAGTTGGCTGAAAGAGTGTACTTCCCAAAAATGAAACAGAAGGTTTCAAACATCGTTGGGCAGTGCTTGATATGTAAAACCTCCAAGTACGACAGGCATCCTCCAAACCCAGAACTAAAAGAAACACCCACACCGGAATATCCAGGACAGATTATTCACATAGACATTTATTCGACGGAAAGACACTTAGTACTAACTGCAATTGACAAGTTTTCCAAGCTGGCCATGGGAAAGATCATCAAATCCAAAGCCGTGGAAGACTTAAGAACACCACTCAGGGATATTGTATTTTACTATGATGTGCCAAAATTTATAGTAATGGACAACGAAAAGTCCCTCAATTCGGCCTCGATCAAATTCATGTTGACCGATCAGCTGGGTATTGAGCTCTATACGGCACCCCCGTACAAAAGTACGGTAAACGGACAGATAGAACGATTCCACTCTACGCTCTCTGAAATAATGAGATGCCTTAAAGGAGATGGGATCCATAGAAGCTTCGAGGAACTTCTCGACAGGGCGATCTACGAATATAACTACACTGTCCATTCGGTCACCAAAAAACGACCACTAGAGTGGTTCTTCGGTAGAGTGGCTGCCGTGGCCCCTGAAAAATACGAACGAGCTAGATTGGACAACGTAGACCGACTAAAAAAGAAACAAGAATTTGACATCCACTACCATAACCGGACAAAGAAACCCATAAAAACTTACATTAAGGGACAAGAAATTTTCGTGAAAGTAAACACACGATTAGGTTCTAAGTTATCAAGTAGATTTAGGAAGGAAATAGTTAAGGAAGACCGAAATACAAAATTGCTGACCGAATCAGGAAAAATAGTCCACAAGAGTAATATCAGATCATAATTAATTTCAGGATATTGACTGTGGTCACTCGGACAAATGGACTGGTTGAAATTACCAACTACACTGACGCACAAACTGTGACAATCTACAAAGGGACCGGACGAATACAAATAGGGTCGACGCGATTCATCCATATCATCGATCTGGAACACGTTCAATCGACTATAAACAAACTAGGAGACTACATCGAACATGACTTTAAGGACAGTAAATCGTACCACGTACTGAACTACGAACTAACCCAAACTCTGAGTTTACTCAACACCATAACCCCGACCAAAGGACGGAAAACAAGATCAATAAACATTATAGGGACTGCTTGGAAATACGTTGCCGGTAGTCCAGACCATGACGACCTCATAACACTAACAGACAGCATAAATGACTTGACGGAAAACAACAATAAACAGGTAATCATTAACAGACAGTTAGAGGACAGGATGAACCGACTGACCAGTGTGGCCACACAAATAGAAAACTCCATTAAAAAGGACTCGACTGTGAGCGACGAGTTAGCTGTAGACCTACAAAATCAGGTTAGACTCGTTAAAGAAGAGATAGTTAATATTAGGATCGCGATCCAATGGGCGAGGTTGAATGTCGTGAACACGTTTCTGCTGAGCGAAATTGAGCTGAATAAAATAAAGAACCTCCTTACAGAAAACAATATGCCAACATCCGCTTTGACAGTCGAGGAAATGCTTGAATTTTCAGAAATCTCCGTTTTGCATAACGGAACTACACTTTTATATGTAATTAAAATACCAACACTAAAACCTACAAATTTTTTGAATCTTTTGATAAAATCAGTAAAGAAAAACAACACCATAATACACTTACCATCTAAGGAAATATTTCAATTCGAAAATGAAATCTTCGGAATTAATGCCTTCTGCAAGAAGTCCAATAGTTTAAAAATATGTAAGAATAAAATTGTTAGCAACCTAAGTAAAGACCTTTGTCTACCCAATTTAATTAATGGAAAGCAATCAAAGTGCGAGTTCGCCAATGCAGACCACATCCCCGAGATAGAGGAGTTAGATGACGGACTACTCATGCTGAATGACTTCAGCAGCACGGTTAAGTGGCAAACCGACGAGAGGCAAATCAGCGGCACATATCTGGTAACTTTCCTAAATGAAACCATCAGGATTAATGGCCGAGAGTTTACTAACTCCGAGACGGCTCCCACAAGGTCCGCGCCGCCACTGATCCAGCTGACACCTGACGAGGTGGGACGCCTACACATCCTATCACTGGAAGCACTAGAACAACTACACTTGAATAACACCTCCGAGTTGCAGAAGCTTCGAACACACTCAACGATAAACAGAGTGTTCATTTCAACAGTGCTAGCGACGACCGCCCTCCTGATGTTGGTAATTTTCTGGTTCTGGAAGAAGGAAAGAAAAGTGATCCTTCAGTTCGACACGCCCGTCACACAAGCTGTCAATGCAGTGCCAAAGCCACCAAGAGCTGCCCCACCGGTGATGCGTCTTAGCAGCATCCCATTTTTCTGACGACCGCTCGAGGACAAGCGTCAATTAAGAGGGGAGGAGTTATTGTCGCATAAACAAAACATGCCATCCACTTGTTGCGACACAAAACCAACACATGCCATCGACCGTTGGCCCAGATGTCAAACGTTGACCACCCAAAAGTGCTGACCTAGCGTCTGCACGATATCCGCCATGCTTCGACAAAAGTAGATCAAGTGTCACTGCACTTGAACGCTCTGCCAAGAAAGCAAACGACGCCGCGCCTTCTCCGACGGCTTCACTTGATTGCTAGGGAACTTAGGGAACCTTCTTTGTACTTAAAATTAGTTTCAAATAATCCACCAAAATAAACGGTCGCTTGCGACCTCCAAAAAAATCAAAAACAAATAATTCTTATTATTTACTTATATGTATATATAAAAATAATAAATAAATAAATGAAGCAAATTCAGTCTAATCCGCCTTTGGCAAGCCAGCTGATTATCCAGCCTTGTTAGGTATACTTTAGGTTAGACATTTAGATGCTATATTTCAATTTAACAAAAAAAAAGAAAGAAAAAAACACCCAAAAATTATTTAAATTAATTATAAATATATATATAATAAAATTTAAATACCGGTTAAGATAAGCAAAATCGTAGGAAGTATATCGAATAAAATACTAGGAATACCAACCACTAAGCTAATCAAACTCCCCATTCGATTATACTAATCATTCGATCAGAAGCTGCGCAGCCGCACTAGCGACTGAGTTTTTTTTTTTTTTTTGGGTTTGCACCCAACCACATGTGTCACAAAAAATATTAAGAACACAAAAAGAAAGTGAAAAATTAAAATCTGTAAATTGTGAAGGCATCCAATACGGAAATTTCGAGGGCGAGTAAATTCAAGCTACCCAACAAGAGACAGAGCCAAACGGGTAATTATAGGGGCTATGGTATAATTCAGAAGAACAAATAATCAAAAGCGTGTTCATAGGGCCACTGACGGCGAAACCTGAATTGGATAAAAGGAAACTATCACCTAGCAGTGCAGACTAAGGGAAGAGCACAGGAAGACAATTCATCCTAAAACTTCCAATACATATCTAAAAAAGAAAAAAAAAGATCATAAATAGGAAATTTCTTGGAAGAGAAACAAAGTGCAATCAAATCAAAGTGACCGCCACTAAGTACTTCCTACGTCAGCACTGCACCAAAGGCAGACTATTCATACTCCCTGCAGTAGAACGAAAAATAATCAAAATTACAAAAAGCTTAAACAGACACCTGAAAAAAAGAAAAGGAAAAAATACAAAACAAAAGACAAAAGAGCTACAAATACAAGTATTTGTTTCCACTTAAATTTTGTATGTAACTTTTAGTAAATATTAAAAGTTAAAGTTACAAGAAAGAAAAAAAAAACATCACTCAAATGGACTAAACCTCAAAACCGCCTCCTCTTCCCAGTACCAGCATCACCGAGGAGGCCTCATCGAGATCTGGCCTCCTTTCAAAACACCTTTCTTATTACAATTAATAAGCGATAACGTGGAGCGGCGGATCGCTGACGCTCTTAGTTGAGTGTAACTTGGCCTCTGCTTTGTCGCTTAGTTTCGTTATTAAAGCAAGTACACATAACAGTGATTTTTTTTGTTGTTAAACCTGGAGCTATTTATAGCTTTGCCTCAAAGCTGACTAAACAGCTGTTTACTATTTTTGGTTCTTTTTGTCTTTTCTTTATGCTAATGACTACACAAACAAAAATCAAGCAAACAAATGAGATTCTAGTGGAGTAATAAATAATACATTCTTATTACGGCACTATTGAAGGCACTTTTGTAATTCAAGTTATTTTTATCGGCAGTCTATTGCTTTATTGTACATGGAGAATCATATAAACCAAATTAAAATTTAATTTTTATGTAAATCGTGAAATTATGTAAAATCAATCATTAGAGTTAGAATACCTTTTGGAATAATGCCTTTTTGAAAACAAATAAGATAAAGGAAAAATGAAGTGTTAAGTTTTCTTATTTTCCCTATCGTGGAGTAGGGAGGGGTACAATTCAATACAAATATGGGAGTTTGTCATAATATCAGCGCGATCAACCTCAAAGGCAGGGTGGGCTTAGCAGCGCGAGTGTTAACACCTACACTCAAGAAGCTTGGCAAATCTTTCTTTTTTTTCCTTTTTCTCTGTTTATTCTATCTTCTATTAAATATAGACAGCTGGGTATCTAATAATGTGCCGCAGAACCCCCCCACAGGCTTTTTCGCTAGTCGCGTCCCAAGCGGCCCATCATTATTAGACCCTATTCGAGAGTGGATTCCTGTAGATGTTATCTGATAATAGAGTATGGGGACATTACACAATTGTACACTTAGAACTCAATGAAATATTTGTTTTTGAAAACCAAACCTATGGCATTCCAGAAAATTGAAAAACCGTTCAGAACTTAAAACTATGCGATAAGAATAAAATTGTTAATATAAGTAATTAAAATTGTATTCCAAAGCTATTTAGAAGAGAAAAAGCGCTGTGCAGTTTCAGCAGTGCATACCACGTACCAGAAATAGAAGAGATTGGCAACGGGCTCATACTACTAAATAACTACAAAGGCAATCTGACTTGGAATTGCACAGAAAGACGAATAGAAGGCACATACCTACTGCAGATAGCGAATGACTCGGTGAACATCAAAAATAGGCTCTTTAGCAACCTGGAACTAACCACCATAAAACCAGTAGTACTCGCCTTAGAAACTACACCCGACGAAACCGAACGATTGAGAATCCTAGCCTTAAGGGCATTGGAGGAATTGCACCTGAATAATACTCAATCCACGGTCAACAGTGTCACCATGCTGACACTTTTCGCCATCGCACTAATTTCCATACTTGGAGTGCAACACCATCGGTAGAAACAAAGACCCCAGAACGGATTGCAAAGCCAAATCCCGAGCAGCCAGCGAAGGGGAAGAGTTAACAACAAAAATATCTAAAACACAAGAAAGCTTAACTATGGGATTCGATCAATCTGGAAGCTAAGCGTCTGACCCATTTCCTGCACACGCCCATAACATCCGCTTGCGACAAGTGCAACTGATTCCAAAAAAATTGCCCAACGTGACCAACGTCTCCACCGAAACTCACAGCTAATTAGGGAACAATTAAAACATTATTAATTTTAGTCTCAACTAATATTTCAATAAAGGCAGTTCGGTTGAACTGGTATTGAAACGAAAAATTCGTTTTTTTTATTTCGCGTAATACAAAATAAATTAACTTATATAGTCAGATTTTAATAAAATCCAGCACAAATGCGTATATTTATGTATGAAGCGTTTCTGCCGAGTTTGAAAGAGATGCCACCTATATGATATAGTGGTCCGATCCTTAAAAAATTTGATGAATATAGCCGCTTCTATATAAAACATACAAATGCTAAATTTGAAAAGGATCGGATAATAAATGTGGAAGTTATTCCCTAAACCGCTTTAGGTTCGTATGACAGAATGCTATATACCAAGTTTCATCAAAATAATTTTAAAAAGAGTTCAAAAAAAATTCCAACGTTATTTTCGGGGTGCCGAAGATTCCAAACACTTTTCGCAGTTGTTTTTGTCGTAAATAACATGAACGGGGTTGGTCAGTTAATAGGGGCGATTTAGGTTTGTATGGCAGCTATATGATATAGTAGTTCAGTTTTAATAAAATACAGCACAAATGCCTATATTTATGCATGAAACGTCCTTGCCGAGTTTGAAAAAGATGGTACCTATACGATCCTTACAAAAGTTGATAAATATAGCCGCTTCTATATAAATCATACGAATGCTAAATTTGAAAAGAATCAGATAATAAATGTGGGAGTTATTCCCTAAACCGAATTAGGTTCGTATGACTGCTATATGATATAGTAGTCCGAATCGGACGGTTCCGACAAATGTGCTGCCTAGGTGAATACGTAGGCTATATACCAAGTTTCATTAAAATAATTTTAAAACTGAGGGATTAGTTTGTATAGAAACAGACGGACATGCGGACATGGCTATATCAACTCCTCTAGTGATTCTAACTACTCTAGATGTAACTTTTGTGGGTCTACGATGTTTGGTTCTGTGCGTTATAAACATCAGAGCAAAATAAGTATACTCTTTTTTCTGAAAAAAGAGTACAAAAAAAATTCCAACGTTATTTTCGGGGTGCCGAAGATTCCAAACACTTTTCGCAGTTGTTTTTGTCGTAAATCACATGAACGGGGTTGGTCAGTTAATAGGGCCGATTTAAGTTTGTGTGGCAGCTATATGATATAGTAGTTCAGTTTTAATAAAATACAGCACAAATGCCTATATTTATGTATGAAACGTCTTTGTCGAGTTTGATAAATATGGTACCTATACGATCCTTACAAAAGTTGATAAATATAGCCGCTTCTATATAAAACATTCGAATGCTAAATTTGAAAAGGATCAGATAATAAATGTGGGAGTTATTCCCTAAACCGAATTAGGTTCGTATGACTTCTATATGATATAGTGGTCCGATCCGGCGGTTCCGAGAAATGTGCTGCCTAGGTGAAGAAGAAGGCTATATACCAAGTTTCTTAAAAATAATTTTAAAACTGTGAGAGTAGTTTGTATAGAAACAGACGGACATGCGGACATGGCTATATCAACTCCTCTAGTGATTCTAAGTATTCTAGATGTAACTTTTGTGGGTCTACGATGTTTGGTTCTGTGCGTTATAAACATCAGAGCAAAATAAGAATACTCTTTTTCTGAAAAAAGAGTACAAAAAAAATTCCAACGTTATTTTCGGGGTGCCGAAGATTCCAAACACTTTTCGCAGTTGTTTTTGTCGTAAATCACATGAACGGGGTTGGTCAGTTAATAGGGCCGATTTAGATTTGTATGGCAGCTATATGATATAGTTGTTCAGTTTTAATAAAATACAGCACAAATGCCTATATTTATGCATGAAACGTCCTTGCCGAGTTTGAAAAAGATGGTACCTATACGATCCTTACAAAAGTTGATAAATATAGCCGCTTCTATATAAATCACCCGAGTGCTAAATTTGAAAAGAATCAGATAATAAATGTGGGAGTTATTCCCTAAACCGAATTAGGTTCGTATGACTGCTATATGATATAGTAGTCCGAATCGGACGGTTCCGACAAATGTGCTGCCTAGGTGAATACGTAGGCTATATACCAAGTTTCATCAAAATAATTTTAAAACTGAGGGATTAGTTTGTATAGAAACAGACGGACATGCGGACATGGCTATATCAACTCCTCTAGTGATTCTAAGTATTCTAGATGTAACTTTTGTGGGTCTACGATGTTCGGTTCTGTGCGTTATAAACATCAGAGGAAAATAAGTATACTCTTTTTTCTGAAAAAAGAGTACAAAAAAAATTCCAACGTTATTTTCGGGATGCCGAAGATTCCAATTACTTTTCGCAGTTGTTTTTGTCGTAAATCACATGAACGGGGTTGGTCAGTTAATAGGGCCGATTTAGGTTTGTGTGGCAGCTATATGATATAGTAGTTCAGTTTTAATAAAATACAGCACAAATGCCTATATTTATGTATGAAACGTCTTTGCCGAGTTTGATAAATATGGTACCTATACGATCCTTACAAAAGTTGATAAATATAGCCGCTTCTATATAAAACATTCGAATGCTAAATTTGAAAAGGATCAGATAATAAATGTGGGAGTTATTCCCTAAACCGAATTAGGTTCGTATGACTGCTATATGATGTAACTTGTGTGGGTCTTCGATGTTTGGTTCTGTGTGCTACAATCATCAGAGCAAAATAAAAATTCCAATGTTAACTTCGGGGTGCCAAAGAAGCTTTGAAGATATAATGCTTCAAATCATTATATCTTTTTTTTTTTTTTTTTTTTTATTTAGAGATCAATCTGACTTCATTTTGGTCAATAGTATTTCTTTTGTCTTAAAGATAGTCGCCTAGCTACAGATATTTATAGGTTTATAGGAGATTTACAGTTATTTACAGTTTGTTGTGGTTAATTACTATTGTTATCACTAATTCTTGTTACATATGTACATATATTTTTTGTATCTTTTGTTTGTGCGTAACTAGCTAAATTAAATCTGCGAAGTGCCGCCTCTTTAGACGTCTAGTCAACCTTGCGGTAGCTAAAGGGCGTGCCAGACGATTCCTATGGGCAAGCAGTCGTTCACTGTAGCGACTTGTATGCCTATTTATTTGCTCCTCAATGGTTTCCACCTTGAGGTCATGATGAAGCGTGGTGTTGCGAACATACCAGTCGCAGCCAGTGATAAGCCTAAGAGTTTTGTTCTGGTGCGTCTGGATACGATTCCGGTTGGTTGCTGCGGCCATCCCCCAGATCTGGATGCCGTATCGCCAAGTAGGTGCGATGATGCTGGTGTATATTACCCTTTTGCATCTAAGGGCTAATTTGCTTTTTTTATTTAGCATCCAGAGCAGTGATCTTGCCTTTAGGCGGCAGCGGAGTATTGCGTCCCTTATGTTATTGGAGAAGGTTAGTAGGATGCCTAGATACTTAGCTTTATTCTGCATAGGTAACTCTTCTCCGTTCAGTGTGATTGCGGGGGGTGTCGAAAGCTTCTGGATGTAGCAGACGTTGACACACTTGGAAGGGTTCAGGCAAATATTCCATCTTTTTGCCCAGTCTTCGAGGAGGGATATGTAACTCTGCATCCCCTCGGCAGCTTCGGCTCTGCATCTCGATGAGTATAGCACGCACAAGTCATCTGCGTATGTGGCGATCAGGGCTTTCGAGGGGTGCTCGAAGTTTCCTGCATCTCCTGTCGGGATATCATAGGCGAAGACAGAGTACAGCAATGGGCCCAGAACGCTTCCCTGTGGAACACCTGCGCTAATACTCCGGGTGGAGGATAAGGCCGTGTTTGTTTTGACCTGGAATTTTCGGTTCTCTATATAGGAGCGCATCATCAGGAAATAGGGGGCTGGAAAGGTGGCCTTTATCTTGGATAATAGTCCGACATGCCAAACTCTGTCGAAGGCCTGCTTCACGTCGACAAATACAGCGTTGCAGTATTCTTTCTTTTCGAAAGCCTCCAGAATGTGATTCACTACCCTGTGGACCTGCTCAATTGTGCCGTGACCCCCCCGAAATCCAAATTGGTGGTCGGGTATGATACCACTCCGATCCATGAGCCGTGTGAGCCGGTCTACGATCAGTCTCTCCCAGACCTTCGATAAGGAAGGCAGTAGACTGATCGGCCGGTACGACTCAGGGTCGTCCTCCGGCTTACCTGGCTTATGGATCATGGATATTCTAGCCAACTTCCACTGGGTCGGGAAGTACTGGGTCCTTATTATTGCATTGAATATCAATACAATAAAAAGAACCGCTCTCATTGGCAGAGCCTTCAGGGTAGTGTGACAAATTCCGTCATGTCCTGGAGCCTTGTATTTGGGTAGCGTGCTGATAAGTCTACTGACCTCTTCTATTCTGATCGGCGTGATTGGCAGATCAAGTTGCAGTGGGGTCTCTAGGGATCTAGCCGTCGACTCAGCTTCTATTTCATGGCACAGCTCAAAAGGCTTAAACCTTGCTTCCAAGTGCGTCGCAAATGTGTTCGCCTGCTCCGTGTCAGATTTACACCATTGCCCGCCTGCTCCTCTTAAGGGGGTCTGGCGAAATGGCTGCCTTTTTACTGATTTAGTAGCTCTCCATAGGGAGTAGTTGCTGTCCTTTGTGTAGTCCATGTTGCTAAGCTTTTGCTCGAAGAAGTCAGTTTTTTCCCTTCTCAGGACTTCTTTTAGTTGCTTAGCTGCTCTTTGCCAGGCTGTCTTATCCCAAGGGTGCTGTGTGGTGTTAAATCGGCGTCTTAGTCGTCTTTTTAAATTGAGTAGACACAGAGCTTCGCGACTTAAAGGGAGGCCAGAGGGGTTAGCTGGGGTAGGTGCTGGTGGTGGTGTTGCGTCTGCTGCTGCAGCGTGCACTATGTCGGT
The DNA here is from genome assembly GCA_037075145.1 of Scaptodrosophila latifasciaeformis. Classification (NCBI taxonomy): domain Eukaryota; kingdom Metazoa; phylum Arthropoda; class Insecta; order Diptera; family Drosophilidae; genus Scaptodrosophila; species Scaptodrosophila latifasciaeformis. Next base: position 71,215 of record JBAMCM010000255.1, on the reverse strand, counting down.
GAGAAAGTCTATGGCTTGGTCGATTTCTTGGCAGGATTGTAGTGGCATTCTGAGGTCGATCCTACTGGCAATTCTCTGTTGGAATAGGGGTATATTGGTATTCCTGGTGATAAGACGAGGAATCTGGGGTTCCTGCATCGCGGCTGTGTTCAGCGTGATGATTAAGGCAAGATGGTCCGATTCTAGGTCCCAGTTGTCTCCGATTGCCAGTTGGTTGTCCTGGATGCCTTGGTAGATGGCAAAGTCTAAACAGGCTGGACGGTCATTAGCTCGGAAAGGATACCTGGTGGGCGAGCCTGTGGCCAGAACTCGAGTCCCGGTGGCAGAGAGAGATTTGGCGAGCTCTGAGCCCCTGGAGTCTATCCTCGGGTCACCCCATAGACTGTGCTTAGCATTCCAATCTCCACCGATTAAATTCTTGCGCCCAACCGTGGAGATCATGATGTCAAAGTCCAAGTGTGTTATTTTTTTGTTAGGCGAGCAGTAGATTGCTCCGAAATTAATTTCTCCTATACTTGTGGATACTTTCACTAGTGCCAAGTCCATGTGTTGTTGGTTGGGTATTATCAAAGGAAAGTGAGCAATCCCTTGCTTCACCAGTACTGCTGCACCACCATTGTGTCTTCTTGGTTGCCAGCTTGAGCACGATGTATGGCAAGAGAATCCGTAGATTTTGAAGGTTGCTTGAGGGCTTAGATGAGTCTCTGACAGGAGGATGATGTCAATATTTTCCTTTTTGATGAAATGCTCTAGTTCACGGATTTTTCCTTGAATACCGTTCGCGTTCCAAATGAGTATTTTTGTGGGATTCATTTTGCGAGGAGGGCAGTAAGGAGCTCAGTAAGCTTTTTCACAGTGGCGACTAGTTGGTCCATTTTTCTATTTGAATCAATAAGTTGTTGATTCAGGAATTGTTGCTGCTGAAGATTTTCCTGTTGTTGCTGTTCTAGCATGCGCTGCAGTTGTTCTATTGGTTGTTCTTCGGTTGGTTGCTGTTGTCTTTGTTGTTGTTGTTGTTGGAACATCAGGCGTTGCTGCGCTGGGGTATGTGGGGGAGTCTGTTCATCAGCATGGCCTCTTGTGATGCCTGCATATGTCATACCATTGCGTAGAGCTGAGCTTTGAGTTTTCTGGGTAGGTCTTGCTAATCGAGGTTGTTGAAGGTTTGGAAAATTCGCCGCATTATTAGGGGCCAGTTCTTCGTTGTAGCTTCTATCCCTTTGCCCAGCAGGTCTGGATGTCGAGGGGCGGGAGCGGCGCAGGTAAGATTGGTAGGCCTCGCACCCTTTGTAGTTTGCTGGGTGGTTTCCGGCACAATGTGCGCATGTAGCGGGTGTATCGGCTGATCTTGTGCAGTCTGTGGATTTGTGGGAGAGTCCGCACTTTACGCATGTGTACTCTCTCCGGCAGTATTTAGCGGTGTGGCCATAGTCCTGGCAGCGATGGCATTGGGCAATTTCAGATGTTTTCCGCATGGGTTCAATCTGGATGCGTTGGTGACATAGCATTGTGATGTCATGTACCTTTTTGTTGTTCTCAGAAGGTTCAAGGTTAACGAAGAAAATGTTCATCGGTTCCTTTGTGCTTCTGTTTTTTGGATTGTGTACATGCAGGGCACTATGCCCGTTATCTTTTAGTTGCGACACGATATCTCGATTAGCCGTGGAGTGGTGTAGTCCTCTTAACACAATCCGATAAGGTTTTTCCTCTTTTAGTTGGTAGCTATGGAATTGTAGTCCGGTGTCATTTAGTTTCCTAACTACAGCTCTGTACTCGAAGGAGTTGCTCGTTAGTAGGCGAATCGTGTCGCCTTGACTGCATTTAATAATTAATCTGTTAAGGTCAATAACAGAGCTTAAGATAAGTTGTAGGTCGCTTAGAGAGGCAATACCTGATAACACAATTGGTGGTGGCTTTGGGGGTGTTTTTATGAAGCTGTTTACCTTGGTGGTTATGACGTCTGCTTTGTTTCCCGTACCGGCTTTTGGAGCAGTGACAGAGGGTGTCTCATGGCTGTCCTCATCCATTGCGTCGCCATCTGGGATGGCTAGCACAGCAAATCGGTTATTACTGAGTGATTGGTCCAGCACGTTGGAAGAGTTTTTTTCGTTGGCTACCCGTTTTGTACCAAGGGAAGGAGAGCATGACTTAGTGCTTTTGCGTTTTTTTTGAGCCTGTGTAGCTTTGAGTCGGGCGGCAGCAATGGCTTCGCATTCCGAGGCAGTGTTTACCTCTACTTTTCTCAGTGCGTTGGTTTTGCACAATAATTCAATCGCAGCCTTGCTAGTAGACGGAGTACTGGCAATTTTTAATTGTAGTCCATTGTCCAGTAGAGAGGCGTTAATCTGGTCGGTGGATAGGCCAATGTGTGAGCTCATCCTGGACCTACTGCACATCCCAGTCGTGGTGGTAGTGCATATAGTACTCGTGTTGGTCATTGTGGTTGTCGTAGTGGACAGATTGGTGAACCGATTTTCCAACTAGTCGCCACTGTGAACAAGCTTACTGAGCTCCTTACTGCCCTCCTCGCAATGTGAATCCCACAAAAATACTCATTTGGAACGCGAACGGTATTCAAGGAAAAATCCGTGAACTAGAGCATTTCATCAAAAAGGAAAATATTGACATCATCCTCCTCTCGGAGACTCATCTAAGCCCTCAAGCAACCTTCAAAATCTACGGATTCTCTTGCCACACATCGTGCTCAAGCTGGCAACCAAGAAGACACAATGGTGATGCAGCAATACTTGTGAAGCAAGGAATTGCACACTTTCCCTTGGTAACACCCAATTATCAACACATGGACTTGGCACTAGTTAAAGTATCCACTAATATAGGTGAGATTAATTTTGGAGCACTCTACTGCTCGCCTAACAAGAAAATAACACACTTGGACTTTGACATCATGATCTCCACGGTTGGGCGCAAACATTTAATCGGTGGAGATTGGAATGCCAAGCACAGTTTATGGGATGACCCGAGGATAGACTCCAGGGGCTCTGAGCTCACAAAATCTCTGTCTGCTACCGGGTCTCGAGTTCTGGCCACAGGCTCGCCCACCAGGTATTCTTACCGAGCTAATGACCGCCCAGCCTGCTTAGACTTTGCCATTTACCAAGGCATCCAGGACAACCAACTGGCAATCGGAGACAACTGGGACCTAGAATCGGATCATCTTGCCCTAATCATCACGCTGAACACAGCTGCGCTACAGGAACCCCAGATCCCTCGTCTTATCACCAGGAGTACTAATATACCCCTATTCCAACGTAGAATTGCCAGTAGAATTGACCTCAGAATGTCACTACAATCCTGCCAAGAAATCGATCAAGTCATTGACTTCCTCACCGACATAGTGCACACTGCAGCAGCAGAGGCAACACCACCACCAGCACCTACTCCAGTTAACCCCTCTGGCCTCCCCTTAAGTCGCGAAGCCCAGTGTCTACGCAATTTAAAAAGACGACTAAGACGCCGATTTAACACCACACAGCACCCATGGGATAAGACTGCCTGGCAAAGAGCAGCTAGACAGCTAAAAGAAGTCCTAAGAAGGGAAAAAACGGATTTCTTTGAGAAAAAGCTTGCTAATATGGACTATACAACTGACAGCAACTACTCCTTATGGAAAGCCACCAAATCTGTAAAAAGGCAGCCACTTCGCCAAACACCCTTGAGAGGAGCAGGTGGGCAATGGTGTATATCCGACACAGAGCACAGAACACATTTGCGACGCACCTGGAAGCAAGGTTTAAACCGTTTGAGCTGTGTCCTGAAATAGAAGCCGAGGCGACGGTTAGATCCCTGGATACCCCATTGCAACTAGACCTGCCAATCACACCGATAAGGATAGAAGAGGTCAGCAGCCTTATCAGCGCGCTACCCAAATATAAGGCTCCAGGACATGACGGAATTTGACACACTACCCTGAAGGCTCTTCCAAATAGAGCGGTTCTTTTTATTGTATTGATATTCAATACAATAATAAGGACCCAGTACTTCCCGACCCAGTGGAAGTTGGCGAGAATATCCATGATCCATAAGCCTGGTAAGCAGAAGGAAGACCCTGAGTCGTATCGGCTGATCAGTCTACTGCCTTACTTATCGAAGGTCTGGGAGAGACTGATCGTAGACCGGCTCACACGGCTCTTGCATCACAGTGGTACCATACCAGACCACCAATTTGGATTTCGGAGGGGACACGGCACAATTGAGCAGCTACACAGGGTAGTGAATCACATTCTTTCGAGAAGAAAGAATACTGCAACGCTGTATTTGTCGACGTGAAGCAGGCCTTCGACAGAGTCTGGCATGTCGGACTATTATCCAAGATAAAGGCCATCTTTCCTATTTCCTGATGATGTGCTCCTATATAAAGGACCGCAAATTTCAGGTCAAAACAAAAACGGCCTTATCCTCCACCCGGAGTATTAGCGCAGGTGTTCCACAGGGAAGCGTTCTGGGCCCATTGCTGTACTCTGTCTTCACCTACGATATCCCGATTGGAGATGCAGGAAACTTCGAGCACCCCTCGAAAGCTTTGATCGCCACATACGCAGATGACTTGTGCGTACTATACGCATCGAGATGCAGAGCCGAAGCTGCCGAGGGGATGCAGTCTTACATCTCCCTTCTCGAAGACCTGGCAAAAAGATGGAATATTTGCCTGAACACTAAAAAAGTGTGTAAACGTCTGCTACACCCTGAAGCTTTCGACACCCCAATTAGACTGAACGGAGAGGAGTTGGCTATGCAGAATGAAGCAAAGTACCTAGGCATATTACTAGATAGCAAGTTGACCTTCTCCAAGCACATAAGGGACGCAATGCTTTGCTGCCGCCTAAGGTCAAGATCCCTGCACTGGATGCTAAATAAAAAAAGTAAATTAGCCCTTAGGTGCAAAAGGGCAATATATAACAGCATCATCGCACCCACTTAGCGATACGGCATCCAGATCTGGGGGATGGCCGCAGCAACCAATAGGAATCGCATACAGAATAAAACTATTAGGGTTATCACTGGCTGAGAATGGTACGTTCGCAACAACACGCTTCATCACGACCTCAAGGTAGAAACCATTGAGGAACAGATAAATAGGCATACAAGTCGCTACAACGAACGTCTAATTGCACACAGTAATCGTCTGACACGCCCTTTGGCTACCGCAACGTTGACCAGACGACTAAATAGGCGCCACTTCTCAGACTTAATTAGATAATTACAAACAAAAGAAAATATACATAGATACATAACAACAACTAGTAATAATACTAGTAATTAAACAAAACAAAATATAAACAAAGCATCTGTAAATAACCTATTAATTTTTAAATCTATATCTAGGCGATTATATAAAAGAAAAATAAATATTATTTACATAAATGAAGTCAGATTGATCTCTAAATAAAAATAATAATAATAATAATAAAAAAAAAAACTTACTTTTGTAAAAGCTGAATTTTTTCTAGAAGCTCATATTTCATTGGATCTTCACCTTTTAATATACGCCAGCGGTGTACTCCAGTTGGAGTTTTCGCATCTTCCGTTAATGCTCGAATGCGAATTCGTTCTTGGTTAAGAGCGCGTTGTAATCGTATAATTTCTTTTCTCATATCTGCTGTACTTTTTATTGCCCGCTTTAAACATTGACGTTCAGTTTGCAGGTTTAAAATTTCCTTTTTTAAAAGACGAATATCTTCCACGCGCTGATTGTATTGCGTTGTGCCATTATCTAAAGCGTTCTGGGCAATGTGTAACTTTTCCTTAATTAAAACTATTTCGTCATTCCGTCTTACCATTTGTAAACCAACGAGATTGCGCTCTTTACGCATTTCCTCCAACTCGTGACTCATTTTCATAAATTTTAATTCATCATTTGTAATCGTTCTAGATAGCATTTCATTTTTTGTTTTCATCTCTTTCAAATCCTTACGAAGACTTGCGACCATATTTTCTTTATTTTTTAACTCTGATTGTAATTCTTTTATATTATTTATTAAATGCTCTATTTTTAAATTAAGAGAATTTATCTTAACTTCATTAGCACTTATCTCTGTTGAAAGTTGTTGAATTTGATGGCCAGATTTCTAAAAGAAAATATATATATATATATATATATATATATATATATATATATATATATATATATATATATAAATAAAAATATTATATATATGTATACATATAAAATATATTCAGTTATTAACAACTAATTAGCCCCAATCCCAAATTTAGCGAGACAACTAATTAGAACTAATGAACTATTTATTTAATATTTAATTAAATTTAAGAAAACGAGGATCACATTTATTTATTATAAAATTTATAATACCCTGAACCCAGTTGACGGAACTGAAAAAGAAAATGTGGCAACCCTGGTATTAACATTTCTTCGAACCCAAGAACACATTGTTTAAAATAATGCAAGCTCGCCATCTATCGGACTGCTCATTTGGCTGTTTTCAGGTTAGGCAAGGGGAATTAAACTATTGACCCTCCAAATTTGTATTCCGTATATCACGAGTACTAGATCTGTACTAAAACTTCACTAGCATTAAATAAACTTGCCTCTTCCCATGTCCTATAGATTCACACAAAATTTAATAACTCTAGCTTTTGTAGTTTCTGAGATCCTTGCGTTCATACAGACGGACAGACGGACAGGCAGGCGGACATGGCCCAATCGATTTCTCTAGTCACCCTGATCATATTGTGGGTAACTTTGGGAGTCTACGACGTCTCCTTCTGGGTGTTACATACATGCACAGCTTACCAGTGTGGGGGGGGGTCATCCCCGGGTCATAAAAAAAAACCTGCCCTTTCGCGAGTCGTATTGATTCTATACACAAAATTTCATAGCTCTAGCTTTTATATTTTGCCAAAGCTGCCAAACTTTTCTGGAGGATATTTCGAAGATGCAGAGTTTAGGTCAATGTTCAACTCTATCATTTTTTTTTTTTTTTTTTTTTTTTTTAATGTAGACAACTGTTACTATTTTTAATAACTTATACTACAGTGATTCTTAATTTCTAGAGAGTATTTACATATATGCATACTTTAACCTAAAAAGGGAGACTAAAAAATGAATTAATTTAGGAAATTAATTTATATATCTGCGCGGCAGATCTGTGGGGTGAATGCGCTGGAGCCTTCTTCTCGTTCTCAGTCCGCGTCTCCGCGTCAGGAGTTTTCGGGCCAATTGGTTCGGGTGGTTTCCCAATTTGTTTAAGTACACGGTTGCTTGCTTGTTTATAACATCGCCAATCCTGGGTATCTTCAGCTCGTGTTCGATATCTTTGTTGCGGATGTACCAAGCCGCTCCAGAGAGTTTACGCAAGATTTGCGACTGCGCCACACGAATTTTGTTTAGATTCGACTTAGCGGCGATGCCATAAACTTGGATGCCATATTTCCAAATAGGAGCCAAGACAACTTTATATATTTTGGTCTTATTGGAAATTGAAAGCTTGTTTCCAGGCCTAAGGAGCCAAGCCATGCTGTGCGCCTTAGTTTTAAGCCGTCGAGCTACATCCGTTACATGGCGTTGGAATGTTAGTCGCTTATCTAGGGTAACACCAAGGTATTTGTGGGCGTCCGATTGTGTGAGCAGCTCTCCATGCAGAAACACACCTGGTGATGTGCCTTTTCTCAGGGTGTAGGTCACGGAAACACACTTTTCCGGATTGATTGCGATGTTCCAGCGAAGGGCCCAGTTTTCAAATTTTTTTAAATAGATCTGAAGCGTATCAGTGGCTGTGTAGACGCAAGTATCCCTGGCCAGGACTGCAGTATCATCTGCAAAGGTGGCAACTAGCAGGTCATTAGGATCTGTAAGCGACATGTTGTTTGCTGATGGCATGTCGTGCGTATAGAGGCTATACAGTGTTGGGCCTAACACACTTCCTTGGGGTACACCTGCTCTGACTCTCTTTGTTTGGGAGGACAGCCCGTCCTGTACAACTTTAAAGGAGCGCTCATGAAGAAAGCTCTTTATTATCAAAAAGAGCTGAGGGTTTAGCAGTCCTTTAAGTTTGTGCAAGAGTCCTGCATGCCACACTCTGTCAAAAGCCTGCTGGATGTCCAGGTAAGCTCCAACGACATACTCCTTTCCATGGAAACCCTCCAGTACATAGTTCACTACGCGGTGTAGCTGCTCGGGTGTGCCATGCCTGAGTCTAAATCCAAACTGAAATTTTGGAATGGCTTTTTGTACCTCACTGGACTGGAGCATTCTTCTCAGGATACACCTCTCCAGTAATTTGCCAAATGCTGGAAGCAGGCTTATTGGGCGATAGGATTCTAGTTCATCTGGTGGCTTCCCGTTTTTATGGAGCATAATGATATTCGCTTTCTTCCAGGCGTTTGGGAAGTGTCCCAGTCGAAGAGCAGAGTTAAAAATCAGTACGAGGAATAACAAAGCTCTGTGGGGCAACAGCTTAATGGAGCGGTTGTCAATGTGATCCTCACCAGGAGCCTTGTTGTTACGAAGGGATTTAATATCATTTTTCACTTCCGTGAGGGAAATCGGCTTTACAGGAAGAGCCATCTGCAGTGGGGCTTCTAGGGATTCAGTAACCAGTTGCACGTGTCTTGGCGATGCTGTCTCAAACGGCTGGAATCTTCCCTCCAAGTTTATGGCAAAAGCTTCAGCTCTGTCCCGAGGAGATTTTGCCCAAGAGCCATCTGGGTTTCGGACCGGAAATTTTGGCGCAACTTGCCTCTTGAATCTCTTCGTGAGCTTCCAGAGCGCGAAGTTAGAGTTTTGATCAGGAGTAACCCTCTCTAAAAACGAGTCAGTTGCCTCTCTTTTTAGGATGGCCAGTACCTTTCTCACTCGGTTAGCTATCCTCCGATACAGTCTGTCTATGTTTGGGTCATTAGTCCTAATGAATTCCCGTCTGAGCCGTTTCTTGAGAGTTAGCAGACCTATTGCTTCTGGAGAGAGAGAGGTTGTTGCGCACGTTGCGTTGGTGAACTGCACCGCCAGGAGCTGCAATTAGAGCTGCATCTTTGATTTTCTCAATAAAAGTTTCAACCGCTTTCTCGATATCATTCGCTGTATTTATCTCTGTATTGAGGTTAAAGGCATTGTTCAGCTCGTCCTGGAACAGGCTAATATTCGAACCAGGTGAAACAATCATCGTAGTAGGAGTGATATTTTAACTCTATCATTGACCAAGAATGCAGTTTAAGCAAAATTGAAATATTCCGATATTTGCGTTCTGCGTTGACAGGATCAGCGTTGAAAGCGATTTGAGCCTTGGATCTCTCCAGCGATACAATTGCATTGCAAATTTTAAAAAGAAGGTTTAATAACAAGCGTTTAGTTTTTCAGCCACACATTAAGGAGATCCTTGGCTTAAAGAGAGTGGAATCTTCAACATCTGGGAAGCTGAGGGAATTTTCCGACGACGATTTTTCCGATTTTATACAGACGAGCCTTGGAGTCGCTGGGCAGTCCAAACGAAATCACGGATTCAATTGTGATTTTTACCTTATTGCAAAAACTCGACATTGAAACTCAATCTAATTGGGAAAGGCATGCCGCATTGAACTATAAGGAATCCTTGCCGTCTGCAGACAACTTCTATATATTTTTGGATAATCGGTGTCAAGAGCTGAAAAGCGTTCAGCATGCCATGAGCTTGCATAAGACCAGTATTAGTCCATCAAATCAAAGATTTAGCCTATTCAGAAGGTCCTTCGTTGAAACTCAGGTAAATTCAGGTCCTAGTTGCGCCTTTTGTGAGGAGCCTACTCACGGAATTTATTCATGTGGTACATTTTTAAACTTATCGCCTGCTCTTCGACACAAGGAGGTTAAAAAATTCGGACTTTGCTACAATTGCTTGAAGCCAGGACATCATACCAAATTTTGCAGTGCTGGGAATTGCCGTTCTTGTGGATCAAGGCATCACTCGCTGCTTCATTTTGAAGTGTTACAACCTGGCCGTCATCATCTTCGAATGGAACATGTGCTGTTCCATCCACTTCTCTTTATGCCCAAGTTTCCCCCTCTGATGTGGTACTTCTGGCTACCGCTGTTGTCCTCGTGCGTAATCGAGATGGTTGGTTCGTGCCTTGTAGAGCATTGCTTGTTACAAGATCTCAGCTAAACCTAATCACAGAGCATATTGCTAATCAATTGCAATTAAAAAAAAAAAAATAAGTCCTCGGTCTTTATTTCAGGACTTGGATATGTGGCCGTAGCCACAAATAAATCATCTGTAAATGTTTCTCTAAAATCCAGAACCTGACTGGTTGTCAGCCCAACATCGATGTGGACATTAAGGGATGGAAAATTCCTTCCAATATCGAATTGGCTGATACGTCCTTTTACAAGCCTCAACCAGTGGATTTTTTACTTGGTGCCAGCTTATTCTATGACCTTCTTTGTGTTGGCCAAATTAAAATTAGCCATGAGTTACCACTTCTCCAGAAGACTTGTCTTGGTTGGGTTATAGCTGGAGGAACTCATCAAATTTCAGGTGATTCGCTAGTGGTTATGCAGAAGGACGTAGATCATATTAATTATCGCCTGGAAGAGTCGGTCAGAAAATTCTCTGAAATGGAAAGTTGTGAAAAGGCTGTTCGTCTAAGAAGCAAGGAAGAACAAGAGTCTGAAGACCATTTCAAAAAGGGCTGTATTCGTATGCCTTCTGGAGAGTATCTTGTTCGTTTGCCATTCAAGCACAATCTGGAACTGTTGGGCAAATCTTACACGCAAGCATACAAGCGATTTTTAAACCTTGAAAGAAAGTTGACTAGCCCTCCTGATTGGCAGGAAAGGTACTCAGCTTTCGTAAGGAAATACTTGGATCTGAAGCACATGTCGGTGGTTACTCCTGGTTTAATAGGCCGCTGTAAATATTTCTTGCCGCATCACTGTGTAGTGAAGGAAGACAGCACAACGGCAAAACTTCGAGTAGTCTTTGATGGATATGCTGCATCTTCAACTGGATACTCCTTCAATAATGTCCTGATGGCAGGTGCTAGCATACAACCTAAATTGTTCGAGGCACTTATTCGTTTCAGTTCCTACCCGGTCGCTCTAACTGGGGACATATGCAAAGTGTACCGATGCGTGAGGGTCAACGAGGAAGACAGTTTTTATCAGTGCATACTTTGGAGTGATTCTCCTCAAAATCCAATCGAAATTTATAAATTAGACACGGTTACATATGGTACCAAGGCAGCCGCATTTCTATCCGTGAGAGCAATGCACGAGGATGAAATTGAGGTCATTTCAAAATTAGAAAATGGTACTCGAGTCATCCCGAAGTGCTTAATGGATTTGCAGAAGACGAAAAAGAAAAATTCTTAAAATTTGAGTTTAGTATGGAAAGCCTTCTCTAACCGGTTGCTCTTTTCGCTGTCTCTACGATCTAGACGATCGGTCCTATCCGCTATTGCACGATTCTTCGGTCCTCTTGGGCTGCTTGGACCTGTAATTACGAAGGCAAAAATATTCTTGCAACGCCTTTGTAAAAACCGATTATCATGGATTGAGAGCCTACCTTTGGAACTTCACACAACCTGGCAGGAAATCTCCAATGGATTTTTTAATTAACCATTTCACTGATTTTTCGACGCTAGCCAAGAATGGTGCATGGTGGATGGTGCATGGTGCATGGTGCATGGTGCATGTCTATATGTAGTATCGGGAATTCAAGTGCGGTCCAGTCATTTGCTATGTTCCAAATCTCGCGTAGCCCCTCTGAAGACTCAAACCATACCAAAGCTGGAGTTAAGTGGAGCCTTACTGCTGGGCAAACTTGTATCCGAAGTCAAGCAGATGGGCATCTTTAAAGGACCGACTTATTGCTGGTCTGACTCCACAGTAGCTCTTGCGTGGATTCGAGAAGAGTCCTTTCGTTTCCACACATTTGTGGCAAACCGAGTGGCTACTATTCAGGATCTCAGTAGTAGCGTAGAATGGCGTCATGTGTCAACATCGTTAAATCCTGCTGACATTCTGGGTCATTCCGAGCTGTGGTTTCATGGTCCAGCAAATTTGGTTAGCTCTCGAGCTGGTTGGCTTACCCAATATCCTTTAGAGAAGCCCACCCTGGAGTTGCGAATGGATGTGCTAATGGTCAGGGGTCCCAACTGGACTTAGTTGCCAACTCCAAAATGGTCAACAATTTCGGATTCATGCAGCGTGCTTTTGACTTCATTTACAAATTCATTAAAAGACTAAGACATCATGATTTGACTGTTTCAGATATACACGGGGGTAGTTGTATTCTAATGCGAGTTGCGCAATTGGCCCATATTCAAGACGACTTCAAGCAGCTACAATTAACCATAACCATTATGAGATCCAGTTCTATAGCTGCCCTCCATCCTTTTATAGACACCAGAGGCGTACTGCGAGTTTGAGGACGTCTCAAAAATGCATCCCTGGATTATAGTGCGAGACATTCCATCATTTTGCCGAGTCGTCATCCAGGCACTGCTGCAATGATTTCCCATTATCATAAAGTTAACTTAGATGCTGGGTCAGGGTCGAAAAAGGTTGACAAAAGACCTGTATTAAGAAAATGAGATGGAGTGAGCAGATCTAAGTCGTCAGGGTTTTCTGAAAGTGGTAACAATGGCCGTGAGTTAATAATTACTGATATATGACAGACGGGAGTTCGCAGTTCATCAAACTCTAGGAGGGAGTTCCTAACAGAACGGTAAAAATGATTTTTAGCGGTTTTGACTGCAGCTTTTCATAAGCCGCCAAAATGAGGAGAACGTGGGGGAATGGAACGCCAGTCGATTCCATCAGCCACACAAAATTCTCGAACAGACTTCAAATGTTCGCAGCTAAGGAACAATCACTTCATTTTTAGCTCCAACAAAGTTTGAAACATTGTCCGACCATATCTGCTTCGGGCGCCCTCGGGTCAGAATAAATCGCTGTAGTCCAATGAGGAAGTTTTCTGTTGACAGATCCTGCACCAGGTCGAGATGCACAGTGTCGGAGTAGACCGCAAAAGCTTTCAAATCGATATTTAAATGCAATGCGCTTGCGCGCCCTCCAACACAATCCAAAAGCTTATGCGTAAAGCTGGACAGCTGATTTCGCCTGCACACTTTTTTCACTCTTTTTATCTTTGTTACTTTCGTTACTTTTCTTAAGCATACGTGCAATTTTGTAAAATAAAATCAATTTCATTATTATAAAGAAAAAGAACAATACTTTAAATGAAGAACAAAAAAATAGCAAACAAATAAATTATGAACATTCATATAAAACATAAAATAAAACGGGCTTATAAATTTATATATGCAATTTCATTCGGCGAACGTATTTGTTTGTTTGGCGCGAAGGAATTAAAAAATATTACATTGCTCAAAACACACAGCACAGAGTGCGCACTCCACTTTTATAAAAAAAAGGTGCGCAATAGTCCACACCTGTCACCATGTGCATGTGAAGATTCCAAACGCTCCTTTGGCAGATCAGCCATGATATGGTGAACATAATGTGGTTTAGCTCTGAAACATCGAACATATTTTCTGGTGATGCTTGCGACAGTTTTGCGCCCACCAAGAGCCCAGTATTGGTGGCGTAACAGAGCAAGTAGAGATCCTGGTCCTGTGTGTAGATTCTTGAGATGAAAATGCATTATTAATGCTCGTGTAATGGGATGCTATCTAGGCATGATGATAGGATGACATGTGTCGATGTCGACGTTTAAGTTTTGCAACCTTCCACCAACTCTTAACATCCAAAGAATGGTGCCAAAGATGAAAGAGAACTGGAGGCGGCAATCTGTTTTTATACCCTGTACCTAAAAAGGTACAAGGGTATACTAAGTTTTTGTTAATCAAGCACTTGTAATCATCCCAGAGGTGAGCCTTTTGAACCGATCGAATCAGCAACCTAGAACCAAATTGTACGTCTAGCATAGAAAGTCCAGAGCTTCGGATACGTCGAATAAACTTCGCCACATATCCAAAAACACGCTCAAGCTTTGAAAAAGAACTTACAGCCACTCGTTAGATCGATATGGGGAGACACGGCAAAGAGCACTGTTTTGCGAAGTTCAAGGAGTGGTACATCTGGAGAACGAGTTGTAGGCCATTGAGATTGGGGTTTCTGAAGAATGTCTGGACCGTGTAGCCGCAAATCGGAATTGCAGATTTCATCAGGAGAGACTTCCTCGGCAATGCATCAGTGGGATTCCTTGCCGTTGGAATATAATGTCGACGAATCAGTCCAGCAATAAAAACGGCCTGAAAGTAAGCTCATCTGAAAAATCTGATTCATCACTTTGGAAAGCACAGCAGCTCCAAACAATTCCAATTTAGGCACGGTCTGAGTTTTTACAGGTGCAACTTTCGATTTCCTTGCACACGACATAACTGCATCCTCCATACGGCTTTATACTGGCATCGCAAAATTGATGCACCTCACAAGTGCTATCACGAAGAAGAACTAATCGAGTGAAATTAAAGCGCTGAGAACTGTGTATTTTGTTACAAAAGGTATCCCACCCTGTGTTGAGATGTTCCTGAAAGCTTTCATCCCAATCTAAGTTCGCAGCCCATAATTGTTGCAAAAATATTTTGGCCTTTGTGATTACTGCCCCAATCAATCCAAGAGGATCATAGCATCTTGCTATGGACGATAAAATGGAGCGCTTTGATGGTTTTGATTAGAAACCTTTAGGGGTGAATGAAAATATTAATTTGTCGGTTGAAGGATCGCAAGCGAGGCCAAGAGTTTTTGTGAAAACACTTCCATCATCAAATTTTAGAAACTTATCTTTAGCGCAATGTAAAATATCATACAAAACGGTCGGATCATTTGAGCACCATTTTCTGAGGTTAAAATATCCTCTTGCTAACGAGCCTGTCGTTTGATGCATTATATTTCGGACAGATTGCCCATTTGAGTGTACCTGTGTGTGGCCCGACACCGTTGAATTTGATTTGTTTCGATTCAAATTTAACATATGTGCAAATCGAGAAGTTATTAAATGAACTTGAGAACCATTATCCAAAAGTGGACTACATGGAACGAATGATCCTGAACGGGACTTGATTAAAATAACTGAAGTAGCTAGAAGCGCAAAACCAGGTTCTCAATTCTGGGCAACAAGAGAGGTGGGTGAGGCAAGTGTTGATGCAGCTTCAGAGTTAAAATAAATGAATGCTGAGATTTCGAAGGACTTTGAAAATGCGATGAATTTGAGTCTAAATGAAGTAGAGTGTGATTGACACTACATGTGCGGCATGTACTTGATGTACAAACTCGAAGTTGATGGCCTGGCTTTAAACAGTTGAGGCACAAGCTCATCCTTTTTGCTTCTTTAAGCCGAAAATAAGGTGAAAGAAATTCAGTGAGCAGACTCATTACAAAATATACAAACAGGTTTCTTAGAAGAAACAAATGATTTATTAGTGTTAATTTTTATAGTCTTTCCCACCTAAAAGCCAGGTGCGGAGGTTGTCGTGGCTTGTTCAATATTATCCAATTTTCGACAGCGGTTTTCCAAAAAATCTGTGAACTGCTTACATGTGGGTATAGTCTCCTCCCAACATGCTTGTGTTATGGCATCCAATTTTTGTAGTAGAATAAGAACTTCTTTTGCACTTCCAAGTGTTAACAGTGCTCGCATATGTGCATTGAGTCCATCGGAGAACTGACGCAGTCTTTTTGCAGAGGAAATATCCACTCTCTTAAGCCCCAAAATTTTAGAAATGTGTGCCTGGAAAACTAAGCGTTTATTATTAAACCATTTATCAAGTAGATCCAACGCCACAGCATAGTTGCTACTGGAAATCTCTAACACTCGGATTGTGTCTAATGCCGAGCCCTGGAGACACGATTTTAAATGTTGGAACTTCTCAATGTTTGTTGTGTCCGAATCCTTGTCAATGATGGTGGAAATCATTGACATAAAATCAGCGTGTTCCGTGTATCCTCCATCGAAGGTTGGCAACTTAAGCTATGGCAACCGAGACTTATTTGCCACAAGAAATGTTGGTTCCTCCGACACAGCATCCTGCCGAAGTCATTTCGAAGTCATTTCGAAGTACACTGCCAATTTCTCCGAAGTCAAGTTCTTCTAGTGCGTCATGCACAACTTTGAACGATTGGTGCGTTTGCTCAATTAGTTTTAGGCGCACCACAAGATTGTCAGTCGATAATTTTGTATTAATTTTACCCGCAGACTCAAAAATAGCTTGAGCTTTTTTCTTTAAAAAGAACACCCTGTTTTCGGTCGCACTATCACCGTTAATAGGCATGGTTCAATGCACTGTTCGAATAAACGAAATAGAGAATAACTAAAAACGGGCATCGTATGATCAAAAATAACGCGCGCGACAACAAAAGCAAAATTGCAATGCGTTTATGTGTGTATGTATGTATGTATGCGCTTTGGACGTTTGCTTTGCATATACAGTAGAACCAGATTTTGCCTTTTAAGTTTATATCACGCACTTTATATTTGAATTGATGCCCCTTTATCACGTCGGGGTCACCAAAATGTTGCGCTAACAATATTTTTTGTTAGCTTTTATGCGAATATTATCGCTTGAAAGTTTCAGGAATAAAAAGGTCACAATACGGTTTGAGTTATAAACAGGGTTTAATTTTGTTGATTATTCGAGAATTAATGTTGTACAAAATATTACCGACACGGCCGATTAATATTAAAAACTTGACAATGAATTTAGGCGAAATTTGCGAGAGAAAACAAAGTGCGGCACGGCCGGCTAAAGCGAGAAAAAATTGCCAATAAGAAAGAAAGATAATGCAGAAGGCAATAAGAAAACAATGAATTAGAACTAGATCAGAACTTAATTAAGCTAAGCTAGATAAGCTTTTAGATTGAGCGCCAAATTCAAATGCGCCGCATAACCAAACAATGACGTTAAAACGATTTTTGCACTTTCGATCGGTCCTATGGGAGCTATATGATATAGTAGTCCGATCAGATCGAATCTTTACATCCATATTGACAACATATAAGAACTATTAACTGCCAATTTTCGTAATAATGTGATAACAAACAAAAAAGTTATAACCTAAAAACTTTTTACTTTTTTTGAGGTTGTTGTGGTTTTATGCTTTTTATTGCGATCCTAATTCGGATATCGAAAAAATTTAAAAAACTTGATCTAACATGCAGAACAAATGATTATTAGCAACAAACCGGATCTTTCTAGGCGTTACTATCTCTGAGAACGAGATGTTCATACAGACTCACAGACAGACAGACGGACATGGCTAGATCGATTTCTCCAGTCACCCTGATCATACTTTAGGTAACTTTGGGAGGTCTCCAACATCTCCTTATCTATGTTAGGTACATTTGACAAACTCAATATACCCTTGTACCTTGTAAGGTACAGGGTATAAAAACTTATACAAAATCATAAATAACCCGTTTTCTGACAAAAAAGCACAGAAATCGGATTTTTAACCGATTATACCTATGGAAGCTATATGATGTATGTTGCCGCTAAGTCCAAAAAATTAGCGTCCAAGTCCAAAAAATTAATATATGTCTTGGCCGCCTAATACTGACTGGCTGCCAAATGCACATGTTCTGATTTTAATATCTAGTGAATATCGTAAAGACCAGTTAGGCGATAGACGTACATCGCACAAAAGGGATCAGCGATTAACGTGCGTACGTCGCACAAAACGGATAGGCCGATCATTTAACCCTATATGGCTCTCTAGTTAATTTTTTGGACTTAGCGGCAACATTCTCCCCCCAGTAAACTCGCTCTCCTTGGGCTGGTTTGCTTCAGTTATGCCGACGTCCAGAACAGCTAACTTAGCTACGGGTCGCTGCAGGGTCCCACTGGCGGTTTTGATAACCGCACGTCTTACTTGGTTATCTTTGGCTAGCTGCGTTTGTATAACTATTCCTTTGGGCCAGGAATTTCGAGGTAAATTCTCGTCGACGACTACGACGACATCTCCAACTTTTATTGGGGGCTTCTTGGTGAACCATTTTCCGCGTCGCGCAAGGTCAGGAACATATTCACGCACCCAGCGTTTCCAGAAGTGATCCGCGAATAATTGTGTGGATTGCCACATTTGGCGCACTGCATTAGTTGTGTCAAAAATCTGCTTGTAGCCGCTAGGTGACCCTAATAGTAGATGGTTGGGTGTGATGGCGTCGTCGTCTTTGGCGTCCAGGGATACAAAAGTCAAAGGCCTCGAGTTTAGAATGAACTCGACTTCCCAGAGTGCGCTTTGCAGACTTTCGCTCGAGAATTTCATCGTTGGGCAGATAGCATAAAGTACCTTCTTAGTCGATCGCACGAGCCGCTCCCATGCTCCCCCCATATGAGGAGCCGCTGGAGGGTTGAATCTCCACTTGACATTTTCAAACGATGCTTCTATTTCGTTAAAGTTGACTTTCTGAAGCTCGTCACAGATGATTTTTTCGGCTGCCTTGAAATTGGTCCCGTTGTCAGAGAAGATTTCTCGGGGCGTGCCGCGGCGATTAGTAAAATTTCGTATGCACATTATGCATGACGCCGTGTCGAGAGATGATGCTGTTTCCAGGTGTACTGCCCTGACTGTTAGACAGGTGAAGATTACTCCCCATCTTTTCTCTCGTCGTCGTCCCACATTCACCAATATTGGTCCGAAATAATCAATTCCGACATAGGTGAATGGACGCTGATGATGGGCCAGTCGTGAGAGGGGTAGTGATGCCATCTGGGGTATATTCGGTTTTGCGTTCTCGTTTTTACACCTTTGGCACATCCTTCGTACTTGTTTGTAAAGAACTCGCAAGCGTGGTATATAATAGACGCCTCGAATTCTATTGATACATGTCTCGTGTGTTGCATGATGCAAAGCCTCGTGATGATGCTTCACAACGAGTAATGTTATGTTGTGTCCATAGGACAATACGATTTGATTCTGGATATTGAGGTTTTCGGCTCGTCCTCGAATACGCAGCAATTTATCCTCATCTAGAAATACATTCAAACTTATTAATTTTGAATTTGCATTAATTTTTTTACCTTGATTCAATAGCGTAATTTCTTCATGAAATTCAGACCATTGGGCATAACGCAGCAAAGCTATTTTTGCTCGTTGGATATGTTCAAAGGATACTACTGATGGCACAGTCTCCTTTCTTAGTTTGGCTCGCAGTTTCTCTATGTAGAGAATGAATGTTGCAAGGGCTCGGTATAGTTTCCTCCAGCCAGAGAAACCTTCCGTGTTGAAAGTGGGTTTTGGTGACGAACTTTTGATGAAAAATATATTTTGTCTGATCTCGTCTTTAGTTGTTGGGCCCAAGTCGGCGCATTTTGGCCACTCTAATTTGTCGAGTAGTAGATAGCTTGGACCACTAAGCCAGTTAGATATATTTTTAGAGGTGGATTCTTTAGTTGCGAGATCTGCAGGGTTGAGGTCGGTTGGGACCCAATTCCATTGGCTGGCATCTGTGAGTTCCAAAATTTCTGCTACCCGATGCATAACATATTGTTGGAATTTACGAGGGTCCATATGTAGCCACTTCAGGACTGTTTTGGAATCTGACCAGTAATAAGTTGAATTGATGGTGATTTTTTTGTTTTTTAGGATTTGTTTGCTCAATCTGGCTCCCGTGACCGCAGCTTGAAGTTCCATTCTTGGTATCGATAAAGGGTTTAGTGGGGCTACTCTCGATTTCGAGGCAACGAAGCTCAAATACGTGTTGTCTCCATCGCAAATTCGTAGGTAGCTTACGGCAGCATATGCCATTTCGCTAGCATCAGTAAAGACATGAAGTTGAACGTCTTGCAGTCTATTGCTATTTTTAAAGTAGCACCGTGGAATGGACACGCTTGAAATTGTCGGCAAGAGTCGTTTCCACCGGATCCATTTACTGAGTAGTTCGTTGGGAAGTTCATCGTCCCAACCAAGTTTTTCTCGCCATATCTCTTGAAGTAATATTTTGAGCTCTATTGTGAAGCAAGATAAAAAACCCAGCGGGTCGTAAATTGACATTAATACTTGCAAGAGTTCACGTTTTGTTGGCGGATTCTCGCATTCCAGAATGTTACGCTTTAGTTTAGCGAACTTCAGCCTAAAGGCAAAGTTGTCCGATTCGGGAATCCAGAATAGGCCGAGAACCTTTTCGGTTTCAGTGATTTCGATGGCCTTTTCCGAAGTTAACGCGCTACCTAGCTCATCCAGGACCTCTTTGGAATTGGAGGCCCAGTTTCTAATATGGAAACCGCCTGCTGCATGGATGCGTCTAACTTGTGAGGTAATTTTGGCGACTTCTGCTGCGTTTTGGCCACTATAGATAAAGTCATCTACATAATGGAAATCCTTGACGGCTTGTGCTGCTTCTGGATATTCGTTTTGAAATCGGTCCGCATTTTTATCCCGGATGAAGTGCGCTATGAAAGGTGCGCAATTAATTCCAAAGGTAAGTGCCTCCATAGCGTAGACACTCGGCTCGTGAGATTCGTCATTTGGATCCCACCATAGAAATCGCTGTACATGTGTATCAGTTGGTCTCACACGAATCAGGTGAAACATTTCGGATACATCACCGCAAACGGCTACTCTTCCTACACGGAATGAGATTAACAGATCCCAAAGTGAGTTTAGAAGATCTGGCCCGCTGAGTAGGAAATCGTTCAGGGCCATTCCTCCAGATTTTGCGGCTGCATCCCAAACTAGTCTTACTCTTGCTGGCTTGTTCGGGTTGCGTATAATAAATGTAGGTAGATACCAAACTCTCCTATTTGGTATAGCTAATTCGGCACGAGTAAGCTTTCGTGCATAATTTTTCTGGACAAGATTGTCCACCTCCTTTTGAGTTTGGTGCCTTAATTCAGGTTGCTTTAAGAATCTGCGTTTGAGGCACTTCAGTCGTCTAAGAGCTCCTTCATAGCTGTCTGGCAGAGTTGAATCGTCGTCTTTCCAGGGCAGACCAACTTCAAATCTATCATCCTTTAGTACGGCAGTCGCTTCCAGGACGGCTAGTGCTTTCAAGTCTTCGGCTGAAGTGATCTTTTTCTCCGGGGCAGCGTCGATTGAAAACGCCCGTTTTATGGCCTCGTGCAGTCTTTTCTCTGACTGGATGCAACAGGTGTGCACATTTACATGACCTCTCGTAGATTCACTCGACGTGGAGCTCAGAAGCGTCCACCCCAAACGTGTTTTTGATGCTATAGGTTGATGCCATAATCCTTCGCGAATTTTAAGAGGCACTGCCAAATGCCAATTATTTACGCCTATAAGAATTGTCGGTCGAGCGTTTTTATATGACGCTATCGGTAGTCCTGCTAAATGAGGAAACTTTTCAGACAGTTTCAGCATGTCGATGGTTTGTACAGGAAGGCCCAGGTTGCCTACGCTGTGCACATTCTTCAGAGCAAACTTCTGGCCGGTGTGTGTATTAGCTATGGTCAGTGTTGCTCTCTCTGATTCGTCTTCAAGGCGTGTGGTGTCGTCTGTCCATTTAAGACACAGAGATTCTTGAACGCCTTTTATTCCCAGCTGCTTGAAGATTTTATTTTCGATGAGAGTCACCGATGATCCCTCGTCTAGAAATGCAAAAGTATGGATTATTTTGGTTTTACCATGCAATTCAATTGGAATAATACGGAAATTTGTTTGGTCCGAGCTGTGGTGTGTGTGGATCTGGCCATTCTCTTTTTTGGCCACATGTTGGTTCGAGCTACTTGTCGGGGTAGCTCCTGTTGTTGGTTCTTCGTGTAATAATGGGTGGTGCCGGTTATTGCAGCCTCGAATTCCGCATGTCTTCTCCCTCTGGCACTTTTGTCAGTGGCTGTTCATACATCTCTGGCAAAGTTTATTAGCGTTAATTATTTCCCTTTTCTGTTCAAGAGACATAGCCTTGAATGATGCACAGGTTGCCACCTTGTGTCCTGTCTTGTTACACACAAAACATTTAGCTTGGTCGGGTTTCGTCACGTGATTGTAGGTGTGGTGATGCAAGTTGCCGTTTTTTCCATGGTAAAGAGGAGAAGTTACTTGGCTGGCAGCTTCAGCAATATTAAAGAGCCATTTACTAAAATTTTCCAATGAAGGAGTGTGGGAATGTTTTGGGTAGATAGCCCACTGTAGTTTCAGTTGTGGTGGGAGCTTTTCCACCAGCTCTTGAACGAGCATCGGGTTTTCCATATGACTTGTCAGGTCACATGCCTCCATTGTGGAATATATATTTCTTACGCACAGTGCGTACTCTATGATCGGCTCTAACTTATCTTTTAGGACGCTCTGTTGTCTTGCCTTTTCCAGTAGCGTTTGCAGAATATATTCAGGTCGACCAAAACACATTCGCAGGGTTTGAATGATTTCGGGGACCATCGCCGGCAGCAATAACTTACTTTGAACTAACTCGCGTGCTTTGCCTTTCAAGCACGCTTGAAGCCGTATCAAGTTCTCAGCATTGGTATAACCGGCGATCTCCGTGCTTGTTCGGAAGCTGCTATAGAAAAGGGGCCAGTTTTGGGGGTTGCCGTCAAAGTATGGTAACTCCTTCGGGATCGCTTGTCTCGCCGCTAGTTGTGTTGAACTTGGCATTTGCATGCTGTTAGTATCGAATGGTTGTAGTTTCGGCGTAGCTTGCGATTTATAAACTTGATGATCAGTTGTGAGTTCGACTGGCTGCTCCGTTGTGGCTGAGAGCCAAGGCCATAAAGGTTGGGCCTCTACACGTGGCCGTTCTCGCGCGGTTGCCCGCGTGTCAGTAGTTGAGGTTAGGTATGTTGACTGTGGCAAATGGGTTGACGCACGGACTGGCCTGTTATATAAGTGCCACGTGTCGCGCACGGCAGCAATGCCTCCTGTCGCCATAGTTGTTGTTGGAGTCGTCGTATAAGTGGAAACTGCATCTTGGAACGTATTCGATGTGCCCATAGGCCAGGCTGGCGCGCAGAGTCGAACTTCAAAATCCATTCCAGTTTGCGTTTTCTTTGGTTTGGCCGGCGATGAAAATGCCTGAGGACCATCCTTATGGGTGTAACATGCTCGAGATGGTTGAGGGTTTGCCATTAGAGTTGTGCTAGTGTCGCTTGCTAGACTTGAGCAATCACATTTCCAGCTGTCGTCGAATTCACTGCTGTTGTCGCCAGCACATTCAAAATGATACCACGCGCAGCATCGGTTGCATTGCACCATCCGATCACTATCCTCCTGCGTGCACTTCTTACAATGGTACACTCCACTTGACAATTCTGCGTTCGGCATATTGACGATCCAAATATCACTATCGAAACTTTGACTTTAGTTCGACTGGGTTTAAGAACCGAAGTCGAGCCAATTATTTTATTGAATTGGCTTTAGTTTCATATATTAATTTTAAAGAACTGTGAGCCGTAAATAGGCTACCAATAAATTTTAAAAGCACTCAAGTTTACAGTTCAAGTTTTATTCATTTATTTTCAATTATCAGAGAGCTTTAAAATTAATATTAGGTTGTCAAATATCTCCCTTCCGCCTTTTTGTCTTTTGAATTTCGCGGCTATGTACAAAGCGCTACAGAGCTCGTATCTGGCAACACTATACATAATTTGAAAGGTCTTGACATAACCTACAAAACGTCGCTACGCATGGTTAGTTTGAATATTTCGTTCAACAGTTATAGACGTGTAAACATGGAGTTCACTAACGCCGAAATTCGCGCTATTTTAAAGTTTTCCTTCGTTAAAGGCAAATCCGCTAGAGAAACGTTCCGTGAGATTAATGGTGTTTTGGGGGATGGTACTCTATCACTTCGAACCGCGGAGGAATGGTTTCGACGATTCAGAGCCGGTGAAAACGACACCATGGATAAGCCAGCCGGCGGAAGACCTGTGACGACAAATACCGATCAAATCATGGAATACATCGAGTTAAACCGGCATGTGGCATCTCGTGACATCGCCCAGGAGATGGGAGTTAGTCACCAAACCATTTTAAACCATCTGCAGAAGGCTGGATACAAAAAAAAGTTTGATGTTTGGGTGCCGCATGATTTGACGCAAAAAAACCTTCTGGACCGAATCAACGCCTGCGATATGCTGCTGAAACGGAACGAACTCGACCCATTCTTGAAGCGGATGGTGACTGGCGACGAAAAATGGATCACATACGACAATATCAAGCGAAAACGGTCGTGGTCGAAGGCCGGTGAATCGTCCCAAACAGTGGCCAAGCCGGGATTGACCGCCAGGAAGGTTTTGCTGTGTGTTTGGTGGGATTGGAAGGGAATCATCCACTATGAGCTGCTCCCATATGGCCAGACGCTTAATTCTACCATCTACTGCGAACAACTGGACCGCTTGAAGCAGGCGATCGACCAGAAGCGTCCAGAATTGGCCAACAGGAAGGGTGTAGTGTTCCACCAGGACAACGCCAGACCACACACTTCGTTGATGACTCGTCAGAAGCTACGGGAGCTCGGATGGGAGGTTTTATCGCATCCACCATATAGCCCGGACATAGCGCCAAGTGATTACCACCTGTTCCTGTCCATGGCGAATGCCCTTGGTGGTGTAAAGTTGAACTCAAAAGAGGCATGTGAAAAGTGGCTGTCCGAGTTCTTCGCAAATAAGGAGGGGGGCTTCTTCGAGGGAGGTATTATGAAGTTGCCGTCTAGATGGAAACAGATTATCGAACAAAACGGCGCATATTTGAACTAAATCCGATCACTGTATCACTTTTTATAAAGCATTGAATAAAGAGCAAAAAAGCGGAAGGGAGATATTTGACAACCTAATATATGTCTTGGCCGCCTAATACTGACTGGCTGCCAAATGCACATGTTCTGATTTTAATATCTAGTGAATATCGTAAAGACCAGTTAGGCGATAGACGTACATCGCACAAAAGGGATCAGCGATTAACGTGCGTACGTCGCACAAAACGGATAGGCCGATCATTTAACCCTATATGGCTCTCTAGTTAATTTTTTGGACTTAGCGGCAACAATGTAGGTGTCAAATTTTATTAAAACTTTGCACAGCTGCTGGGTATTTTAAAATTCACATTGTTTTTTAATTTTAATAAAATATCTTTAAATTTAAAGAAATTATAACGTTAAAACGATTTTTGCACTTTCGATCGGCCCTATGGGAGCTACACGATATAGTAGTCCGATCAGATCGAATCTTTACATCCTTATTGAGAACATATAAGAACTATTAATTGCCAATTTTCGTAATAATGTGATAACAAACAAAAAAGTTATGACCTATAAACTTTTTACTTTTTTTGAGGTTGTTGTGGATTTATGCTTTTTATTGTGATCCTAATTCGGATATCGAAAAAATTTAAAAAACTTGATCTAACCTGCAGAACAAATGATTATTAGCAACAAACCGGATCTTTCTAGGCCTTACCATCTCTGAGAACGAGATGTTCATACAGACGCACAGACAGACAGACGGACATGGATAGATCGATTTCTCTAGTCACCCTGATCATACTTTAGGTAACTTTGGGGGGTCTCCGACGTCTTCTTCTCTATGTTTCATACATTTGACAAACTTAATATACCCTTGTACCTTGTAAGGTACAGGGTATAAAAACTTATACAAAATCATAAATAACCCGTTTTCTGACAAAAAAGCACAGAAAACGGATTTTTGACCGATTATACCTATGGAAGCTATATGATATAGATGTCAAATTTTGTTGAAACTTTGCACATCTGCTGGGTATTTTAAAATTCACATTGTTTTTTAATTTGAATAAAATATCTTTAAATATAAAGAAATTATGACGTTAAAACGATTTTTGCACTTTCGATCGGCCCTATGGGAGCTATATGATATAGTAGTCCGATCAGATCGAATCTTTACATCCTTATTGAGAACATATAAGAACTATTAACTGCCAATTTTCGTAATAATGTGATAACAAACAAAAAAGTTATAACCTATAAACTTTTTACTTTTTTTGAGGTTGTTGTGGATTTATGCTTTTTATTGCGATCCTAATTCGGATATCGAAAAAATTTAATAAACTTGATCTAACCTGCAGAACAAATGATTATTAGCAACAAACCGGATCTTTCTAGGCCTTACCATCTCTGAGAACGAGATGTTCATACAGACGCACAGACAGACAGACGGACATGGCTAGATCGATTTCTCTAGTCACCCTGATCATACTTTAGGTAACTTTGGGGGGTCTCCGACGTCTCCTTCTCTATGTTACATACATTTGACAAACTTAATATACCCTTGTACCTTTTTAGGTACAGGGTATAAAAATCGGTTATAAAAAACTTGACCCATGAGAATTATATCGATTGTATACGAAATAGGAAAACATTTTATGGTGAACAAAGAGTCATTAGAAGTAGAAATCATACACTGTATATTAAAATAGTTAATAAAGTTAGTTTAAATTATAAAGATGATAAGAGATTTATAGAAGACATTGGGATTAGTCCTCTAGCTAGGGGGCATTATAAAATAATACGAAATAATGTATTATAACTGAACAATTTTGAATAATCTTAATATTGTATATTTATTTATATATTGATATTTTACACTTATATACTTACTTATTTACACGTTTTACACGTTTCGAGTCGAATTAATGATCTGTCTTGCGACTAAGATCAACGCTGGAATAATTAATAAAACTAAACGCAATGAATACGTTTCAAGTCTTTATTTTTTGAAGGCCAACTTAAGACTGACTGTACAGAGTTTACTTAGTTTCTAAGCGGGCGCAAGTAATGCATTTAGTCAGCATTTAGTGCTCACAAAGCTTATTGGATTATTGTATAACAGTTTTGCGCGCTCTTCGTATTTCGATCTATTCACATGTTTTGCCTATGCAAGCTTATTTGTATGGTCTGGGGGTCTGTTGATGTGAGCATAATATGTGAAGCATAATATGCTACTTCCCTCTCCTTAAAAAAGAAGCTTATGCTTTTACTGAATTTATTGAATACAATTTGGTAATGGAGTTGGATTTGGCTCTTGTAGCTCTGGTTTAGATTTGAATTTTAAGTAGGTGAGTACAATACAAATTATAAGGCTTATGATTAATACAATTTACACAGACTGTGATATTTTTTTTTTTTTTTTGATATTAATTTTACAATGTCTTCATGTTCTATTGGTTTTATTTTTTATTAGTTCTAAGGGTGTATACAATGGGGTAAGATTTATTTCAGGATTCAAATTATTTTTTACTTAACGTTATTTTTCCAATTTTTATTTTACATTGTTTTATCGTTATAATTTTGTTGCCGTTAATTGTTATAATTTTGTTTATTTCTTGACAATTTTGTTCTATAATAGTATCGTTTACATTCCAAGTAAGGATATTGTTCGGTTCTATGTATTTAATTATTTGGTTGACCGTAGTAGGGACAAAATTACATATTGGGCTGGTTTTTTTTTTTTTTTTTTTTTTTTTTTTTTATAATATTCTTAATACATTCATTATTTATTTCTTTATAATTTTGATTGTAAATTTTATCTTGTTCTTCAAAATAAGTGTCTTTTTCTAAGTGATCAAGTTGAAAACCATTACTGTCTGGGTAGGGTATTATATTAATAGTATGAACAGTTTTTTGTTAATAGGGATGTGTGCGATAATAAGTATTTGGTTAGTGTTAATCCAGGTTGACGTTTTTGTTTGTAATATATTTTTACTGTCTACGTTGTCTAGTTTGTCGTAATTAAGTAATTTTGGATTTGTTGAGTTTGACATAGTTTTGCGCAAGTAAAGAGGATATTCAAGATGAACCAGGGGCCTGTAGAGTAGGAATTTGATTAATTTTTTTCTTTTTTTTGAATTGGGATTTGTAATAACGTGTTTCTCTGTTTCTGGTAGTAATTTTGTAATGATCGTCATCTGTTTGTTCCACATTGTTTGTTAGTTTATACGGATTTTCTAATTTACCCTTTTGTAATGGCCCTTTTCTGTATCTAGTGTCCACTTCGTATTCGGTTCTGTTTTTGTTTATTTCATTAATTACTTGTTCCTTGTTTTGTTGTGTATTTAGGGTCGGTTGTCCAGCGTAAAGGAATATGTGAGCAGGAGTTTGTCCAGTAGTATCATGTTTGGTTTTGTGGTTGTAAATAAAAAGTATTGTCTCTATTTTGCTTAATTTGGCTTCATTGTCGTCTGAGGTTTTTATTATACGGATTTTTTCATTTATTGTTTTGTGAAATCTTTCTATGTCTGCAACACCTGTTTTTGTAGTATTCAGTTGTAATTCTATATCTTCGGTCTCTAGCCATCTTTTAAGAGCTAAACTGGAGAATGCGCCATCTCTATCTGCTTTTAGAATTCTGGGTTTTCCTAATTGATTAAATATGCGCATAAGAGCATTTTTGCACTCTATCCAATCTTTTGCTTTTATCTGTTCAAGGGTGGCGAACTTAGAATAGATGTCTATGCAGCTCAAATAATGATTGCCTTCAGAAGAATAGATGTCTACTACAAATTTATCGCGGCAATGTTCGGGTTTGGGTGTGATTTTCATTGGCATTTTTGTATCGCGATGTTCTGTTTTTGCCAGGTTACAAATTTGACATTCGTTAATTATGTTCTGAATAAGGAGTTGGCTATTGGGATAGTAATAGGTTTCGCCGAAAAGTTTGTTAGTTTTCTGAATTCCTGGGTGCAAGAGCTTTTCGTGTGTAGTTAAAACCAATTCCTTAAACTGTGCATAAGTGGGAATGTTTTTTAGTAGAATAAGACTTCGGAAGATTTTAGTGTATCTTGGATTCATACTTTCTTGATAAGCGCTTTGAATTATTTCGAAATCAGCGTCACTATCTATGTATAAGGCACTAGTTTTAGAGCAAAAATGGTCGCGTAAGTATTGTTTGGCTATTTCTGGAGTCATCTCTTTGTAAGAGATGTGTATAATTTGTTTTTTGAAATAAGTTTCACGTTCTATTTTGTTTGGACCCTTGAAAAATATAACTTGTCGTTTGTGATAATTGATGGGTCTCTCCGACAGTCCTATTAAGTTGCTATTGTCTTGTTCTGCGCTATGTTGTGTAGATTCATTGGAAAATGTTTCTTCTATTGTTACTCTAGATAGTGCGTCCGCGACATGATTTTCCTTCCCTTTAATATATTTTATATCAAAATCATATTCCGAAAGTCGAATCTTCCATCTTGTTAATTTAGCATTAGGTTCTTTCAATTTATGTAACCAGCACAATGGCTGATGGTCGGATGCTACCTCGAAATGTCGTCCCAATAGGTAATGTCGGAAGGATTTAGTGGCCCAAACTATGGCTAACAATTCTTTTTCTATGGCACTGTAATTAATTTCGTGTTCGTTTAAAGTTCTACTGATGTAACTAACAGGGTGCCCATCTTGTGAAAGAACAGCTCCTAAAGCTACGTTACTTGCGTCGGTCGTTAGTGTAAATTTTCTTTCAAAGTTTGGTATTTTTAAAATTGGGTCTTCGGAAATTAGAACTTTTAACTTTTGGAATGCTTCTATGTAATCGTTTTGGTTAGTATCTATTTTGGCTCCTTTTTTCAGACATTTTGTTAGGGGTTTAGCGATATCAGAGAAGTTGGGAATGAATTTTCTATAGTAGCCTGTTAGTCCTAAGAATGCTTTGATCTCTTTGGGTTTTTTTGGTAGTGGGTATTTTCTTATAGCTTCGATCTTTTCGGGGTTTGGTTTAATTCCGTCCTTAGTAATGACATGTCCTAAAAAGGTCGTTTCTTGTTTTAAAAATTCGCATTTATCCAACTGTAGTTTTAGGTTTGCTTGTGATAATTTTTCGAAAACTGCTTGTAGGGATTGTAAATGTTCCTCTAAAGAGGTTGAAAAGACTATAATATCGTCCAGGTATACTAAACAATTTTTATTTAGGAGTGGACGAAGCAGGTTGTTCATACATCGTTGAAATGTAGCGGGGGCATTTTTAAGCCCAAAAGGCATTCGCGTATATTCGTAATGACCATGTTTGGTCGAAAAAGCGGTTTTTGGTATAGATTCTGTATCCATTTCTATTTGGTGGAAGCCTTTTGCGAGATCTATTGTTGTGAAGTAGTTGCATTTACCTAATTTCCCTAATATTTCATCCATATTAGGTATAGGATATCGGTCATTTATAGTTATTTCATTTAATTTTCTGTAGTCGATTACAATGCGAAATTTTTTCTGTCCGGAAGCGTCTAATTTTTTTGGTACAACCCAGATGGGGCTAGAATATGGAGAATTGCTTTCTTTTATGATCCCTTGATTTAGCATGTCTTGGATCTGACATTCTACTTCTTTTTCATAAGTTTGGGGATAGCTGTATAATTTTGAGTAAATTGGAATATTGTGTGTGGTGTTGATAGTATGTTTTTCTTGGTTGGTAAATGTAAGTTTGTCACCTTCGTGGTATTGGATATCTTGGAATTTTGTTAATAAATCAGTTAATTTATTCTTTTCTTCTGTGTTCAAATGGTCTAGTCGGAATAAGTTATCTTGGAGTGTGGAAGATTCCAGAAATATAGGGTCTTGTTGAAATGAAGGCTCTATTTGAATGTGATTTTGTTCTATGGTGTATTCAGTATTAGTCAATTTATATTCTTTATCAAATAAGTTAGCTGTTCCTTTTTTGTAATTAATTACTGCTTTAGCTTTAGTCAATAATTTGCGTCCGATAAGCATATCATAATGACCTGAGAACTTGTGAATTAGGAATTCTTGAGCAATAGGAAAGTAGTTGTTTGGTGGTAAGTTAGTAATTTTGTTTATAATTAATGGGCCGTTACTGGTATGGATCAGGTGATTGGTTTTTTGGACAGGTGTTTCGAATATATTTCTGGTTAACATGTTTATTGTGGAACCGGTGTCTATTAGGCATTTTAAATTTTTATCGTTGTGTTTAATTACAATGTATTGGCTTGATCCGGGGCTGCTAAACGAAAATTTTCGGCTTGTTCAATGTCATCTGATTCGTTGTCATTCAATTCGGTTTCCCTTTCTATCTGGATTGGATTATATTGTTCTTGTTCAGGAGGATACTGAACTGATTCAGGAGTGTCGCATAATTGATAAGGATAAGTTTGATATTGTGAGTAGTCTGGGTAGTAAGGGAAGTAGTAGTTGTAGGGGTACGGGGACTCAGATTGACCGGGTGCTTCTTCTTGATATCTCATTTCTTCAATGCTCATTTTTGATTGTCCACTGTCAGATGGTCTTTGTCTTTTAGCAGGGTTGCCTGTTGTCAAATTTCCTCCTGGAGGATAATTGTTTAGCAAGCCTGCATAGTTAGGTCCGAAACGGTTTTGGTCAAATACGTTTTGTCGGTGGAATGGTGGTCTTGGTCTGGGTGGTTGCATAGCAATTGTGTTAGGTAGTATAGGAGCATGAACTGGTTGATACATGGGGTATGGATTAGGGTTAATCCTGGGCATGGGAGGTGGTATGTAAGTAGGTGGTCGGTAATAGGGTTGGTAAGTAGTGTTGAAAGATGGTTGAAAAGGTGTAATAGGTTTGGTTTGATTATTTATTGGTCTATTTTGCAAATGGTTTTGTGTTTTATTTACATTTGGTGTTGATTTAGCTTTATCATTAATTAGAGTTGGTGTTTCGTAAAGACCTTTTTCTTGCAATATGTTTATGAGTGATCTTAAATTTGTAATATTACAATTAATTATCCTGAGATAAATATGATTTGGCAACTTTTGTATTAGATTTTGAATGCTGTCTTCAATTAGTCGATTGAATAATGTAGTTTCTGAACCATTGTTTTCAAGTTCCAACTTACTTGTTAATGTTTGTCGTCGTCTTTCAGCTTCTTCTAAAAATTGACGAATGTTCCCGCGAAATTGTGTATTCCTGAATTCCTCCAGTAGTTGGTGGTTGGGCACTTGTGGCTTGTAGCTGAATATCAATTGGGTCCTTAAATCCGTCCAGTGAGTGAGGTTGGTCATCCCAAGGGTGCGTATGACATCACCGCCGATGTTCCGTTCGATGTGCCCGAAGATGATAAGCTTTTGCCTCTCATCCGTAGTTTGGTACAAGGCAAGGATAAAGTCGATGCGGCTGATGAAGGTGTACAGCGAGCTCGGATCGCCGTTGAAGGGTTCCACAGCATGTATTTGCCTTTCAACTTGAATCATATCCGTGTCAGATAAAGTTATTGGTAGTGGTGGTGCTGCTGCTACTGCCATCGTGTTTTTTTTTTTTTTTTTTCTTGTTTGGTTTGGTTTGGTATTTGTTTTTGCTAAATTTGGTTTGTGACTTGGCTTGTGACTTGGTTTGATAGGTGTATTCGCTGAATTTGGTTGGTGACTTGGGTTGGTGGATGTCTTCACTGAATTTGGTTTGTGACTTGGGTTGGTGGATGTCTTCACTGAATTTGGTTATTGTCTTGGCTTGGTAGGTGTATTCGCTGAATTTGGTTGTGGCTTGGCTTGGTAGATGTCTTCACTGAATTTGGTTTATGTCTTGGCTTGGTAGGTGTATTCGCTGAATTTGGTTTGTGACTTGGCTTGGTAGATGTCTTCACTGAATTTGGTTATTGTCTTGGCTTGGTAGGTGTATTCGCTGAATTTGGTTTGTGACTTGGCTTGGTAGATGTCTTCACTGAATTTGGTTTATGTCTTGGTTGTTGTAGCTTTTTCTTTTTTTTTTTTTTTTTGTTTATTTTAATTATTTATTTTAATTCACTTATTTATGTTAGTTCAATTATTTATGTTGGTTCACTTATTTATCTTAATTCACTTATTTGTCTTAGTTCGTTTTTTTTTTTTTGTTGGTTTACTTATTTGTCTTAGTTCACTTATTTATCTTAGTTCGCTTTTTTATGTTGGTTTACTTATTTGTTGCACTCTTAGCAGTTTCGCTTGATTTGGAGTAACCTTTTGGATTTACTTCTCCAGCGAATTCTAAGGCGTCTTCTAGAAATTATTTAAGTTTTTCTAGTTTTTTATTCACAATCACTTTTGCGGTTGTACATGCGCTTTTCGGAGTTTTAACCGTGTACCGATGTTACCGTTGCGATTGATTCTTCGACGGATGATAATTAAAGAATTAAATAGGGTTTCTATTGCATCAATAATTTCATCCTACCGACTGCGCCACTTACTTATTTACACGTTTTACACGTTTCGAGTCGAATTAATGATCTGTCTTGCGACTAAGATCAACGCTGGAATAATTAATAAAACTAAACGCAACGAATACGTTTCAAGTCTTTATTTTTTGAAGGCCAACTTAAGACTGACTGTACAGAGTTTACTTAGTTTCTAAGCGGGCGCAAGAAATGCATTTAGTCAGCATTTAGTGCTCACAAAGCTTATTGGATTATTGTATAACAGTTTTGCGCGCTCTTCGTATTTCGATCTATTCACATGTTTTGCCTATGCAAGCTTATTTGTATGGTCTGGGGGTCTGTTGATGTGAGCATAATATGTGAAGCATAATATGCTACTATATATATTTTAAGCATGTAATTGAAGAATAAAATAAAAAACTCAAATATTTATCAAATTGATTTAAAAGATTTTTATTTATATATTGATTTTGGAATAATAATTATATCATAAAACTCCACTGGTATTTTTACTTCGGGGAATCTCGAATTTAGTCCAGGGATAGAAAAGTACTACAAAAAAACTTATCTCATCCCGTCCACAAATTTCCATGCACCCCACTGGGGGTTGGATTGCGAGCAAAGCGAGCAATCAGGGGGCAAAGCCTCCGAGTTTAATTATACCCTGTATCTTACAAGATACAAGGGTATATTGAGTTTGTGCAAACCTATGTAACATAGAGAAGCAGACGTAGTAGAACCTCCAAAGTTACCCACAATATGATCAGGGTGACTAGAGAATTCGATTGGGCCATGTCCATCTGTCTGTCCGTCTGTATGAATGCAAGGATCTCAGAAACTACAAAAGCTAGAGTTATGAAATTTTGTGTGATGAATCTATAGGGCATGGGAAATGGCAAATTAATTTTTTTATGTTGAACTGACTCCCCCCCCATTAGTTAATATTTAAATAATCTTAAATATTTCAAAGATTAAAAGAGCTAGGATAACCAAATTTGTTTCACATAATGTCATCTTGAAAAGGAAGAGTTGACTGGAAAATTTTTTTCGGCGGATCTTCCCACCCTCCTCTGCAATAAATTTTAATTTCAGAGCCCTGTACTTTTAGCAGCTTCAAAATAATATAATAAAATCGGGCGCGGCCGAGTTTCGGATACCCTGTACCTAGTTGACGGAATTAAAAAAGAAGAGGTGGCAACCCTAGTCGGGTGGTAACCCTGGTCGCCAGCATTCACATAAAACCTCTAGTCTTAATATTCCTTTGAATCCAACAACACATTGTTCACAATAATCTAAGCACGGCATCTATCGGACTGCTGATTTGGCAATTTGCTGGTTACGCAAGGGGAATTAAAATCTCGAGTAACTATGATACAATTTTAGGCATGATTGATATCAATCGAAAGATTTTTAGATTTATAGCAAATTTTCAGAAGCAACTAATACTTAAATCTAAAAGCTTAAGAAATTATACGGCTTTAAAAAAGTGAAAGAGGAGAAGGGTGGCGGGGGGGGGGGGTGCAATAAACTTGATCAGCGTACAAATTTACAACAACACTGTTTGAATTGTTTAACACTTTGAGGTTTCCTTTTTATTTCTTTCAGGTCCTCTTTATTTTGTTAAATTATTTGTTCACAGATTATCGTTGCGGAATTCTTAGTGTTCTTAACGGCTTTTTAGAATATTCGTCGCTTTGGATCAATAGTCCGGATTAAGTTCACTCGGGACACTTTGATATTATGGGGTTTAATATCTTTCGTGTGGTTTTATTTAAAACTTTAACGCGAGCCCCAGGTTGGGCCCCAATTAACCAGACCTCGAACGCGTGATGGAAAAAATTAAATTTTCGGGAAGAACCCTTCCGGCTTTATGGATCGTAATTTAAGACTAAGGTTACAAAAGGTATTCTTAAGCTACTTATAGTTGAAGTTATGTCAAAGCTTGCTTCCTGCCATTCTCTTGATCGAGATTTTTGTGACACTTAGGACAGTTCCACTTAGGATGGGTGATGAGTGACCAAGAGGTCAATGTTTACGTTTACCAGCTGCGCAATTTAAATGGCTCTTAGAAAAGTGTTTCTTTAGTGGGAGGGAGTGGGGGGTGTAATTGATACTGAGAAGAGTGGCTCGAGCCAGCAGTCAGGCTTCGGATACATTATTATGCTTTTAAGAGAATGGCTAAAGAGTGCGAATAGAATAGGAATAGCACTAGAGAGACTAATAGGTTCCTAAGTGGTTATGAAATTGTTTACAATTTCCATACTTAAAAACAGTCAGGCTTCAGATACATTATTATGCTTTCAAGAGAATGGCTAAAGAGTGCGGATAGATTGGAATAGCACTAGAGAGACTAATAGGTTCCTAAGTGGTTATGAAATTGTTTACAATTTCCATACTTAAAAACAGAGGGATTGGGGGTATCAACTGATTGAGGGTGACAGCCAATAGGTTCCGAAGTGGCTATAATAATTGATTATAATTTTCATAGTGAAATTGAGGGACTGAGGATGATAACTCCCCCCTTTCTTAAAATGAATCGTCCCCGATTCTAAGGAGTATCCATAAGGTTTTCAATTTTTTTATTGAGCAATTTCAAAGTATTTAGATCCACTTTGGTATCTTTGTTTTGTTACGTTTAGTAACTGCATTTAGATTTATGAAGTTTCCAATGGTTGGACATAAATTGGGGAAGAAGTTTTTTAGAAGCTTTAACATGAAAAATACAAAAATAATTAAAATTATTACTAGTGTCATTTGAACATGGTTGATTTCCAGCGGTATTTTCAAATATAAGTTCAGTATTGTTGCTGTGTAGATATTCAGATATTATAAAGTTTACGAATTTATTGTTTTTAAAATAATTCAACAGTTTTTGTTTGGTATTGGTATATGTTATGTTGTTTATGTCGACAATGGTTTCAAAGGTATTAACATAAGTTCCTTTAATCAAAGTGTGATTTACATAATTTGTTCCAGACACTAAAATAGCGTCATCTGTTATAATTTCTAATTGTCTGTTTTTTTCTTTTATTTTTTTACAACTTGTAAATTTTGTATTTAGTAAGTTTACAAAGCAATTGTTTTCGTTTTGAAATTTGCAAAATTATTGTATAATTCATTTTGATAAATCTGAATAGGGTAATAAGTATTGTTACATTGTGCGACTTTCTCGTCGATTAATAATTATGGCTTTTGTATGGTATAGCTTACAACTATCCTTAACAATAGGGTATTTAATATAAAAAATGATTAAACCCTTATAAGATACAATGGAAAAATAGAAACATCCATCAAAAGCCATATCGTGGTTATTCAAAATATTGCAATATAAAATTTTGGCTTTAGAAAATATAATTGCATCTCGCAAAAATTCTAAAAATTCTTGATCAAGTATGAGGTTTTGTAGCAAACCGGTAATATTTCCTATTTCCTTGAAAATTGCAGAACTAATTTGATTTTGTTTATTGTTTATAAGATCATTAACTTTGTTTTGTATTGCAACCATATCATTATGATCTGGTGTACCTGTTATCCATTTAAAAATAGTACCAAGTTCATTAATACCTCTTTTTATTATTTTGTGTGGTGTAATTTGTGAGAAAAGGGAGCTAGCCAATTTCAACTGTAAATAAAAGTCGCAATAGGCACGGATGCTTCTATTCTTTACATACTCTATTTTTTCATCAATAATGTTTTTATAAAAAGTTATGTTAGTTACGTGGAATAGTTATCCATATGTTTCGTATAAAAAAACATTGTTTGTGTCTTCGATTAAAACGTAATCCCCATTAGAATAATTAATACTGTTTGAAACATGAAAAGAAAGATAAAAGTAGGAACGCAAAAAATTGGTTAAAACTTAATATTATCTTTGTGAATAATACGATCTTTTTTATTCATTATTATTTTATTTTTTAAATTTTCCTTTGCTATTTGCTTTTTATACCTTGCTGAAGCTTATTGGGCTCGCCATGTTTTTTTCTCATATATGACATCTCCCACCTGATAAGTTTTCGGAGTTCTTTTTTGATTGTGATACTCTACCATTCCTGCTTGATCTGTTTTTAGTCTATTTGGTAAATCTGAATGATCTATCTTATTGAACAAAATATCATAAGGTTTCTGCTGTGTTGATGACTGAATTGATTGATTATATTCTTTAACTGCACGGTAAATGATTTCGTTGTAGTTTAATAATTGGTACTCTTCTCCGATGCAGCAGGGAATCTTTATTATAGTCGAATGAACTCTTTCTACTTGACCGTTTGTTAAACAATGCCTGGGGTCTGCGTAATATATTGTTAAACCGGCACGTGTTATTGTAGATTTGAATTGAGCAGAAGAAAAACTTGGTTCATTGTCAATCATTATTGATTTGGCAATTGGAAAGGTTGGATCAATTCTAAAACTTTGAACTCCATGTTTGATTTGTTGGGCTTTATTTATACAGTAGAATAAAAAACTAAAAATTATATTTTTGGGGTATGAATATTACAGTGAAATAGCAATTGTTGATAGGGGATGATACATATTGGTGGATGGGTGGGGTGGGGTGGTAGAGAGGGATGGAATAGACTTCTCCAGCGTGACTACCGCGCAGTTTTGCTTCGCAGGAGAAGTCCGGACGTTATTCTCCTCCTGTTACAGATCGACTGCGCTCCTCCAACAGTCTAAGGTGGCGTATCACAGCTTCGGCGAAGCTGCGGGCCGCTTCTCAGTTTCTTTGTAGACGGCGTCTCTGATCTTCAAATCTAGGGCAGTGGAACATCACATGCTCGGCAGTCTCTTCAACGCCGCAGTTCGGGACCTTGGGTCATCAGAGTGACCGAACCGCGCAAGGTAAGCGCGAAAACATCCATGGCCGCTCAAGAGTTGGGTAAGGTAATGTGTTGCTTGCCCATATCTCCTGCTTGACCATATCTCCTGCTTGACCACTTCTCGACATCCTTTATTAGAGCGTACGTCCATCTCCCTTTTTCTGAGTCGCTCCAGCGGCTCTGGCAGCGTGAAAAGCATTTGGCTCCCACAATTGCTTTTCTAGCAGCCCCTCTGTAACGGGAATTGGATGCAGCGTTACCGTCCTTCCATTATGTGTATGTCGAGCGGTATGCTGCCTCGTCGGAGACCGTGCGGAACGCCCTACACACCTTAAGTGCACACAACCACTATGTTCCGGCGACACCCCTCATGTAGCTGCGGGAAGCGGTGCCTTGGGCCCCTTCAGTTCAGCATAAGCGTTGTGAGAGCACGCCCTGCCTCCGCTGCCTTGAAGTTTATGTATTCGAGGTGCTCTCTGAAACACAGTCGTGTGTCGATTACCAAGCCGAGGTGTTTAAGCGACCGTTTCGACTCGATTACTGTGCCTCCAACTTGAATACGTTCTGTTTCCACTCTCTTCCGGCTGCTTACCAGTACCGATTTCGTATTCTGCGCAGCTAAAGTGAGACCAGCGGATCTTAGCCATTCTTTAATTGCAGTGATGCAGTTATTGGTAATGGCTTCTGTTTCTGCAATTTGTTTTGCTTTGTGTGTGTGTTTTTTTTTTTTTTTTTTTTATTAATAGAGCTTAGGCTAGGGAGCATGAGGTCCATCCGGGTATCCGCTGTCAGGTTGTCCACATCCAAAATTCGTTTTAGCTCTCCTCTCTGTCTACTGAATAAGGGACAGACGAAGAAAGTATGTTCAGCGTCCTCTATGACGCCGCTCTCGCAGGAGTCGCAAAAGGGGTCAACCGCGAGCTTAAACCTGTAAAGTTATGATTTGAAGCAGCCATGACCCGATAAAATCTGCGTCAGGTAGAAGTTGGTCCGTCCATGTCTTCTTGTCATCCAGGTCATTAGGTTGGGAATAAGTCTTCTTGTCCATCTGCCGTTACCGGATTGGCTCCATCTCGTCTGCCACTGGACTAGGGTGCTTTCTAGATGCGGAGCTATAGTTTCTCTTATTTTGTTATTGTTTTGTGTTTGTTATTTTTGTTGTTATTAATTGTAATTCTTAAAGCTAATTTGTAGTTAGCCGGCGCGCCCGTAAGGGACGAAATAATAGAAATCAAGGTCAGAAAGGGGTTCCTAAGATACCCCGTATGCCTTTCAACAATAAATAAAAGAAAAAAAAAATTAAATGCCTCTTAGAAAAGTGTTTCTTTATTGGGAGGGATTGGGGCGAGTAATTGATACTAAGAAGAGTGGATCAAGCCAGCGGTCAGGATTCGGATACATTATTATGCTTTCAAGAGAATGGCTAAAAGGTGCAGATAGATTGGAATAACACTAGAGCGACCAATAGGTACAATTTCCATACCTAAAACCGAGGGATTTGCATAAACTTAATATACCCTTGTATTTTGTAATGTACATGTCCTATAGATTCTTCAGACAAAATTTAACTCTAGCTTTTGTAGTAGTCTGAGATCCCTACGTTCATACAGACGGACAGACAGACGGACATGGGCCAATTGATTTCACTAGTCGTCCTGATAATATTGTGGGTAACTTTGGATGGTCTACGACGTCCCCTT
This sequence comes from Scaptodrosophila latifasciaeformis, assembly GCA_037075145.1. Classification (NCBI taxonomy): domain Eukaryota; kingdom Metazoa; phylum Arthropoda; class Insecta; order Diptera; family Drosophilidae; genus Scaptodrosophila; species Scaptodrosophila latifasciaeformis. The sequence continues at coordinate 31,719 of JBAMCM010000255.1, read as the reverse complement.
CTCTATGTTACATAGATTTGCACAAACTTAATATACCCTTGTACCTTATAAGATACAGGGTATAATTAAACTTTGCTCGCAGTCAAACCCCCAGTGGGGTGCGTGGAAATTTGTGGACGGGATGAGATCAGTTTTTCTATAAATCTTTTCTATCCCTGGACTAAATTCGGCCTTTCCCGAAATTAAAATACCCTGTACTGCTGACCCCTGCAAAGTTTGTTTACATTTTTGCCAATTTTGCAAATCTAGTATATTTTTTGTGGTGGGGGGGGGGGGGGGGATGGGATGATTTTCGGATCAACATAAAAAAATTAACTTTCCCTTTCTCAAGTCCTATACATTCTTCACACAAAATTTAACTCTAGCTGTTGAATATATCGCCTTAAACAAAAATGGCATTCACTTAACATTAATCGACATGAATAGTAATCGAGAATTTCGTATTATGCATACACTGAAGTATGGTCACGCTCTTAATTTATTCCTTCTTTCTTTCTACTGTGCTTGTGGCGTGTGTGTCTTTGAAACGAGCTCATAGAGCATAAAATATAAAAACGATTATTAATATAACTTAAACAAATTGGTGTTTCTTATAAAACAGTTAGCACTTTTATTGTAGTTTTGCAATAGGTTATGGTTAAATTGTAAAATTAGATTGTGAAATTATTAGTAGGAAACTGTTGTCCGTATACTAGTGTGTGACACTGCGTGTGTGTGTGAATACGAGGAAACATGGAAAAGCCCAAAGGTAGTATAAAGGCTTTTGACGGCGAAAAGTATTTTGTTTGGAAATTTAGAATTCTCGCAGTGTTTGCAGAATTAAATATATTAAAAGTCATTGGTGAAAGATAGATGATACCTGAAATAAAGCAGAGCGGTGCACGAAAAGCATTATAGTAGAACATTTAAGTGACGTCTTCTTGAATTTCGCAGAAAACGACATAACGGCTCGGCAAATTCTTAGAAATTTAGACGCAGTGTATTCGCGAATGGGTTTGGCTTCGCAGTTAGCAGACGTTAGCAAACGTTTGCTCTCGCTTAAACTAAATAGTGACTGTACACTGTTAAACCATTTTAATATTTTCGACGAACTAATAAGTGAATTATTAGCGTCTGGTGCGAAAATTGACGAAATGGATAGTGTCCCATTTGTTATTAACTCTACCCTAGTCATATAACAATTTAATTGTAGCGTTTGTAAAGAATAGACTGCTAGATCAAGAGATAAAAATTAAAAATGACCTTAACGATTGAAGTGGAAAAATTATGAAAGCAGTTGTTCAAAAGAATAAGAATATTAAGAGTTTATATAAAAATTAGGTATTTAAGCAAAATATTTTTAAAAGTAATCAAAAATCGAATATTATATGTCATTAGTGTGGCAAGGCAGGGCATATTAAAAAGGGTTGCCATCATTTTAAAAGAAAGAAAAGAAATAAAAATAAAGAAAATAAAATAGCACAAACCGCAACGTCACAGCATGGTTTCGCGTTTATGGTAAATTCAAAGTTTGTGAATAAAATTGGTTTTATTCTTGATTCCGGTGCAACGGATCATATAATAAACGGCGAGAACCTGTATGCTGATTGTGTGGGGTTGGAGCTCTTCAAATACGTGTGGCCAAGGAAGGTGCATTTATCCTTGCTACTAAACGTGGTATTGTGCGGCTGCCCAATGACAATCAGATAACGCTGGAAAATGTCCTTTACTGCAAGGAGGTTGCAGGAAATTTAATATCTGTAAAACGCCTACAAGAGGCGGAGATGAAAATCAAATTGGATAAGGACGGCGTAAAATTATAAAAAAAAATGGAGTTGTGGTAGCCGAAAGTTCAGGTATGTTGAACAATACACCGAATATTAAATTTTATGCATATGCAGTGAATGCACAAAATAAAAATAAATATAAATTATGGCATGAGAGGTTTGGGCAGATTAGCAGTGGTAAATTCTTAGAAATTAAAAGGCACAATTTATTTATCGATAATAGTCTACTAAATGGTAGTGAGTTGTCTGATGAAATATGTGAGCCCTGCTTAAATGGTAAACAAGCTAGGCTGCCGTTCAAGCAGTGTAAAGACAAAAGGTATGTTAATAGACTCCTTTTCACATTCACATGTTTGTGGACCGATTTCACCAGCAACTATAAAAAATCAAAATTACTCTGTAATTTTTATTGATCAATTTACACATTACGGTGTAACTTCTTTTATGAAACATAAATCAGATGTGTTCAATATGTTTAAAAATTTTGTACCAAAATGTGAAGCACATTTTATTCTAAAGATTATTCATTTGTATATTGACAATGGCAGGAAATATTTGTCTAATGAGATGCGTGAGTTCTGTGTTCAGAAAGGAATAACATATCATTTAATTGTGCCTCATACACCTCAGTTAAATGGTGTATCTGAGCGAATGGTAAGAACCATTACTGAAAAAGCGCGAGCTATGATTAGTGGTTCAAAATTAGAAAAAATGTTCTGGGGTGAAGCAGTGTTAACTGCGCTAGAGTAGAGCGCTTGGGGATAAGTCCACAACGCCATACGAGATGTGGCATAAATAAATCTAAGTCTAAAACACTTAAGAGTATTTGGATCTACTGTTTATGTAGATAAATAAAACTAAGAAAGGGAAATTTGACGACAAGTCATTCAAGTGTATTCTTATTGGGTATGAACCCAATGGTTATAAATTATGGGATGAAGTTAATGAAAAATTTATCATTGCAAGAGATGTGGTTGTTGACGAAACCAATATGGTCAATCCTAGATCTGTATTATATGATAAAACTTCCTGAATGATAGTAAGGAAAGTAAAAAAGAATTCCCGAACGAGAGTAAGGAAAGTAAAAAAGAATTCCCGAATAAGAGTAAGGAAAGTAAAACAGAGTTTTCTGGAAGTAAGAAAAGAAAGTTGGCCGATGTCCTGAATGAGAGTAAGGCATCAGATTTCCCGAACGAGAGTACGGAATTTGAACAAACTAAAAAGCCTAATAAAATTGGTTTTAGTAATAATCCAATTCTAGTATTGGACGACAGCAATAGTAGTAATGAAATAGATACAATAAAGATACAATAAGATGTACGGATTCTTCACTTAATTTTTAATAAATCCAAAAAAAAAAAAAAAAAATGAAATAGTAAACAGAAGAAGTGAAAGGTTAAAAGCTAATCAACAAATATCTTGTAATGAAGATAAAGTTAATTTTAATAAATTCATTCTGAACGCACATACAATATTTAATGATGTTCCAAATACATTTGATGAAAGCAAAGATAGAAGTGATAAAACAATTTGGGACGAAGCCATTAAAATAGAATTAGATGCTCATGAAATAATCACTTGGACTATAGTGAAGAAGCCAGAAAACAAAAATATTGTTGATAGTAGATGGGTATTTTACTCAAGTATAATGAATTACGAAATCTTGTTATATACAAAGCAAGTTTAGTTGCGAGAGGCTTCACTCAAATGTTTCAAGTTGATTATCGGGAAACATTTGCACCTGTTGCCAGGATTTCAAGTTTTAGATTTTTATTATCATTAGCAGTTTAATATGATTTGAAAGTTCATCAAATGGATGTCAAAACAGCATTTCTTAATAGTACAATGAACGAAAAAAAAACTAAATAAAAAAAAAAAAAAACATTTTTCTCTTTTATTTGGCCACGTGCGAGTAAAATCCCAAAAACAGGACAATACTGGTTGGTTTAGCACGCGTCAAAATTTAGCTAGTGGTAAAAATATTATTTCTGCCGCTACAGTTAACGACCAGTCCACAATAGTGGCATAAATTGTTATTGGTGACCCCTTGAGGCACAAGCAGAGATATCAACGTGCAAGTGCAGTGTTTATAAGTTTTGTGAGAATTTACTTTAAGTGTGGCTCCGCTGGCCATCGGCCACATGCCGGCAAGCACTAGAAAAACATCTGTGTGTAAGCTTTTTTTACAACTTGGTTCGGGTACTGGATAGAAACAGCGAACTTTTACCCTGGTTCAACTATCATGAGATAGATATAAACTGGTGCATACTTTTAGGTGTGCTATGAATTCCGGACAAAACGCTATGCCGCTGACTACGATGTCGGCTATAGCTAAAAACAATGACAACCTTGGCAAGGCACTCTTAAAAGCAGCCAATGAACCCACAGTAAGTGAGATGAATTGGACACCTGAGGCAACTCTGGCTGCTGAATCGTCGATAAGTGTAGCTCTCTCGAGCTCAAAAACTCTACTGTTGGTGATATTGCCCCGCAGCGCTTTCAAAATATCAAGCGATAGGCATGTGATTCTCCAACGACTGATAGGAAGAAATCAAATCTTCACAAACAGAGTGAAAACTATTCCCAAAATCAAACTCAAACAAGCTACAGTGGCCACTCAAACCGTTTTGGTTTACTTGCACAATTACCAGCCGACGAAGAAGTAGGCAATGATATTGACGATCTGTGTGACCAACCCAGTACCAGCCGTCAAGCTGCTATGGCTGTGGTAAATCGGAATGAATCCTCTGTTGGAAACACCAGCTCATCCAAGAAGCCGCAGCCCAAGCCACCTCCTATATTTTAGGAAGGAGTCGACAACGTAAACTTGCTGATGCTGAACGTCCAAAAAATCGTAGACCTAAGCAGGGTGTTAAGGCGTCAATGGGCGGTGTAGTGAGGGTTTACGCGGCTGATGCTAGCACATTTCGTAGCATAGTTAACTGGCTCGAGAATGATAAGTACGAGTTCCACTGCTATCAGTTGAAAGAAGATAGGCCTTACAGAGTATGCGTGAAGGGTTTGCATTACAGTACGCTACACAATTGGATTAAGGAAGAACTGGAAAAAATCGGTCACAAGGTGCTCGATGTACATACACCGCTGAAGCGTAATGAGCCAGGCACCTCAGATGCAATGCCAGTCAACATATTCTTCCTGAACATTGCCACTGCGGCCAACAACAAGGAGATCCTTGCAGTCAAGATACTATCCCATATGAGAGTCGTTATAGAGCCTCTTCGCAAGGGAAATTCCATCGTTCAATGCCATCGATGCCAGCAATTTGGACACACGGCTAAATACTGCCGTAAGGCTCACATATGCGTAAAATGTGCAGGTGAACATCCTGCCAAGGATTGTACTAGACCACGCATTGAGCCATGCACTTGCAACAATTGTGGTGGGCAGCATCCCGCTAATTATAAAGGTTGCACCAAACTATAAGCGTTTCTGCAGCGGTCTAGACCCAGAAATGGTGTGGCCGAAAGAACAGAGGTCTATGAGCGACCATTAACACAGATTTCCTGTGGAGGTAGGCAAATCGCCACTTCTCAAGGCGGAATATCCTATGCAGATGTAGCTAAAGGAAATACTCACCACAAAACAGCCACAGAGCCAAGCGCAACAACAACAACAACACATTCAACAGCAACAGTAAAATGACATAAGTCTCAGCCGCCAAAGGAGCCGCAGCCGGCTAAGGTCGCCTGGGGGTGCACTTCAGTGCTCGACGGATGATTGCCGTGGCATAGAATCTATCCTACGTACACTTAACGAAAACATTTCTTATCTGCGCTCGATTCAAGAGAAGCAGATGGAACTAATGATGATGATGATGAAGCAAAAACAACAACAATCACAGCAGCAGGGACAGATTATTAATTTGCTCACTGCTCTGCAAGCGCGCCTAGCGTCATAATGATGCCACTGCGCATTTTAGTGTGGAACGCCGAAGCTGCCACGATGCTGCCCGAAGTTGAATGCTATGTGGGGCGCTATGAGATCGATCAGACACATTATAAGGAGGCACAGGCACCCAAGATCTATGGATATGAGGCCTATACAGCCAACGATCCGCGAGACGGCAACGCCAAGGGTGGTGCAGCGATTCTGGTCAAGTTTAATCTGGTTCACGTTCCTCTTACACCAATAGCCACTGACAAAGTGCAACTCGCGTCTGCAGCCATCGAGACAGTTCATGGCTCTGTCCATTTTGGTGCGATATACTGTCCCCCGGGTAGAGGGTTGAGACGAAAGCTTCATTAGATATTTCTTATTCGTCGGTGCTTACGATCCCGTTCGTTGATATGCAAAGGATAGAGATGAGTTCGAGATGAAGGACAAGTTCGTCGTTGCTATGGTAACTCGGGCGACTGGCTCTGGGGTGCGGGGAGATGTGACCAAAGAGGTCATGCGCTGGCGAATCTAGTCCTGAACTCGGATATGAGCACTCTAGCAACCGGAAGCCCTACGAGATTTCCATTCGGCAGTAGAGGCTCCCCTGGCTATATTGATTTTGCTGTCACAAGAGGCATCCTGGGAATTCACGCTGAGATACGGCCAGTTGTTGAGCTCAGGTCCGACCACCTAACACTCATAATCAGCTTGATGCAACAGCAACAGCTTATCCCAAACTGGAGCGGCTTATTACTAGACACTAACCTGGAGCGATTCCAAGAGCAGCTTGAGTCCTCATTAAATCTTAACACGGCATTGAACTCCGAGAGGGACATAGAAGAAGCTGCCGACTGTCTCATCCATGAAACTAGGACTGCGGCCAGTTTGGCTACTTATAATCCGATTGGGAGAACCGCAGCAGCTAAGATTCCGATAACCAGAGAGATTCTGCTGCTCATTGCTGAGAAGAGGCGCCTATTTACTAGATGGATGAGGTCTCGTCACCCGCTTGACAAAGCTGAATGGAACAGAGCGAAGTTTGCTCCATCGCACATTGATGGAGCATAAGTCCGCTTGGTTTGGTACGGAACGCGATGCGACGCACTCGTTATGGAAAGTCACACGCGCTATTAAAAGACGTTGCGAAAGAAAGGCGCCATTGATAGACTTGGAGCAACCCGAAGTATTTGCTGAACACCTTGCTGAGCGCTTTCAACCACTTCACCTCGCCACTTAGCAGCAGCGCTCCAAATGGACCTGCCGATTGAACCGATTACCCACAGCGAGATTGCGGACGTCATCGCTCACCAAAATATCAAAAGAGCTCCAGGGCATGATGTCAGATGTAACGCCACCCTAAAGGCACTACCGAGACGTGCGATCCTGTACATAACGCTTATATTCAACGCTATAGTGAGACTGCAATGTTTCCCATCCCAGTGGAAGCTCGGTATAATCTCCATGATTCACAAACCTGGCAAGCCGGTTAGGAACCCTGGTTCTTATCGGCCAATCAGTCTCCTCCCTTCGATCTCGAAAGTGTTTGAGCGAGTGATTGCAGTGCGAATGGTCAGGGTTATGGAAGCCAGGGGAATCCTACCTGAGCACCAGTTTGGTTTTCGTGCTGGTCACAGCACGGTTGAGCAACTACATCGAGTGGTGGAGCAAATATTGAGTGCTTTTGAGAGCAAAGAGTACTGCAACGCTCTCTTCCTGGATGTTCGTGAGGCATTTGATCGTGTGTGGCATACCGGCCTCCTGCTAAAAATCAAGCAAACGCTACCTGCACCATACTTCTGCCTCCTGAGGTTGCACTCGGCTCTCTCAACTGAGCGTGATGTGGCTGCCGGAGTACCACAGGAAAGTGTCCTCGGTGCTCTGCTCTACTGCTTGTTCACCCATGACATGCCGCGGCCGGATGCTAGCCTACCCGGGAAGTCAATGCTGACTACATTTGCCGATGACGTATGTGTCACCTACAGGTCCCGATGTGAACAAGAAGCTGCTGACGGCATTCAGGACTACGCATCATCATTTGGTGAATGGGCAAGGCGCTGGAACATTGGCATCAATGGCATCTGCGAATGTGTGCTACACGCTAAAACGAAGAACGCCACCGGTTTTGCTCATTGACGACGTTCCTGTTCCCCAGGTGAACTCAGCCAAATATCTTGGAGTCACTCTGGACCGTAGACTCACATTCTCCAAATAAATAGGTGAAATGAGACAGCGCATACGAGCTGCGGCGTCAAGGCACTTTTGGCTTATAAGCTCACGACGCAAATTGTCACTCACCAACAAGGTGACTATTTACAAGCAAATCTTGGGGCATGGCTAGTGACAGCCAAATCCGAAGAGTCCAGACTACCCAAAATAAGATCATGTGGACGATGACCTGCTGCGAGTGGTTTGTAAGGAATACCACCCTACACAAAGACTTAAAATTTCCCACGGTCTTCGAGGCAATAAACATGCACTCTAGTCGGTACCACGATAGCCTGGAGGGTCACAGGAATCGATTAGCGAAGGCCCTTACTGGAACTCGACAACCTAGGAGGCTTCACAGGAGACAACCGAAGGACCTCATCCTGCGGTCACCCTTGACAAGAGCCAGGAGACGAAATTGACGTTTTATATATGTGTTGTTTTGTGTTTGTTATTATTTGTTGTTAATTGTCATTCTTAAAGCTAATTTTTAGTGAGCCGGGGCGCTGTATGACAGCTATATGATATAGTAGTCCGATTTTAATAAAATTCAGCACAAACGCGTATAATTATGTAAAAAACGTGTTTGCCAAGTTTTAAAGAGATCAGTCAATAAATGTGCGAGTTATTCCTAAAACCGATTTAGGTTCGTTTGGCAGCTATATGATATAGTAATCCGATCTTTACAAAATTTAGTACATATATTAATTGCTAAAAACATATGCATGTTAAATTTGAACAGGATCGGATAATAAATGTGGGAGTTATTGCCTAAACCGATTTAGGTTCGTATGACTACCTAGGTAAAAAAGAAGGCTAAACACCAAGTTTCAGCAAAATGGCTTTTAACACGACGGAGTAAATCGCATAGAAACAGAGGGACAGACGGACATGGCTATATCGACTCCTCTAGTGATTCTAAGTATTATAGATGTAACTTTTGTGGGTCTACGATGTTTGGTTCTGTGCGTTACAAACATCAGAGCAAAATGAATATACTTTTTTTTCTGCGAAAAGAGTTTTTTTGTTTTTTTAGACTCTTTTCGAAGAAAAAGGAGTCTATTCACTTTGTTCTGATGTTTGTAACGCACAGAACCAAACATCGTAGACCCACAAGAGTTACATCTAGAATACTTAGAATCACTAGAGGAGTCGATATAGCCATGTCCGTCTGTCCGTCTGTCCGTCTGTACATATCTGATTTAATCCGTCAGTTTAAAAGCTAGTTTGCTGAAACTTGGTATATAGCCTTCTTTTTTACCTAGGTAGTACACTAGTTTGAATCGGTCGGATTGGATCACTATATCTTATAGCTGTCATACGAACCTAAATCGGTTTAGCGAATAACTCACACATTTATTATCCGATCCTGTTGAAATTTAATATGCATATGTTTTTTATAGCAAGTTATATATGTACCAATTTTTGTAAGGATCGGACTACTATATCATATAGCTGCCATACGAACCTAAATCGGTTTTAAGAGAAACTCGCACATTTATTGACTGATCTCTTCAAAACTCAGCAAACACGTTTTTTACATAATTATACGCGTTTGTGCTGAATTTTATTAAAATCGGACTACTATATCATATAGCTATCATACAAATCGAAATCGGTCTATTAACTGACCAACCCCGTTCATGTGATTTACGGCAGAAACAACTTCGAAAAGAGTCTGTAATCTTCGGCACTCCGAAGATAACGTTGGGATTTTTTTTTTTTTTGATTTATTAAAAAAATTAAGTGAAGAATCCGTACATCTTATTGTATATTTACATCACAGGGTGGGGAAATATTCTAAGAATTACCGAAGAAATAGTAAAATAAGTGAAGTAGAATATTAGTAAAGAGTTTTAAAAAGTTTTAGACGGATAAGACGTCTTGCGAGAAGACTGCTATGACTCAGTAATCTGTCACTGTATCGACTTGTGTGTCTCCCAATTTGTGCCTCAACTGTGTGAAGGTTGAGGTCTTTATGGAGTGTGGAGTTCCGTACATACCAGGGACAGTTGGTTATTTGTCGTAGTGCGCGGTTTTGCATCACCTGGATACGTTTATAATTGCGAAAAGAGTATAAAAAGTAAAATCAATCACAAAATACATATTTAGCCGATCAATTGTGCTCGGCAACAGTGTATTTGTGTTGCGCCAACCAACATCCAATGAGTTGGGCACATACCTACAGAAACGTTAAGGTCGAATACGAATGCGAGGATAGCTGGTTAGTCAGTCGTTAGATAGTGCCCCGGTAGATAATACCATGGAGCCCAATCAAATCGAAGCTCTTATCGAAAATCCTGTCAGGCAGGCATTGTCGCAACAGCAATCTCAGTTTCAGACCCAATTAAATTTCCTAGCTGCTCGGGTACAGAGTTTGCAGGTGGAAGCACCGCAAAAAAAGGTTTTTGATAATCCCGAGGTTAGGTGCGACATACCTTTAGACATAATAAAGTCTGTACCAGAGTTCTCCGGTAGCCAAGACGAGTAGGTGGCCTGGAGACAATCGGGCATATACGCCTACGATCTGTTCAAACCCTACAACGGCAGCAGTGCTCATTACCAAGCTGTTGCCATATTAAGAAACAAAATTCGTGGCGCAGCTGGAGCCTTGCTCTTATCCCACAATACGGAGTTCAATTTCGATGCCATTTTGGCTAGATTAGACAGCACGCACCCGGACAAGTTGAGAAAAAGCTAACGCTTGTCACCAACAAGATTGTAATGACGCATGAACAAGAGGGTGTTGACCTTCTTAACGCCGAAGTCAGAGCCGACGCCCCACATGCTTTTATTTCAGGGCTCAAAAAGTCCCTCAGAGCGGTGGTCTTCCCGGCCCAACCAAAAGACTTGCCATCTGCACTGGCTTTGGCTAGAGAAGCAGAAGGAAGCATAGAGAGAAGCATGTTCGCAAACTCCTACGCCAAGGCCGTAGAGGAGCGAGTGCACACAGGGCAAACGGCAAGAGCCGCTTCCAGGGGAAACCCAATAAAGAAGCGAGGGACAAACGGGAAAAGGAAAGGAACCCGCATTTCGTCAGTCGTCAAAAAAATAACGTTAACGGACAAACAAAGCTCCTCAGCCAATGAAGGTGGACTCGTCCTACAGATTTAGATAGCGGACAGAACTTAACAAGAACCGCCCCAATGAATCGAATTCTTTTAAGAGGAGAAATTCCTCAGAATGCTCGACAGGACCGAGACGACAACGTCTTAATAACGTTGTCCAAGAGGCCCCAAAACCCCGAGACCCCAAAGCAGAGTATAAAAAGGCAGCAAAGGCTGCAGTCGAGGAGATCGACAGTGAGAATGAGTACGCTCGCAGTAACGACTCATTGAATTTTTTAGGGGTCGCTCCCTGTTGCCGTTCATTGAACGACGGTTGGCTGGGAGAACCTTAAGAATCTTAATCGATACCGGCGTGGAAAAAAATTACATTAGGCCCGTAAAGGAGCTGAAAGATGTAATGCCGGTCGCCAGCCCTTTCTCGGTGAGCTCAATACACGACTCCACCGAAAATAAACACAAGTGCTTAATGAAAGTCTTCAACCTCACTTCCCCATTTTTCCTTCTAGATTCTCTCAACGCTTTCGACGCTATTATAGGCTTGGACCTGTTAACACAGACCGGGGTAAAGTTGAACCTCGCAGAGGACTCCCTAGAATACCAGGGCATCTCTGAAAAGCTTCACTATTTCAGCTGCCCCAATGTAAACTTCACTGATGTGAACGATATTGTTGTACTTGCCTCCTTTAAAAAGGAGTTCAAGGACACAATTATAAGGAGAAAGAAAGCCTTCTCCACGTCAAATGAAGCTCTTCCATTTAACACCGCTGTCACTGCCACGATTCGCACAGTAGACAATGAACCGGTGTACTCAAGAGCTTACCCAAGGGCACCCAAGAGGTTGGTCACAGATTTTAGGAAGCTTGACTAGCGAACCATTCCATAGCGAAGTATTCCAATGATTCTAGCGAACCTTGGTAAGACAAAATTCTTTACTACCCTTGACCTAAAGTCAGGGTATCACCAAATTTACCTTGCGGAACATCACCGCAAGAAGACGTCGTTCCCGGTAAATGGCTGCAAATACGATTTTTGCCGTCTGCCGTTCGGTTTAAGGAATGCAATGCATTTTTTAAAGAGCCATATACGATGTGCTCAGAGAGCAAATCGGGAAAATATGTTACGTCTATGTAGATGATGTCATAATCTTCTCAGAAAACGACTCCGACCATGTCCGCCACATCGATACTGTGCTGAAATGCCTAATCGAGGCGAATATTAGGGTAAGCCAGAAAAAGACTAGGTTCTTCAAAGAAAGAAAAAAAGTCATCCGATAACAGACACCCTGAAAGGGGAAAATGGTTCGGTGAGTAGGCATATGTCTAAGAGGATTTGTGTTGTTGAGTCGTACCTGTTAATAATATATTTAATCCGGCTTGTATGGACCGAATTTCATTTCCTTTTTTATTTTATTTTATTTTATTTTTAAATCAAACTTAGATACACTTTCTTGTCTGCCTTCATTGGCACGCGCTTATATGTCGACTTATGGGTATTGACACTTTCGAACAACTGTGTCGTAGAACTTAAATTTTTATCATAAAAAGAACGATTCATTCGTTCCGTCTGATCTTCGAAAGAACTAAAAAGACAAATTAGATCGATTACACTCGTACATTAAAACTAACGTTCTTTTCCAACACTAGATCGGTTACAATCATGAATTCAAATTAACGTCTTCGGCACCCCGAAGATAAAGTTGGGATTTTTTTTAAATAACATTTCCATTCGTACTTCGTTATTAATTTCCAATACCATCTCTTTAATAATTTCTTCAAATATTTCATTCTCCATTACACTTTCATTTCCTCTTAACTATTTCCTTAACCATTTCATTTTTAGACTCTTTTCGAAGAAAAAGGAGTCTATTCACTTTGCTCTGATGTTTGTAACGCACAGAACCAAACATCGTAGACCCACAAAAGTTACATCTAGAATACTTAGAATCACTAGAGGAGTCGATATAGCCATGTCCGTCTGTCCGTCTGTCCGTCTGTTTCTATGCGATTTACTCCGTCGTCTTAAAAGCTATTTTGCTGAAACTTGGTATTTAGCCTTCTTTTTTACCTAGGTAGTACACTAGTTTGAATCGGTCGGATCGGACCACTATATCATATAGCTGTCATACGAACCTAAATCGGTTTAGGCAATAACTCCCACATTTATTACCTGATCCTGTTCAAATTTAGCACACATATGTTTTTTATAGCAATTAATATAAATACTAAATTTCGTAAGGATCGGACTACTATATCATATAGCTGCCATACGAACCTAAATCGGTTTAGGGAATAACTCGCACATTTATTGACTGATCTTTTCAAAACTCGGCTAACACGTTTTCTACATAAATATACGCGTTTGTGCTAAATTTTATTAAAATCGGACTACTATATCATATAGCTGTCATACAAATCGAAATCGGCCCTATTAACTGACCAACCCCGTTCATGTGATTTACGGCAGAAACAACTTCGAAAAGAGTCTGTAATCTTCGGCACCCCGAAGATAACGTTGGGATTTTTTTAAATAACATTTCCATTCGTACTTCGTTATTAATTTCCAATACCATCTCTTTAATAATTTCTTCAAATATTTCATTCTCCATTACACTTTCATTTCCTCTTAACTATTTCCTTAACCATTTCATTTTTAGACTCTTTTCGAAGAAAAAGGAGTCTATTCACTTTGCTCTGATGTTTGTAACGCACAGAACCAAACATCGTAGACCCACAAAAGTTACATCTAGAATACTTAGAATCACTAGAGGAGTCGATATAGCCATGTCCGTCTGTCCGTCTGTCCGTCTGTTTCTATGCGATTTACTCCGTCGTCTTAAAAGCTATTTTGCTGAAACTTGGTATTTAGCCTGCTTTTTTACCTAGGTAGTACACTAGTTTGAATCGGTCGGATCGGACGACTATATCATATAGCTGTCATACGAACCTAAATCGGTTTAGGTGAATAACTCGCACATTTATTGACTGATCTTTTCAAAACTCGGCTAACACGTTTTCTACATAAATATACGCGTTTGTGCTAAATTTTATTAAAATCGGACTACTATATCATATAGCTGTCATACAAATCGAAATCGGCCCTATTAACTGACCAACCCCGTTCATGTGATTTTCGGCAGAAACAACTTCGAAAAGAGTCTGTAATCTTCGGCACCCCGAAGATAACGTTGGGATTTTTTTAAATAACATTTCCATTCGTACTTCGTTATTAATTTCCAATACCATCTCTTTAATAATTTCTTCAAATATTTCATTCTCCATTACACTTTCATTTCCTCTTAACTATTTCCTTAACCATTTCATTTTTAGACTCTTTTCGAAGAAAAAGGTGTCTATTCACTTTGCTCTGATGTTTGTAACGCACAGAACCAAACATCGTAGACCCACAAAAGTTACATCTAGAATACTTAGAATCACTAGAGGAGTCGATATAGCCATGTCCGTCTGTCCGTCTGTCCGTCTGTTTCTATGCGATTTACTCCGTCGTCTTAAAAGCTATTTTGCTGAAACTTGGTATTTAGCCTGCTTTTTTACCTAGGTAGTACACTAGTGTAGGTTTCACAAATTAAAGTTTATTCGGTTTATAAAGTTCCAGTATAGTTGATTAAATAAAGTTTAGATTAAGATTAGTTACACAATTAATTAAAGTCTTTAACACGACACTTTGGCGAGCGACGTCCAACCGACCTAAGCGACTCACAGCAACTGACTCTACGTTACCCTCTGTTCTACTAAAGAGAGTGCCTACACTCGAACACAAATGAGAGAGCTCAGCAAAAGAATGCGTTGCAGCAGGCGTCTCGCTTACTCCACAGCAACTCTGGGCAGCCTACATTCCACTACTCTCCCTCAATCCCACATTCGGCCATCCTGAAACTTCATTCGCCCCTGAATGAACTCCATTTCTTTATAAACTCAGCAGCTGTTGTTGTATTTCTCGGGCCCTCCTGATTTCCTACCTTTTCCACTTCATATCGCCCATGTTTCATTTGCTTCACTATCTTATATGGACCGAAAAATTTGGGTCTGAGCTTCATTCCTGTTCCATACTGAGTCCTTTTTATTCCCACCAGTTCTCCTAATTTGTATATATTCGCGGGCTTCCTGTTTTCGTTGAAGCCTTCCCTATTTTCTTGTTGAACCCTTTCAATGTTTGCTTGTGCCATTTCCCTAATTTCGTCCCGTTGATTCATAATGTCCTCTATAAGCGTGTCCTCCAAAAGATTCCTCAAATCATTGTCCTTTTTCCGCATTTCTAAGCCTGTAAGAATTTTAAATGGTGAATACTTTGTAGTTCTAGGTGGCGTACTGTTTATGATTTGTTGTACTTTGTCTACGTGACGATACCAATTTGCGGTATTGGATTGGCATAGCTTTCCTAACATTGGTATTACTATCTTGTGGATTCTTTCCACCTGTCCGTTTCCTCTAGGCATCCCTGTGGTAATGTGCAGCAGTTGTATTTCATTTTCTTGACAATAATTCTTAAAAGATGCAGAGGTAAACGCGGAACCTCTGTCCGTAATAATTCGTCGTGGGTTTCCAAAAATAGCTGCCTGTTTTTCTAACCTATTTATGACTTCTTCTGCGCCGGTTGATCGTGTTGGATAGAGCCAAACAAACTTGCTGAAACCGTCCACCACAGCTAGTATTTGATTATACATTTTCTTTGTATCCGTGAGTGGACCCACGTGGTCGATGTGGTAAGTTCCCAAAGGTTCCTGAGCCTTATCAATTGGTGTCAGAAGTCCCTCTTTCCGACCGCGCTTGGCGTCCATTATGAGACATTCTACGCAAGATTTCACAAATTTCTCGACTTTTTGTTGAGCATTGCATATAAAATACGATTTCTCAAGCAACTCCCTTGTTTTCTTCATACCAAAGTGACCCTCACGATGCACGATCCCTATAATTTCTTCTTCCATTGTATCTGGAATTACCAGAAGCTCCCTGTTCCTATCCTTATACAGTATATTATTTACCAAAAAGTAGTCCTCGAAGACTTTCACACTGTCCAAAGTACTCTTAATTGCCCTTATTCTTTCGTCTGCATTTTGTGCTTCTCTAAGCCGGTGCTTTGTAGAATCCTCAATAAGAAAACAGCTTAATCGAGATAGCGCATCTACATGCCTCATCTGAGCCGCGTTTCTATGCTCGATCGTCAGGTCAAACTCCTGCAAATACATGGCCCATCTGGCGACTCTGGGTGGAACCTCTCTGTTTTTAATAGTCATAGAGAATGCATGACAGTCTGTCACCACAACGAACTTAATGCCCAATAAATAGGAACGCCATTTCTTGACAGCGTTTACTATGGCTAAGGCCTCAAGCTCGTAAGAACTATATTTCTCCTCAGAACTTGTAGTCTTTCTACTCATGAATTCTACCGGGTGAAATAATAAATCTTCGGAATCCTTTTGCATGAGAACTCCTCCGTATCCGTGTTTGCTTGCGTCCGTATGCACTTGGGTTTCAGCACCCGGATCATAGAGCTTCAACACAGGTGCGGAAACTAGAAGGTTCTTTAAATGCTGGAATGCCAACTGACATTGATCACTTAGTACAAGATTCCTTGAATCACGAACACCGCCATCTTTTCGTAGAATATCGGTAAGAGGTTTTGCTGCCAATGCATAACCTTTTATAAATCGACGCATATATGACGTTAGTCCCAAAAATCTCTGCAATTCTTTAATGCTACGAGGTGTTGGATAGTTTACCACTGAACTGATTTTATCATCTGTAGGTGCAATGCTTCCATTTTCTACTGTAAATCCCAAAAACTTGATTTTTCTTTTTAAAATTTGAGCTTTCTCCCATCTAATGTGCAATCCTGCCTTCGCAGCCACGCTTAAAACTTCTTTCAACCTCACCAGTCCTGACTCCTCATCCTTTGTCGGTATTAGAATGTCATCCATATAGACCACAATTTTTTTTGAATGGATTAGTTCCCTGAGTACCGCATTCACATAGCGGCAAAAAACTGCAGGAGAGTTACTAATGCCGAATGGCACACGGGTGAATTCGTATTGCCCATGGTGAGTAACAAAAGCTGTGAATTTCCTAGAATCAGGATCTATCGGCACATGAAAGAACCCATTTGCCAAATCTAACGTTGTAAATACTGCGGAACCCTTTAGATTGTCCAAAATATCATCTATAAGCGTCATCGGAAAATTATCCCTTTTAATTTTTAGGTTAAGCTTTCTATAATCGCAGCAGAAACGTTTAGAACCATCCTTTTTTGAGACAAGGATCACGGGGGACGCATATTCTGAACAACTCGGCACTACCAACCCGTCATCGAGCCAATCCTGCACTTGCTTTTCAATAAAACATTTATTCTCATACGAGGTTCGACGAGGATACTGGTATACGGGGACATCGTCTTCCAAAATAATCTTCATCTCTACCGGGGATTGAATAGATTTCATTGGAACATATTCCTCGATTAGTTTCTCACATTCCACTCTCAACTCTTTATTCAAATGCTTAAGATCGACAACATCCAAAGTCGACCGTGTTTCTACCATTTCTGTGACGCATAGGCCATGAAATGCCTCCAGTGACTTATCTGCATTTTCCTTCTCAATGAAACGAACACCATTAGTACTGAATAACATATCGACATTATCCAATATATCATTTCCAATTATGGCGCTAAACTCCAACTCATTTTGTTTGACTACATTGAAAGTTGCAGTGAATTTCGTTCCATCTGCTTCTAAGTTTAAACGAAAACTGCCAATTGTGGTTAGCGTTCCCATTCCGATGCCCTTAAGTTGTTTAATCTCATTCGATAGTTCAAAACCCCTGAATTTTTTATATATATCCTCTCTCATCAGACACACGTCACAACCTGAATCCACTAAAGCAATAAAAGATACGTTCTTGACAGAGAAATGTTTATAGATCAGTCCCTTCCTGGGAGTTTTATCCTGAAGGATATTCACTGGTTCCTTCTTTACGATACTGTTTTGATTAATCTCTTTGCAATCCTTCAACATGTGTCCTGTTTTGTTGCACTTAAAACAAACCATTTCTTCCTTACAATTTCTAGCCAAGTGGCCCGCTGTGCCACACCTAAAACATTTCTTTGATGATTTCTCTGCATTGTTTCTTCTAACAATTTCTTTCCCTTCGCCTGATTTCAAGTCTTCCTTCTTGACCTCTTTTCCCCTTATTTTCTCGAAAATACCTATTTCTGCCTTTAACTCCCGTATGGTCCTGGCTCGATATAAATTAGCCTTAAATGCTCTGCTGTCAGGTATACCATCGATGAAGTATGACACGAGACTTTCTTCTTCTAGCCTGATTGGCTTACTTATTTCCATCAAGCTATACAAATATTCAATATATGATTCTCCCGGTCGTTTCTGTCGTCGTGTCAGCATTTTATGAATTTCAGCTGAGCAGAGCTGTCTGCCAAATTCCTTTAACAGCTCTTGTTTAAGTTTTGCCCATCCCCGAATACCGTTCAAACTTCTTATAAAAAGCTTGGCTGCTCCAGATAGAAGTTGTTTTGCATAAATGTATCTTTGAAGGTCATCCCACCCAACAGTCATAGCCACATCCTCAAACTCGGTTAACCACTGATTAATGTCCTGTTGGTCTGATCCCGAAAAAGTAGATACGCTATCCTGGACATCACGCAATGTGAACCTCGATCCACTACCCGCAAAAGTATCATGGTATTGACTAGCTGTCTCACTCTCACTAGCATTGACATTCTCTTCGACATCGTGATTGTCTTCAAGCTGAAAATGATCTATAAGCCTATCCTGCAACACACTCTTTCTGCCGCTCACACTCAAATTCAACTCGACAAGTTTCTCCTTCAAATGAGGAACTGTCATCGCTAAAATAGTCCGTATGTCCATCGCTCTGCCGCAGTTTACAAATATTGGCTACAAAATACAACACAATATACTCTCTTTTCTTATTAAACAGCACCTATATGATAGAAAATAATGAAACATGCAAATGTGCCTAATTTATCAAATTAAAAATTCGACTTGCTATAACACACTCTCCTCTGGTTCCGGCGTCACTGTCTTCAGTAGTAAGAAGCCTGCTCTCTGCTCTCTTGTCTGAATATAGTTGTCCAACGCTTCCAACGATGCGCTCACTCCAGTAGAGTACCCTGTCTGGATGTCTTCTTTGCTTGCTCTCTCTTCACAGTGCAGCTCTCTCTTCACAGTACAGCTCTCTCTTCACAGTGCAGCTCTCTCGTACACAAGTACTCACTCTCAACAGAATACTTTGCACGTACACACGTTGACAAATTCCTCGTTGCCTCAACGAACCGTGGAATCTGTATACCTTGTTTGCTCTCGCTCTTCACCGTATAGCTGTCTCGTTTCGTCGCAGACATGTACACACTCTAGTTGCTCTCAATTATAGTGCTGCGCTCTTCTGATATGTGAGAATTCGCTTCATCGCTGCCTCTTGTGCGTCAATCGTTTCGTCTCTTTTTCACTCAGCCAATTGTTACGTTCTGTACTTCTTACTTGCATATGCATGCATAGTTTTTCGGTAAATTTCCGTTATTTAGCAACCGATGTTTCGAGAAGAAAAAAAAAATTGCGAGTCAAAAAATTTCATCAGACGCCTTTTAAATTTCAGTACAGTTTAATTGTCTTCACGATTTAATGAATGTTTGTTTCTCTTTTAATTCACCAAATCTCGCACATACACCAATCTATTGTCTAAAATCCGTATTTTAGCGAATACTTTTTTCACTAACTGGAACTCAAAAATCTCGGCTGAGCCCCCAAAAATTTGTAGGTTTCACAAATTAAAGTTTATTCGGTTTATAAAGTTCCAGTATAGTTGATTAAATAAAGTTTAGATTAAGATTAGTTACACAATTAATTAAAGTCTTTAACACGACACTTTGGCGAGCGACGTCCAACCGACCTAAGCGACTCACAGCAACTGACTCTACGTTACCCTCTGTTCTACTAAAGAGAGTGCCTACACTCGAACACAAATGAGAGAGCTCAGCAAAAGAATGCGTTGCAGCAGGCGTCTCGCTTACTCCACAGCAACTCTGGGCAGCCTACATTCCACTACTCTCCCTCAATCCCACACTAGTTTGAATCGGTCGGATCGGACTACTATATCATATAGCTGCCATACGAACCTAAATCGGTTTAGGGAATAACTCGCACATTTATTGACTGATCTTTTCAAAACTCGGCTAACACGTTTTCTACATAAATATACGCGTTTGTGCTAAATTTTATTAAAATCGGACTACTATATCATATAGCTGTCATACAAATCGAAATCGGCCCTATTAACTGACCAACCCCGTTCATGTGATTTTCGGCAGAAACAACTTCGAAAAGAGTCTGTAATCTTCGGCACCCCGAAGATAACGTTGGGATTTTTTTTAAATAACATTTCCATTCGTACTTCGTTATTAATTTCCAATACCATCTCTTTAATAATTTCTTCAAATATTTCATTCTCCATTACACTTTCATTTCCTCTTAACTATTTCCTTAACCATTTCATTTTTAGACTCTTTTCGAAGAAAAAGGAGTCTATTCACTTTGCTCTGATGTTTGTAACGCACAGAACCAAACATCGTAGACCCACAAAAGTTACATCTAGAATACTTAGAATCACTAGAGGAGTCGATATAGCCATGTCCGTCTGTCCGTCTGTTTCTATGCGATTTACTCCGTCGTCTTAAAAGCTATTTTGCTGAAACTTGGTATTTAGCCTTCTTTTTTACCTAGGTAGTACATTAGTTTGAATCGGTCGGATCGGACCACTATATCATATAGCTGTCATACGAACCTAAATCGGTTTAGGCAATAACTTCCACATTTATTATCCGATCCTTTTCCAATTTGGCATGCGTATTTTTATATAACATAGATAATTGTACCAAATTTTCTCTGATCGGATTACTATATTTTATAGCTGTCATACGAACCTAAATCGGTTTAGGCAATAACTCCCACATTTATTACCTGATCCTGTTCAAATTTAGCACACATATGTTTTTTATAGCAATTAATACAAATACCAAATTTCGTAAGGATCGGACTACTATATCATATACCTGCCATACGAACCTAAATCGGTTTAGGGAATAACTCGCACATTTATTGACTGATCTTTTCAAAACTCGGCTAACACGTTTTCTACATAAATATACGCGTTTGTGCTAAATTTTATTAAAATCGGACTACTATATCATATAGCTGTCATACAAATCGAAATCGGCCCTATTAACTGACCAACCCCGTTCATGTGATTTTCGGCAGAAACAACTTCGAAAAGAGTCTGTAATCTTCGGCACCCCGAAGATAACGTTGGGATTTTTTTTAAATAACATTTCCATTCGTACTTCGTTATTAATTTCCAATACCATCTCTTTAATAATTTCTTCAAATATTTCATTCTCCATTACACTTTCATTTCCTCTTAACTATTTCCTTAACCATTTCATTTTTAGACTCTTTTCGAAGAAAAAGGAGTCTATTCACTTTGCTCTGATGTTTGTAACGCACAGAACCAAACATCGTAGACCCACAAAAGTTACATCTAGAATACTTAGAATCACTAGAGGAGTCGATATAGCCATGTCCGTCTGTCCGTCTGTCTCTTTCTATGCGATTTACTCCGTCGTCTTAAAAGCTATTTTGCTGAAACTTGGTATTTAGCCTTCTTTTTTACCTAGGTAGTACATTAGTTTGAATCGGTCGGATCGGACCACTATATCATATAGCTGTCATACGAACCTAAATCGGTTTAGGCAATAACTTCCACATTTATTATCCGATCCTTTTCCAATTTGGCATGCGTATGTTTTATATAACGATAGATAATTGTACCAAATTTTGCTCTGATCGGATTACTATATTTTATAGCTGTCATACGAACCTAAATCGGTTTAGGCAATAACTCCCACATTTATTACCTGATCCTGTTCAAATTTAGCACACATATGTTTTTTATAGCAATTAATACAAATACCAAATTTCGTAAGGATCGGACTACTATATCATATAGCTGCCATACGAACCTAAATCGGTTTAGGGAATAACTCGCACATTTATTGACTGATCTTTTCAAAACTCGGCTAACACGTTTTCTACATAAATATACGCGTTTGTGCTAAATTTTATTAAAATCGGACTACTATATCATATAGCTGTCATACAAATCGAAATCGGCCCTATTAACTGACCAACCCCGTTCATGTGATTTTCGGCAGAAACAACTTCGAAAAGAGTCTGTAATCTTCGGCACCCCGAAGATAACGTTGGGATTTTTTTAAATAACATTTCCATTCGTACTTCGTTATTAATTTCCAATACCATCTCTTTAATAATTTCTTCAAATATTTCATTCTCCATTACACTTTCATTTCCTCTTAACTATTTCCTTAACCATTTCATTTTTAGACTCTTTTCGAAGAAAAAGGAGTCTATTCACTTTGCTCTGATGTTTGTAACGCACAGAACCAAACATCGTAGACCCACAAAAGTTACATCTAGAATACTTAGAATCACTAGAGGAGTCGATATAGCCATGTCCGTCTGTCCGTCTGTCCGTCTGTTTCTATGCGATTTACTCCGTCGTCTTAAAAGCTATTTTGCTGAAACTTGGTATTTAGCCTTCTTTTTTACCTAGGTAGTACATTAGTTTGAATCGGTCGGATCGGACCACTATATCATATAGCTGTCATACGAACCTAAATCGGTTTAGGCAATAACTTCCACATTTATTATCCGATCCTTTTCCAATTTGGCATGCGTATGTTTTATATAACGATAGATAATTGTACCAAATTTTGCTCTGATCGGATTACTATATTTTATAGCTGTCATACGAACCTAAATCGGTTTAGGCAATAACTCCCACATTTATTACCTGATCCTGTTCAAATTTAGCACACATATGTTTTTTATAGCAATTAATACAAATACCAAATTTCGTAAGGATCGGACTACTATATCATATAGCTGCCATACGAACCTAAATCGGTTTAGGGAATAACTCGCACATTTATTGACTGATCTTTTCAAAACTCGGCTAACACGTTTTCTACATAAATATACGCGTTTGTGCTAAATTTTATTAAAATCGGACTACTATATCATATAGCTGTCATACAAATCGAAATCGGCCCTATTAACTGACCAACCCCGTTCATGTGATTTTCGGCAGAAACAACTTCGAAAAGAGTCTGTAATCTTCGGCACCCCGAAGATAACGTTGGGATTTTTTTTAAATAACATTTCCATTCGTACTTCGTTATTAATTTCCAATACCATCTCTTTAATAATTTCTTCAAATATTTCATTCTCCATTACACTTTCATTTCCTCTTAACTATTTCCTTAACCATTTCATTTTTAGACTCTTTTCGAAGAAAAAGGAGTCTATTCACTTTGCTCTGATGTTTGTAACGCACAGAACCAAACATCGTAGACCCACAAAAGTTACATCTAGAATACTTAGAATCACTAGAGGAGTCGATATAGCCATGTCCGTCTGTCCGTCTGTCCGTCTGTTTCTATGCGATTTACTCCGTCGTCTTAAAAGCTATTTTGCTGAAACTTGGTATTTAGCCTGCTTTTTTACCTAGGTAGTACACTAGTTTGAATCGGTCGGATCGGACTACTATATCATATAGCTGCCATACGAACCTAAATCGGTTTAGGGAATAACTCGCACATTTATTGACTGATCTTTTCAAAACTCGGCTAACACGTTTTCTACATAAATATACGCGTTTGTGCTAAATTTTATTAAAATCGGACTACTATATCATATAGCTGTCATACAAATCGAAATCGGCCCTATTAACTGACCAACCCCGTTCATGTGATTTTCGGCAGAAACAACTTCGAAAAGAGTCTGTAATCTTCGGCACCCCGAAGATAACGTTGGGATTTTTTTTAAATAACATTTCCATTCGTACTTCGTTATTAATTTCCAATACCATCTCTTTAATAATTTCTTCAAATATTTCATTCTCCATTACACTTTCATTTCCTCTTAACTATTTCCTTAACCATTTCATTTTTAGACTCTTTTCGAAGAAAAAGGAGTCTATTCACTTTGCTCTGATGTTTGTAACGCACAGAACCAAACATCGTAGACCCACAAAAGTTACATCTAGAATACTTAGAATCACTAGAGGAGTCGATATAGCCATGTCCGTCTGTCCGTCTGTTTTTCTATGCGATTTACTCCGTCGTCTTAAAAGCTATTTTGCTGAAACTTGGTATTTAGCCTTCTTTTTTACCTAGGTAGTACATTAGTTTGAATCGGTCGGATCGGACCACTATATCATATAGCTGTCATACGAACCTAAATCGGTTTAGGCAATAACTTCCACATTTATTATCCGATCCTTTTCCAATTTGGCATGCGTATGTTTTATATAACGATAGATAATTGTACCAAATTTTGCTCTGATCGGATTACTATATTTTATAGCTGTCATACGAACCTAAATCGGTTTAGGCAATAACTCCCACATTTATTACCTGATCCTGTTCAAATTTAGCACACATATGTTTTTTATAGCAATTAATACAAATACCAAATTTCGTAAGGATCGGACTACTATATCATATACCTGCCATACGAACCTAAATCGGTTTAGGGAATAACTCGCACATTTATTGACTGATCTTTTCAAAACTCGGCTAACACGTTTTCTACATAAATATACGCGTTTGTGCTAAATTTTATTAAAATCGGACTACTATATCATATAGCTGTCATACAAATCGAAATCGGCCCTATTAACTGACCAACCCCGTTCATGTGATTTTCGGCAGAAACAACTTCGAAAAGAGTCTGTAATCTTCGGCACCCCGAAGATAACGTTGGGATTTTTTTTAAATAACATTTCCATTCGTACTTCGTTATTAATTTCCAATACCATCTCTTTAATAATTTCTTCAAATATTTCATTCTCCATTACACTTTCATTTCCTCTTAACTATTTCCTTAACCATTTCATTTTTAGACTCTTTTCGAAGAAAAAGGAGTCTATTCACTTTGCTCTGATGTTTGTAACGCACAGAACCAAACATCGTAGACCCACAAAAGTTACATCTAGAATACTTAGAATCACTAGAGGAGTCGATATAGCCATGTCCGTCTGTCCGTCTGTTTCTATGCGATTTACTCCGTCGTCTTAAAAGCTATTTTGCTGAAACTTGGTATTTAGCCTTCTTTTTTACCTAGGTAGTACATTAGTTTGAATCGGTCGGATCGGACCACTATATCATATAGCTGTCATACGAACCTAAATCGGTTTAGGCAATAACTTCCACATTTATTATCCGATCCTTTTCCAATTTGGCATGCGTATGTTTTATATAACGATAGATAATTGTACCAAATTTTGCTCTGATCGGATTACTATATTTTATAGCTGTCATACGAACCTAAATCGGTTTAGGCAATAACTCCCACATTTATTACCTGATCCTGTTCAAATTTAGCACACATATGTTTTTTATAGCAATTAATACAAATACCAAATTTCGTAAGGATCGGACTACTATATCATATACCTGCCATACGAACCTAAATCGGTTTAGGGAATAACTCGCACATTTATTGACTGATCTTTTCAAAACTCGGCTAACACGTTTTCTACATAAATATACGCGTTTGTGCTAAATTTTATTAAAATCGGACTACTATATCATATAGCTGTCATACAAATCGAAATCGGCCCTATTAACTGACCAACCCCGTTCATGTGATTTTCGGCAGAAACAACTTCGAAAAGAGTCTGTAATCTTCGGCACCCCGAAGATAACGTTGGGATTTTTTTAAATAACATTTCCATTCGTACTTCGTTATTAATTTCCAATACCATCTCTTTAATAATTTCTTCAAATATTTCATTCTCCATTACACTTTCATTTCCTCTTAACTATTTCCTTAACCATTTCATTTTTAGACTCTTTTCGAAGAAAAAGGAGTCTATTCACTTTGCTCTGATGTTTGTAACGCACAGAACCAAACATCGTAGACCCACAAAAGTTACATCTAGAATACTTAGAATCACTAGAGGAGTCGATATAGCCATGTCCGTCTGTCCGTCTGTCCGTCTGTTTCTATGCGATTTACTCCGTCGTCTTAAAAGCTATTTTGCTGAAACTTGGTATTTAGCCTTCTTTTTTACCTAGGTAGTACATTAGTTTGAATCGGTCGGATCGGACCACTATATCATATAGCTGTCATACGAACCTAAATCGGTTTAGGCAATAACTTCCACATTTATTATCCGATCCTTTTCCAATTTGGCATGCGTATGTTTTATATAACGATAGATAATTGTACCAAATTTTGCTCTGATCGGATTACTATATTTTATAGCTGTCATACGAACCTAAATCGGTTTAGGCAATAACTCCCACATTTATTACCTGATCCTGTTCAAATTTAGCACACATATGTTTTTTATAGCAATTAATACAAATACCAAATTTCGTAAGGATCGGACTACTATATCATATAGCTGCCATACGAACCTAAATCGGTTTAGGGAATAACTCGCACATTTATTGACTGATCTTTTCAAAACTCGGCTAACACGTTTTCTACATAAATATACGCGTTTGTGCTAAATTTTATTAAAATCGGACTACTATATCATATAGCTGTCATACAAATCGAAATCGGCCCTATTAACTGACCAACCCCGTTCATGTGATTTTCGGCAGAAACAACTTCGAAAAGAGTCTGTAATCTTCGGCACCCCGAAGATAACGTTGGGATTTTTTTTAAATAACATTTCCATTCGTACTTCGTTATTAATTTCCAATACCATCTCTTTAATAATTTCTTCAAATATTTCATTCTCCATTACACTTTCATTTCCTCTTAACTATTTCCTTAACCATTTCATTTTTAGACTCTTTTCGAAGAAAAAGGAGTCTATTCACTTTGCTCTGATGTTTGTAACGCACAGAACCAAACATCGTAGACCCACAAAAGTTACATCTAGAATACTTAGAATCACTAGAGGAGTCGATATAGCCATGTCCGTCTGTCCGTCTGTCCGTCTGTTTCTATGCGATTTACTCCGTCGTCTTAAAAGCTATTTTGCTGAAACTTGGTATTTAGCCTGCTTTTTTACCTAGGTAGTACACTAGTTTGAATCGGTCGGATCGGACTACTATATCATATAGCTGCCATACGAACCTAAATCGGTTTAGGGAATAACTCGCACATTTATTGACTGATCTTTTCAAAACTCGGCTAACACGTTTTCTACATAAATATACGCGTTTGTGCTAAATTTTATTAAAATCGGACTACTATATCATATAGCTGTCATACAAATCGAAATCGGCCCTATTAACTGACCAACCCCGTTCATGTGATTTTCGGCAGAAACAACTTCGAAAAGAGTCTGTAATCTTCGGCACCCCGAAGATAACGTTGGGATTTTTTTTAAATAACATTTCCATTCGTACTTCGTTATTAATTTCCAATACCATCTCTTTAATAATTTCTTCAAATATTTCATTCTCCATTACACTTTCATTTCCTCTTAACTATTTCCTTAACCATTTCATTTTTAGACTCTTTTCGAAGAAAAAGGAGTCTATTCACTTTGCTCTGATGCTTGTAACGCACAGAACCAAACATCGTAGACCCACAAAAGTTACATCTAGAATACTTAGAATCACTAGAGGAGTCGATATAGCCATGTCCGTCTGTCCGTCTGTTTCTATGCGATTTACTCCGTCGTCTTAAAAGCTATTTTGCTGAAACTTGGTATTTAGCCTTCTTTTTTACCTAGGTAGTACATTAGTTTGAATCGGTCGGATCGGACCACTATATCATATAGCTGTCATACGAACCTAAATCGGTTTAGGCAATAACTTCCACATTTATTATCCGATCCTTTTCCAATTTGGCATGCGTATGTTTTATATAACGATAGATAATTGTACCAAATTTTGCTCTGATCGGATTACTATATTTTATAGCTGTCATACGAACCTAAATCGGTTTAGGCAATAACTCCCACATTTATTACCTGATCCTGTTCAAATTTAGCACACATATGTTTTTTATAGCAATTAATACAAATACCAAATTTCGTAAGGATCGGACTACTATATCATATACCTGCCATACGAACCTAAATCGGTTTAGGGAATAACTCGCACATTTATTGACTGATCTTTTCAAAACTCGGCTAACACGTTTTCTACATAAATATACGCGTTTGTGCTAAAGTTTATTAAAATCGGACTACTATATCATATAGCTGTCATACAAATCGAAATCGGCCCTATTAACTGACCAACCCCGTTCATGTGATTTTCGGCAGAAACAACTTCGAAAAGAGTCTGTAATCTTCGGCACCCCGAAGATAACGTTGGGATTTTTTTTAAATAACATTTCCATTCGTACTTCGTTATTAATTTCCAATACCATCTCTTTAATAATTTCTTCAAATATTTCATTCTCCATTACACTTTCATTTCCTCTTAACTATTTCCTTAACCATTTCATTTTTAGACTCTTTTCGAAGAAAAAGGAGTCTATTCACTTTGCTCTGATGTTTGTAACGCACAGAACCAAACATCGTAGACCCACAAAAGTTACATCTAGAATACTTAGAATCACTAGAGGAGTCGATATAGCCATGTCCGTCTGTCCGTCTGTCCGTCTGTTTCTATGCGATTTACTCCGTCGTCTTAAAAGCTATTTTGCTGAAACTTGGTATTTAGCCTTCTTTTTTACCTAGGTAGTACATTAGTTTGAATCGGTCGGATCGGACCACTATATCATATAGCTGTCATACGAACCTAAATCGGTTTAGGCAATAACTTCCACATTTATTATCCGATCCTTTTCCAATTTGGCATGCGTATGTTTTATATAACGATAGATAATTGTACCAAATTTTGCTCTGATCGGATTACTATATTTTATAGCTGTCATACGAACCTAAATCGGTTTAGGCAATAACTCCCACATTTATTACCTGATCCTGTTCAAATTTAGCACACATATGTTTTTTATAGCAATTAATACAAATACCAAATTTCGTAAGGATCGGACTACTATATCATATAGCTGCCATACGAACCTAAATCGGTTTAGGGAATAACTCGCACATTTATTGACTGATCTTTTCAAAACTCGGCTAACACGTTTTCTACATAAATATACGCGTTTGTGCTAAATTTTATTAAAATCGGACTACTATATCATATAGCTGTCATACAAATCGAAATCGGCCCTATTAACTGACCAACCCCGTTCATGTGATTTTCGGCAGAAACAACTTCGAAAAGAGTCTGTAATCTTCGGCACCCCGAAGATAACGTTGGGATTTTTTTAAATAACATTTCCATTCGTACTTCGTTATTAATTTCCAATACCATCTCTTTAATAATTTCTTCAAATATTTCATTCTCCATTACACTTTCATTTCCTCTTAACTATTTCCTTAACCATTTCATTTTTAGACTCTTTTCGAAGAAAAAGGAGTCTATTCACTTTGCTCTGATGTTTGTAACGCACAGAACCAAACATCGTAGACCCACAAAAGTTACATCTAGAATACTTAGAATCACTAGAGGAGTCGATATAGCCATGTCCGTCTGTCCGTCTGTCCGTCTGTTTCTATGCGATTTACTCCGTCGTCTTAAAAGCTATTTTGCTGAAACTTGGTATTTAGCCTTCTTTTTTACCTAGGTAGTACATTAGTTTGAATCGGTCGGATCGGACCACTATATCATATAGCTGTCATACGAACCTAAATCGGTTTAGGCAATAACTTCCACATTTATTATCCGATCCTTTTCCAATTTGGCATGCGTATGTTTTATATAACGATAGATAATTGTACCAAATTTTGCTCTGATCGGATTACTATATTTTATAGCTGTCATACGAACCTAAATCGGTTTAGGCAATAACTCCCACATTTATTACCTGATCCTGTTCAAATTTAGCACACATATGTTTTTTATAGCAATTAATACAAATACCAAATTTCGTAAGGATCGGACTACTATATCATATAGCTGCCATACGAACCTAAATCGGTTTAGGGAATAACTCGCACATTTATTGACTGATCTTTTCAAAACTCGGCTAACACGTTTTCTACATAAATATACGCGTTTGTGCTAAATTTTATTAAAATCGGACTACTATATCATATAGCTGTCATACAAATCGAAATCGGCCCTATTAACTGACCAACCCCGTTCATGTGATTTTCGGCAGAAACAACTTCGAAAAGAGTCTGTAATCTTCGGCACCCCGAAGATAACGTTGGGATTTTTTTAAATAACATTTCCATTCGTACTTCGTTATTAATTTCCAATACCATCTCTTTAATAATTTCTTCAAATATTTCATTCTCCATTACACTTTCATTTCCTCTTAACTATTTCCTTAACCATTTCATTTTTAGACTCTTTTCGAAGAAAAAGGAGTCTATTCACTTTGCTCTGATGTTTGTAACGCACAGAACCAAACATCGTAGACCCACAAAAGTTACATCTAGAATACTTAGAATCACTAGAGGAGTCGATATAGCCATGTCCGTCTGTCCGTCTGTCCGTCTGTTTCTATGCGATTTACTCCGTCGTCTTAAAAGCTATTTTGCTGAAACTTGGTATTTAGCCTGCTTTTTTACCTAGGTAGTACACTAGTTTGAATCGGTCGGATCGGACCACTATATCATATAGCTGTCATACGAACCTAAATCGGTTTAGGGAATAACTCGCACATTTATTGACTGATCTTTTCAAAACTCGGCTAACACGTTTTCTACATAAATATACGCGTTTGTGCTAAATTTTATTAAAATCGGACTACTATATCATATAGCTGTCATACAAATCGAAATCGGCCCTATTAACTGACCAACCCCGTTCATGTGATTTTCGGCAGAAACAACTTCGAAAAGAGTCTGTAATCTTCGGCACCCCGAAGATAACGTTGGGATTTTTTTAAATAACATTTCCATTCGTACTTCGTTATTAATTTCCAATACCATCTCTTTAATAATTTCTTCAAATATTTCATTCTCCATTACACTTTCATTTCCTCTTAACTATTTCCTTAACCATTTCATTTTTAGACTCTTTTCGAAGAAAAAGGAGTCTATTCACTTTGCTCTGATGTTTGTAACGCACAGAACCAAACATCGTAGACCCACAAAAGTTACATCTAGAATACTTAGAATCACTAGAGGAGTCGATATAGCCATGTCCGTCTGTCCGTCTGTCCGTCTGTTTCTATGCGATTTACTCCGTCGTCTTAAAAGCTATTTTGCTGAAACTTGGTATTTAGCCTGCTTTTTTACCTAGGTAGTACACTAGTTTGAATCGGTCGGATCGGACCACTATATCATATAGCTGCCATACGAACCTAAATCGGTTTAGGGAATAACTCGCACATTTATTGACTGATCTTTTCAAAACTCGGCTAACACGTTTTCTACATAAATATACGCGTTTGTGCTAAATTTTATTAAAATCGGACTACTATATCATATAGCTGTCATACAAATCGAAATCGGCCCTATTAACTGACCAACCCCGTTCATGTGATTTTCGGCAGAAACAACTTCGAAAAGAGTCTGTAATCTTCGGCACCCCGAAGATAACGTTGGGATTTTTTTTAAATAACATTTCCATTCGTACTTCGTTATTAATTTCCAATACCATCTCTTTAATAATTTCTTCAAATATTTCATTCTCCATTACACTTTCATTTCCTCTTAACT
>JBAMCM010000243.1:0-96568 GCA_037075145.1 Scaptodrosophila latifasciaeformis | reverse complement strand
GTATGTAATATATAAAATACAATGTCTTTTAAGAGTAATATTTTTTTGTTTTTGTATAATGTATGTGTTTAGTGTACTTACTTTTACTTATTGTGTAATTTATGTGTAATATTTTTTTGTTTTTGTATAGTGTATGTATTTAGTGTGCTTGACATTTAATTTTTTATTTATTATTTATTTAAATTAATTTTTTTTTTTCACTTAGCAAAAAAAATTGTGTTGCGTTTGATTGTGATCGCTGGCAAGGAATTTTGTTTTGGATTTTGAAAATTGGTATACCGTTTGCTGGTTGTTTTCGAACTTTGGTTCACCACCAGGATATGTACATACGAATGTGTGTGTACCTTTTCACGTGTTTCACGTACATATTATGAAATGTTTACGGCACTATTGTTGTTCCAAGTTTTTAGTTTTTTTTTTTTTTTTTTTTTTTTTTTTTATTATAATTTTTTCATTTTTGTTTGGTTTTGTAAGTATTGTTGTTCCAAGTTTTTTTTTTCACTTATAACTTTTTCACTTTTGTTTTGTAAGTATTATGCGTATTGCATGCAAAATTAATTACTTCGATTTCAAGTTGTGTCACTAGAGGACAATTGCGGACTGACCCAAAGAAATGTAACATTATCTTTATATAGGCATGGGTTATTGCGTCGTTGACGCTGGTGCAGACGCCAGAAGTAGCGGCCGAAAATTTCACTGAAGTTTTTACCGTTGCACATGCTGTTGTAGTGCTTGGGTTTGATCGAAGAACGTCGCAACGCGTCGTCGACGACCAGACAGGCGCCAGAGCTGTTGAAACAACAGCCGAATTGAACAAAACAAAAAAAATTATTTTTTAGAATTATTGTTTTTGCTAGAATTATTGCCATTGCAACAGAACTTGGGTAAGTTTTTACCGTTGCACATACTGTTGTAGCGCTTGGGCTTGATCGAAGAACGTCGCAACGCGTCGTCGACGACCAGACAGGCGCCAGAGCTGTTGAAGCAACAGCCGAATTGAACAAAACAAAAAAAAAAAAATTATTTTTTAGAATGATTGCTTTCGCTAGAACTATTGCCTTTGCAACAGAACTTGGGTAGAGGTTGTGATCGGACGCATGTGTACAGTTTCTAGCTGTGTATCGGCGACAGCGACTTCGTCGATGCAAGAATTCGCTGAAATTTTTACTGTTAGGTGCCAGAGGAGTCGCGACGTCCGAACTGTAAAATCGACTGGAATTCATTAGAATTGTTTTTGACGCAAACCAAAACCAATATGCATGTTTTATAAACTTGTACATTTTGTGTATGTTCAAATCAGCTATCATAATGTAAGCGAACTATTCGACCAATATGAAATAGGCACCTCACACTGCCATAAAGAGGATAGCGTGTGAACAAATAGAACACGGCGAATAATATAATTGCTAATTGAACACTTCGTTGCGGATGGGCATAGGCGCCTGTTTCATCCGTGAGCCTAGTTGGCCCTTTATTGCACGTTGGGAGTGGGCATAGACGCCTGTTTCACCCGTGAACCTAGTTGGCTCTTTATTTATGTATTCATGTACATACATATGTATGTAGCTAGGCAACACTTTATATTGTCAAAATTTCACCTTGCCATATCACATCCAACTCTTACTTTGTTATTATCACTATCCCGATCTGCATTGCGTGGGTTCTTCGTCCTCGGTTCTTCTTCCAGTCCAATGACGAATCCGACTGCGCCATTTAACAATCCGTGGTTTGGTGGGGTAACAATATTTCTTCCAATCCCATATCCTGTCTGTGGATTCCTTAAATGCAAACACGTCTACTCTTAATGAATTCAACTGTAACAATGATCTTTATTGGCATATGTATATGTTGTATGTATGCTGTTCGCAGACAGCTCTTATATATAAATGTGTGTATGCTTGTGTGTATGTGTTTTTTTTTTTTTTTTTTATTAGAGCTTAGGCTAGGGGTAAAATACAAAAGAAGATGAAGGGAGTGAAATATTAATACAGTATAATTCGCTTAGCTGCATCGATAGTTAGCTGCATCGGCAAGATATCTGCATTATTTTTCCATTTTTTTGTGTGAATAGAAAATTTGTACGAAAATTCATACGTTTGCTGCATCGCAGATAACAGCCTTTTTAACTTAAGTGCATCATATCAGCTGTTTTTTTTGCCAATTTCAATGAATATCATCAAAGTTAGCTGCGCCATCTATGAATCATTTTTGCATATCTAAAAGATGGCAAGAATGCCAACTCGTTTCAGTATCTGCGCATGTCCGTTTTTGTTTTTGCTTTGATCGTGATTTTTGTGTTTTTGTTTCTTATGACACAAAGTTATTAAAATGGGTAAAACAAAGCGTGTCGTTGGACTAACACTAAAGGAAAAGCTTCAAATAATCGAGTTAGTGACCAACAAAGTGGACAAAAAGGAAATTTGTGCCAAGTTCAAATGCGACAGATCCACAGTCAACCGCATTTTACAAAAAACAAATGAAATTCATGAAGCTGTGGCCGCGTCAGGTTTAAAAAGAAAGCGTCAAAGAAAAGGAGCGCACGACTTAGTAGAAGAAGCCTTATACATTTGGTTCGGACAGCAGGAATCAAAGAACGTAATTCTTGACCGGCACGTCATATTAGCAAAAGCGAAAGAATTTTGCCAAAAATTTAACGACGCCTTTGAACCTGACGCCAGCTGGCTTTGGCGCTGGCGCAAGCGCCACAATATAAAGTATGGCAAAATACACGGCGAAACTGCTACAAATGATTCCGTATCAGCAAATGAGTACAAAAATGATATTTTGCCAGGATTGGTTAAAGGTTATAACCCAGAAGACATTTTTAACGCTGACGAAACTGCACTCTTTTATAAAGCAATGCCGAATGCGACATTTTTTACTTGTGGAAAGCAATTAAATGGCCAGAAATCTCAGAGAGTGAGACTTACTTTGCTGTTTATATGCAATGCAACTGGGACATACAAAAAAACTTTTGTAATCGGCAGATCGAAATCGCCACGATGCTTCAAGAATGCTAATGTGCCCATTCCGTACTATGCAAATAAGAAGGCCTGGATGACTAAGGATCTCTGGCGAAAAATAATGACAGGATTTGACGAAGAAATGAAAAAGCAAAATCGAAAGATTTTACTCTTCATCGACAATGCAACTAGTCACACGACTGTCAAGGACTTCGAAAACATAAAATTGTGCTTCATGCCACCAAACACAACGGCTCTACTTCAACCTCTGGACCAAGGTATTATCCACTCATTCAAATTAGAGTATAGGCTTATTTTGGTCAAACAGCAGCTCATTGCTGTTAATTGTGGTAAATCTACTGTGGAATTTTTAAAATCATTATCGTTATTGGATGCTCTATATTTTGTCAACCAAGGATGGAAGAATGTTAAAATGTTAACTATTCAGAATTGTTTTAAAAAGGTAAGATGGGATTATTATTGATATGTATCTCAAATAACGAATTTATTATTTTCAGGCTGGATTTAAGTTCAGTTTTGAAAATGAAGACACCATTGCTGAAAAAGACAAACAATGCGTAGAAGTTGACATTGTATCGAATATTAATTGGAATGAATATGCCAATGTTGATGCAGATGAGGCTTGCCATGGTCAATTAGATGATGATGAAATCGTGCGCTCTTTAGTTCAAGATGCAAAAACCAGCGATAACGAAGAAAGCCATAGTGATGAAGATGTGGACGATACTGAGCGTCCTACTTTTAAGGATGGGTTTGCAGCAATTAAGGCTTTAAAGTCCATTTTTATGCGAAACAATAATGATGAGTTTTTGCAAAACTTGAATTCTATGGAAGACAAGCTGTTTAATTTACATATAAACTCAGCTGTATTGCAAAAAAAATTACTGACTATTTTTAAGTTAGTTTTAAAAAGTGTTTTAATCAATTCACCATCACTTAAATTTATATGTCGATCTTACTTATCATTAAGAATGAAATTATCAGTTCCTTTTATGTTTAACATTGTTATAAAGAAATAAATTCTTTATTTTTCCTTAAAAAAAAAAAATTAAGTTAGCTGCATTTTTAAGTTACCTGCATCGAGGCATTGTGCAAAGTACTCGAGGCAGCTAAGCGAATTATACTGTATACACAATACAAAAAATTAGGGGAGGGGGTGATGAGGAGACGATCTGCACCCGCGGGACCACCTTGTAGGTATTACATCACGAGGCAAATGCAAAGAACTCGATCTCAAGGTCGGCCCGTCCTTAGGTTGTCCTTACGCCGTAGCTCCTTCATGATCTCAGATGCCATGTTGCTCGTCGCCTGCCAATTCGCCTCACTGTGGAGCATGAGGTCTACCAGGGTATCCGCTGTCAGGTTGTCCACGTCCAGAATTCGTTTTAGCTCTCCTCTCTGTCTACTGAATAAGGGACAGACGAAGAAAGCATGCTCTGCGTCCTCTATGACGCTCTCGCAGGTGTCGCAAAAGGGGTCAACCGCGTGCTTAAACCTGTATAGATATGATTTGAAGCAGCCATGACCCGATAAAATCTGCGTCAGGTAGAAGTTGGTCTGTCCATGTCTTCTTGACATCCAGGTCCTTAGGTTGGGAATAAGTCTTCTTGTCCATCTGCCGTTACCGGATTGGCTCCATCTCGTCTGCCACTGGGCTAGGGTGCTTTCTCGTTGCGGAGCTCTAGGTTCTCTTCCGGGAAGTCTCTCTTCTGCCAAGAGATCCAGCGGAATCATGCCTGCGATGACCAGCGCAGCGTCCTCCGAGATTGTGCGAAAGCAGCTCGCTACCCTAAGGGCGCATCTCCGGTAGGTGCCTCTACATCCTCTATTATAGGATGGTACCTTCATGGCCGGCGCCCATATCTCCGAACCATATAGCATGATCGATACCTCAGTGGATGCGATTATTCGTCTGCTTCTTTGCTTTGGTCCTCCCGTGTTGGCCATTATGCGACATAAGGCAGTAGCGGCTTTGGCTGCCTTATTGCTGGTGTACTCCAGATGGGCTTTAAAGGAGAGTCTGCCGTCCAGCATTATCCCCAAGTATTTTATTGCTGGCTGGGTGCAAATATTTATTCCTCCGACCCTTATAGTGGCGGTTTCGACCCTCTTCCTGCTGCTAATCAGGACAGCCTCGGTTTTATGCTCGGCTAAGGTCAGACCCATTGATGACAGCCAATTGATTACTGCTTCAATTGCTATGTTGCAAATCTCGGTGGCCTGGTGTATATGTTTGGCCACACATACCAGTGCAACGTCATCCGCAAATCCAATAATTTTGCAGTTCTCCGGTAGGTCTAGTTCCAGGATGCCATTATACATAGCATTCCAGAGGATCGGGCCTAGAACCGAGCCTTGAGGAACTCCTCCGGTTATTGGGTACTCCTTCTCTCCGGTTGCGGTGTCGTAAACCAACCGTCTATCCACAGAGTAACTCCTAATAGTGTCTGTGAGATATGCGGGCACCTCCAGGTTGACCAGTGCGTCAATAGTTTTTTGCCAGTTCGCGGAGTTAAACGCATTCTTTATGTCCAGGGTACAGACCAGGCAGTATTTTTTTGCACCACCAGCCCATCTTATGCCTTGGATGGCTTCGGAGGCTATTTTAACTACCTCGTTAATAGCGTCTGTAGTGCTTCTTTTTTCCGGAAGCCAAATTGTAGATTGGAGAGTCCCCCTCTTGTCTCCAACTCATTCTCCAGTCTGCTGCCGATTTTCTTTTCTAACAATTTCCCCACCGTGTCCAGGAGGCAAATGGGTCGATAAGACGATGGGTCATCCACTTTTTTCCCTGGTTTTGGGATTAATACCAGCCTTTGCGTCTTCCATCTCTGGGGTATGGTCCTCTCACTTAGGCATTTGTTGAAGCAGTCGACGAATACTTGAGGGTGAGCTGCTATTGCTATTTTCAGGCCTGTGTTGGGTATACCATCTGGGCCTGGCGCCTTATCAGGCTTAATTCTTGCGGCTAACTCTAAGACCTCCTCCAAGCTTGTATAGATTATGTCTCCGTCTTGAGTCGCTAGCTCATGGAGAGATGGTGGACTTAGGGGCAGTTGCTGAGGGAATAGAGCACGCACTATACTATCCAGTTGAATCGCGTCTGAGGGTACTGGCTGCCTGGCAAGCTTTCCCATGACCAACTTGTACGCTCCTCCGAATGGCTGTGTATCTGCAGCCTAGCACAACTCCTGGAAGCACCGTAACTGGCTGCGCTTGATGGCCTGCTTGAGAATCTTACGCCTTCTGCGAAAGGCAATTATTTCTGCCTGGAATTCAGCAGTACCCCTTTTCCTCTGGCACTTGCGTCTCGCCGCGCAGCAGTCCGCTCTAGCTTTGGCGATCTCTTCATTCCACCAAGGGACTGGTCTGTGGGATCTGCCACCGCTATGAGACTTGGCCATAGCTTGGTCACAGGCCATTTTAATTGCTGCATGGAGGGAGTTAGCAGCTGAGTTGGCATTCCCGTCAGCTTGTAGTCCGCCAAGAGAGTCCAGGAACTTCCTTCTATCCAGAGTGTGCACTTTGTAACCTGGACGACTGTGAATACGCTGTATTGGGTGCCTTGCTTTCTGGGATACTCTAGTGAGAATCGCTATGTGATCACTATGAGTGTAGATCCTGGGTACCGTCCATGTGGCTTCTTTAGCAATTGAAGCGCTCACAAACGTGAGGTCAATGATTGATTCACGGCCAGCTTTGCTGTAGGTAGGAGTTAAGCCGTCGTTGAGCAGGCAGATGTTTAGGCGGGCGAAAACTTCCAATAGTAGTGTTCCTCTCGGATTCATTTTCTTACTACCCCATTCTGTGGCCCAAGCATTGAAGTCGCCGGCTATAATAACGGGGGTACGGTCTCTACAGTCGTCCGCGATTACTTCGAGTATTGCTTCATACTCATTGAGGGGCACTCTGGGCGCAATGTAGCAGCTATAGACAGTAATATTGCCACACTTTGCGCGGGTGAATCCAGTTTTAGCCAGTCTATCAGTGAGTTGGATTGGTGGGCTACCGCAGCTCCAGATAGCGGCACCGCCATCCAGGCTCTGCTGCCATACTGCAACCTCCTTACTGCGATACGGTTCGCTCAATATGGCGATATCTGCGGACACATCCCTCACGGACTGTAGGAAAAGATCCTGTGCCGCTCGACAGTGGCATAGGTTTAATTGGAGAAACCTAATTTTGACCCATTTTAACAGCCCTCTGGTAGTGTGGACAGGCCCTGCTCAGCGAATGGTGCCCGGTTTCCGGTTCTCCGTGCCTGGTGCAGAGGATGCACGCTGGGTTTCCCTTACAATTTTTTGCTGCGTGGGCTAGGTCTCCGCAGTTGAAGCATTGCTTACTAGCATCGTATTTGCTTCTACAGCGCGCTGCAATGTGGCCGAAACCTAGACATTTAAAGCATCGCCGCGGCTCCGTCTTTTGCCTTAGTCTGCAGATAGCCCAACCAATGCGTACCTTGCCTAGCTTTAGTAAGGCCTCTGCGGTATCCTTTGGGAGTACCATAGTGGCAACTTGTGTGCCACTAAATGATGGACGTAGTTTCACATTGACTTCTGGGCCTAGCTTAGAGCCCACCTGGTTGGAGATGGCTTCTAGTACTTCCCCGCTGGTTGAGTCCGCCGAAATGTCTCTTATTTCCAGCACTACCTTGTCTGAGATCGATTTGACTTCGGCTCGGTCTCCCAGCACTTGTTGCACGGCCATCTGTAGCCGAGTGGTAGCTTCGTCTGCTGCCTTGGTCATTCGTATGACAAGTTCGCCCGCTGCAGTTTTCCTGATTCCGCTTACGCACTCCTTGTAAGCTTGGAGACTGGCATCTGAGGTCACTGTTCGTAGCACTTCAACATACGTTTTAGTGTCTTTACATTTAACCATGACCGCATCTGTTCTTTTCTTT
The DNA here is from genome assembly GCA_037075145.1 of Scaptodrosophila latifasciaeformis. NCBI lineage: Eukaryota > Metazoa > Arthropoda > Insecta > Diptera > Drosophilidae > Scaptodrosophila > Scaptodrosophila latifasciaeformis. The sequence goes on along the minus strand of JBAMCM010000243.1, from coordinate 88,684 downwards.
TGCCTGGGTGCCGGCTTCATGCGTGCCTTGACCACTTGCCATTGGTTATTTGCAGTATTTGCAGAATTCTCCACAAGTACCTCGCATGCTACTTCTGGGACCGGAATATTATTGGTCTTATTCCTCGATTCAAGGCATCCTCGTTGATGATTATCCTTTTGCGCGGTTCCTCCTTGCTTGGCATTGGGTACGGCAATTTGGTTATCCGACTTCTTGGCTTTTACCCGATTTACCCAGACTCCTATGGATGGCGTTGTCTGGGTTGTGCCTTCTGAAAGACTTATAGGTACCGCGATTTGAGGCGTGGTCTGCGATTCAGCAGTTCTGCAGTTAATCCTTTTTCCATCGGCTGTCCCACATGTCAAACAGACAACCGGACTAGAAGCTCTCTTCTCCAGGATTTCGCTAACCGCCATCTGAATTTTTTTCATTCGTGCTGGAGAGTCCTTCATTACAATAGTGACGTGACGCACCACAGGTCTTTTCTCATTTACCATGTAAATTAGATCATTTAGGATCGAACCGAGCTCTTTCATTTGCTCCCCACATGATCCATCGGGCTTCGACTTCTTCGGAGGGGTTTTGCGCGCCAAATTAGAGGGACTGTAACTTTCTCTAGCTCTCTTTGGTGTCACTGAATTAGGGGATATGCCTTGAAGCGAGGGTGCAAATTTTTCTGGAACTACTAATGTGGCTGTTGCACGGATTGGGGATGCCGAGGGAGGGGTTCTTGGCATTTTTGCCGACTTTGCAAATGCATCCAATACATCACAACTTTGTCGGAGTTCGTTTGAGGGAGTATCAGTCTCCCGCGGTGGCCGGGAATTTCTTCCTGACATTTGACCGATGGAGGTTTTACCGCCCCGACTCGGTCACCAGAGCCTCTTTTTGGCACCACCGCAGTGGGGAGGTTGGTTATTAATCAGGTCCGTGACTTTTGCCTAGTAATGACTGATTCCCACCAAAACGACTTCGGATTCAATTCCAGCCTGAAAGTATGCTTCGGCTGGATCTTGTACTAGGTGCAACTCGGTATGCAACTCGGCTGATAATTGGTTTGAGACTAGGATGGTGGGGAACTTCGCTAGTATATTAAAGCTTAATTATACTAAGCTTAAATACGTAAGTGGGGCTCGATCAACACTATCTAATGCCAGCTGATTGGGACTATCTTAGTCAACACTGCTCAGTGACATTTAGAAATTTGCGTAGAGGGAGGCAAAAGAAAAACTCTTTTATCTCTTCTACCCAAATTGGCGGGAAATGTTGAGTGGAAACTTAACGCACTCACCTCCCCCTTCTCAGGGGCCACCGGTGCTCCGAGGGGGTAGAGTCGTAGCAGTCAACTAGATGCGACCGCGTCCAAATCTCTGGTAAGCAGTAGTCCCTGTTTAGGCAGTTTAATGAATATCGACAATTAAATGTTTGCAGATATCGCAACAAAACAGGAAAATTTCTGCAGCGCGGGACAAACACGTCTTCTTGCCTCAACTTTCACTCAACTAGTCTTGTGTGTATGTGTGTGTGTAAGTGTATGTATCACATTGCGGTTCTGCTCCGTGTTTCCGCGAAAAATGTCTCTTCCGTGGTATTGGATGCCAATCTCGTTGTAGTGAATATTGCTGCTGTCCAGAGCCCAATGGGGTACACCCGAAGTGGTAACTCGCGCCGAGCTTTTTTTTTTTTTTTTTGTAAATGGTCTTCTGGAAATGAGTTTTTTTTTTTTCAAAAATCAAATGCATTAGGGTAGTAGAATACATATGAGTGACGAATATAGCTTACTCACCTGCACACCCAAAATCCTTTTCCTATCTTTTCAACTATTACGTTAAACTGTTTAGAGATATGAGCAATAGATGGCACACAGCCCTTCAATAATATCAATAGAGCATTTCATGCATTATCGATCTCATACTTCACAACGCCATCTGTTTTTCTTTCATTGCATACTTTTGTTATCCTCTGAAACGCCATCTATCCTTGTCCCCATGTATTTACCGATGCTACCAACATTGACTAACCATAATATTTGTATGGATACAGTTAAGTACACAACCTTCTTTGCTCATTGCTTGTTATCCTCTGAAACGCCATCTATCCTTGTGATCCTCTGAAACGCCATCTATCCTTGTCCACATGTATTTACCGATCGTACCAACATTGACTAACCATAATATTTGTATGGATACTGTTAAGTACACAACCTTCTTTGCTCATATGCACTTGCTTATTATCCTCTGAAACGCCATCTATCCTTGTGATCCTCTGAAACGCCATCTATCCTTGTGATCCTCTGAAACGCCATCTATCCTTGTCCACATGTATTTACCGATCGTACCAACATTGACTAACCATAATATTTGTATGGATACAGTTAGGTACACAACCTTCTTTGCTCATATGCACTTGCTTGTTATCCTCTGAAACGCCATCTATCCTTGTGATCCTCTGAAACGCCATCTATCCTTGTCCACATGTATTTACCGATCGTACCAACATTGACTAACCATAATATTTGTATGGATACAGTTAGGTACACAACCTTCTTTGCTCATATGCACTTGCTTGTTATCCTCTGAAACGCCATCTATCCTTGTGATCCTCTGAAACGCCATCTATCCTTGTCCACATGTATTTACCGATCGTACCTTCTTTGCTCATATGCACTTGCTTGTTATCCTCTGAAACGCCATCTATCCTTGTGATCCTCTGAAACGCCATCTATCCTTGTCCACATGTATTTACCGATCGTACCAACATTGACTAACCATAATATTTGTATGGATACTGTTAAGTACACAACCTTCTTTGCTCATATGCACTTGCTTGTTATCCTCTGAAACGCCATCTATCCTTGTGATCCTCTGAAACGCCATCTATCCTTGTCCACATGTATTTACCGATCGTACCAACATTGACTAACCATAATATTTGTATGGATCCAGTTAAGCACGCCACCGATTTTTCTTTTAAAAATATATTTTTTTACCTATTTTATCCAAGACACTCCACCACCCACCCAAATTTAGCACGTGCACACACCATAAAAAGTGCTATAAAAGTGCCATTTATAGCAACTACCCCCCCGGAAAGGGCCGCCCATATGTATTCTACTACCCTAATGCATTTGATTTTTGAAAAAAAAAAAACTCATTTCTAGAAGACCATTTAAAAAAAAAAACTCGGTGCGCTAGCGCGCGCCTCGCTGTTACCGCCGCTGTTCGCGGCGGATAACATAATTGGGTTTCTGGTGGGGGGTTAGCGGCGTTTAGCACTCGATTTTTTTAATTTTCACATTCAAGAGGTTTCGGGGACCCATATACTAACTACTCCTAACATTACTTGGAATCTTTCTTTTATTTCATGGGGTACTGCTACATCTTTGACCTTTGTGAAGTTCACGTCCGAACACTTAAAAAATCGGACTATCTCGGAGCAGCCGTTAGTTATTAGATGTTTGTCTTCCAGGTTAAGTTTAGCGTCGGTTTGTTTAAGTAGGTCGAGTCCAATTATTCCGTCAAATGTTGTGAGGTTTGACAATAGGAAGAATGTCGCATTTGTATTAAAGAGGTGCAACACGCATTTTTTGTTTATTGTATTATAACCGTGGATTGATTTTACTTGGAAAGGTTTATTTACGGGAATAACACTTTTTAGTTCTTTTAAAGGCTTAATATAAATTTTGGAAGCCCCGTATCTATTAAAAGTTTAATTTTTCTCTCTGCGATATCCCTTTCTATGAATGGAAGCAGGGAGTTATGCCTACAAAATTGATTTGGTCATATTCTGTAAGGTCATCATTTATGTCTTCTACTTCTTCCTCAGCTACCGTTGGGTATTCGTAATCATCTTTGTCAGTTTGGGTATTCTCTGAGGCTATGTGATTAATTCTCTGATGCTCCTGTGCAGTATACCTTGCACTGGTATTGTTGGGTCTTTTATTTGCCTGTTCTTGCCTATTATAGGTATCGGGTTGAACATTTTGTTGTTGTGCCTGGCACTGATTATTTTGTCTGTAAGGTGGACCGCCTTGTTGGTATTGTGGAGCTTGTCTAAAGCGTGACGAGTTGTCAACGTCCATTGGCTCAACTTTATCTTGTTTGGGCTGTCCTTGTCTTTTATTGTAATGGGGATTCTTGCCTTCATAACCAGATCGATTGTAGTATCTGGTGTTAAGTTTCTTTGCCTGCCCTGCTGTCTTTGCTCGGATTTTTGAATTTTTTCCTCAGTGCTTCGGGCAAAATTACTTGCGAAAATATATCGTTCATGGTTTGATTCTACTTCTTGTGCCAATGCTAAAGCAGAAGGAAGATCGGAAGGTCTTGCGAAGAAGAGAACATCGCTTAGCGATTTTCTGGTTCCCGAAATAAATACACGTAGCGCGTCTGCTCTGTATTTTTCGTTCAGTGGAGCAGCCACGGTGCTGTCGTAGGTCATGATTGTCTTGTTTATTAGCAAAGTCAGCTTTTTTTCTACTTCGTCATAATATTGTAAGGGAGCGTTGACATTTCTTGCTCTATCAAATACACGAGGTGTTTGTCCGCGTATGTAAAATCTAGCAGGTTTGTTATGGCCTTAAAATTGAGAGGGGTGTCGAAAGGCGAAAGAACCATATCAGCTGAACTTTTTATTTTATTCCTCATTATGCCTAAAGCTTGATAATGTTTTGAACTACCCTCGTATGTTTCATACACTTTGTATGCGGTATGTGCCGCTTTTCTCCACGAGACGTATGTCTCATTTTTTCCTTCGAAGTCCGGTAGAGACTTCATAATATCTAATGTCTCGGTGCACATCATGTCCTGTCTAATTTCTGCATCTTTATAAGTGTCTCCCTCAGGTGTGGCGATATTCACATTGCCTAAGCGTTTTTTAATATCTTGTAGTTTTTGATTAAAACTTTGTTCTTGTGCAGCGAGTGCGCTTGACACTGCACCTTCTACAATAGCTTTTAGCTGTTCACTAGTCATTGTCATTTTGTGATAACTACGGAGTTTTCTGATTTTCCTGAGATTCTATGCTTTCTAAAACTGTCTAGTATTTCTTCTAACTCACTATCAACATCACTCTATTGTCTTATTAACACAGAGAACAAAAAGTTTTGTTCGTTTTCTTTTATTAAATATTTTATTAATAATTATTTCTGAATTCGGCCTGATATATGATCTCGGTCAACACATACAAACAGAATTGCAATAAATTAATGGGTATTTTTTTAAACGTATGTTTGTAACTTTAAAATTTTTTCGTATGCTTGTAACCTTTAATTTATTTTGAGAAATATCAATGAACAAGCTACTTAAATGTTTTTTTTTTTGCCAAAGAGATTAATTTAATTTTTTATTTTGTTATGGATATTTAAGATGAATGAATTTCGTTTATTATTAATTTATTTATTATTTTTCGCCGCTACTGCCGCTGCTCTTCTTGGTCATCGGGTTCACGTATCGGGGGTCGAGTACGGTATTGTTTTTTTTTTTTTTTAACTTTTTAACGGATCGAGGGTCTTACGACCGCGCTGGGTGCAAATTAGCCGAAGGTGGGTTTTTTAGGTGAATGAGAAGAAACATTGCAAGTTTGGGACTGAGCCGCTTTAATTCCAAATTTCAACTAAAACTAAAGTACAAAATTACTTATAAGCAAAGCTAGCCCTGTGCCCTAATAACGCTGACCCAGCGCCTCGTGTACTCCGGGGAATAGGAAGTTGTTTTACGGAGCATTGTCCGCTACGTGGTCATAGCTCGGGTTACCGCACTTCTGCGCTTGTTATTATGCAATGTTTGCGGAAGACTTTGACCCTGCGTTGTTATCATGCCAGCTATGCATGATCAGCTTGGCAAGTTGTTGGTTGTTGGGCGGTTGTGTTAACTTACCCAATTCTTGCTTATGAGATAGAAAAACTGATTGAAAAATGATTTAAAGAAATTGTCAGTAAATATAAAGCTCAGAGGAATTAATAAAATTGGAACTGTTTGGAAATGCATAGCCGGCACGCCGGACTATAATGACCATCATATTTTAATTGGCAAAATAAATAAGCAACTAGAAAATAATAACAGACAGTAATTAACAAAATATTTAATGAGAAAATAAACAAAATGAGTGAGGATATGAATAAAATTATTAAATATACAGAGAATAATGAAAATATTGTAAGCCAAATGATAATTATCTTTATATGCAAGATCGAATTCGTTGAAAAAGAGATAAGAAGTATAGTCCATGCAATAGAATGGGCAAAATCAAATACAATCAATTCAATAATATTGTCAGGAAATGAAACAAAAATTGCTAGCAATAGGAAAAGTTTATTATACATTGTTGACATCTCGATAACCGAAAGAAATTTGCCCAAAAATAATAATAAAAGGATTAAAGAGAAAAAATATTGTTAACAAAATAGAATTTATCGAAATTATTAAATGCCAAGAGAAAATTTACGCAATGGTAAATCCATGTAGATGTAATAGAATTAGGTTGAAAGATTTAACAAATGACACCTGCATAATGTCGCTAATGAAGAGCAGAACGCCCAAATGCAGAACAACCAACGGACAGTATGTACCACCTGCATAATGTCGCTATTGAAGAGCAGAACGCCCAAATGCAGAACAACCAACGGACAGTATGTACCAGACATTGAAGAAGTAGCAACGGGAACATTGATATTCAACGACTTCGAAGGAAAAGTGAAAATTGACGAAGAGATTATGGATTTGAAAAGAATATTCTTGATACAATTTGAAAATACGGCAATCAGGATCAACAACGACGTGTATCTGGCAAAAACAATGAGCTACGTAAAAGCAATGCCACCGCTTCTTTAGATCTTAAAGGAAGGGACAAGAGCAAAAGAACAACTTTACACATGTATTACTGGAGTCCACAGCCACAGTGAAAGAGAACCTAAGAGGGAACGGGACAGAGATCATGTGTATATGGACTAGTACACACCTGGTGCAAGTTTATGTAACCCTACCAAGAAAACTTCTAATATTTTTTTTAAATTACAGAGGCTTAATTTTCTGACAGGTCATTTAAAATTATAATATCCCGTTTTAAGCAAAACAAAACAAAAAAAAAAAAAAAAGAAAAAGAAAAAGGTACACAGCTCCACTGCATGCACTGGAAACTGGTGAGTTAAAATAAGTGAAAAAAATCCCAACGTTATCTTCGGGGTGCCGAAGATTACAGACTCTTTTCGAAGTTGTTTCTGCCGAAAATCACATGAACGGGGTTGGTCAGTTAATAGGGCCGATTTCGATTTGTATGACAGCTATATGATATAGTAGTCCGATTTTAATAAAATTGAGTACAAACGCGTATATTTATGTAGAAAACGTGTTAGACGAGTTTTGAAAAGATCAGTCAATAAATGTGCGAGTTATTCCCTAAACCGATTTAGGTTCGTATGGCAGCTATATGATATAGTAGTCCGATCCTTACGAAATTTGGTATTTATAATTATTGCTATAAAAAACATATGTGTGCTAAATTTGAACAGGATCGGATAATAAATGTGGGAGTTATTGCCTAAACCGATTTAGGTTCGTATGACAGCTATAAGATATAGTGATCCGATCCGACCGATTCAAACTAGTGTACTACCTAGGTAAAATAGAAGGCTAAATACCAAGTTTCAGCAAAATAGCTTTTAAGAAGACGGAGTAAATCGCATAGAAACAGACGGACAGACGGACATGGCTATATCTAGTGATTCTAAGTATTCTAGAGTTAACTTTTGTGGGTCTACGATGTTTGGTTCTGTGCGTTACAAACATCAGAGCAAAGTGAATAGACTCCTTTTTCTTCGAAAAGAGTCTAAAAATTAAAATAAAAAAAAAAATCCCAACGTTATCTTCGGGGTGCCGAAGATTACAGACTCTTTTCGCAGTTGTTTCTGCCGTAAATCACATGAACGGTGTTGGTCAGTTAATAGGGCCGATTTCGATTTGTATGACAGCTATATGATATAGTAGTCAGATTTTAATAAAATTTAGCACAAACGCGTATATTTATGTAGAAAACGTGTTGGCCAAGTTTTGAAAAGATCAGTCAATACATGTGCGAGTTATTCCTAAAACCGATTTAGGTTCGTATGGCAGCTATATGATATAGTAGTCCGATCCTTACAAAATTTGGTATATATATTAATTGTTATAAAAAAACATATGCGTGCTAAATTTAAATAGAATTGGATAATAAATGTGGGAGTTATTGCCTAAACCGATTTAGGTTCGTATGACAGCTATATGATATAGTTGTCCGATCCGACCGATTCAAGCTAGTGTACTACCTAGGTAAAATAGAAGGCTAAATACCAAGTTTCAGCAAAATAGCTTTAAAGACGACGGAGTAAATCGCATAGAAACAGACGGACAGACGGACATGGCTATATCGACTCCTCTAGTGATTCTAAGTATTCTAGAGTTAACTTTTGTGGGTCTACAATGTTTGGTTCTGTGCGTTACAAACATCAGAGCAAAATGAATATACTCTTTTTTCTGCGAAAAGAGTATAAAAATGAAATAAATCAGAAAATTAAATAAATGTAGGTATAGAAGATTAAAATATTAATTAATATAGAATTGAGTTGAATTCACCCATGTTAGAAAAATTTAAGTAGCCCCAAAAGAAATATTTGACGACATACAACAAAATAATTTTAAGTCTATGGCTAGCAGAAATGAATACTACTAAATTTTGAAATTTATCTGTTTAGTCTGAACAATTAATTTACTATATCTATGAAACCTTTTGAAACTTTGTTGGTTGAGTATGGTATGAAGTCAATTTATAAATGAAGTTTGTCAAAATCAAGAAAATTATGCGATACTTTGTAAATGGGGGTTTATCAGCTGAAGTGCACTGACTGTAAAAGGGTTATCTCTAGTAGCGGAGTGAAGTGATATGTGACGATCCCAATACAACTCTGTTAAGGAAAAATACCATCGTAGGCTAGATCAGCACAATCTTGTTGTGTGGTAGACCATAGAGTGCAGTAAAGACCCCTCTCTTCTGACAATTGCTAGTCCGATATTAACTGTGCTGAATCAACCGTTACCTCTATCGAAAAGTATAGTTGGAAAAAACATCAAGCAGAATACCATTACTGAATTTGAAAATAAAAGGTAATACATTCACTTAACGACGTCGTCATGGTCAAGAATGAAAATCAGCCACCTTTTAGTTGTCCATTAGCTCGAGTTCTCGAAAAGATATCGGGAGCGGATGGGAGTAGATATCGTGTTTCAATGCTAAAGACGTCTTATGGAACAACAAAGAGAGCTGTCCGAATACCGTGTGTGCTTCACACTACCGATGATGAAGCACCTCGTCAGAATGAAGTTGTAAGTGTTTCAAGGAGGGGGTGGATGATGGGTCATCCCCGAACAAGCTTATGCCGCAGCTGATTCAAAGCATACATTAAATTTATTGTCATCTATAATATATAGTCGCCTTGTCCCTTATTCTTCTAATTTGCTTTACTTTACATCTCTCTTGTACTTAAATATGTCCGCGGCATCTGTTACGCCGTTCATACTTAGCTATCAATTTGGGCAGTGCCAATTCGGGCTCGCTTAGCTATCACTTCGTGCATTGTTAATTCGGGCTCGCTGTTTGATTATTTCTTTCGCGACAACAAAAAGTATTGTTAAACTTAAGCCTATTGAATTGCCCTGCGTGGCTCAAAATAAATAATTGAAAGAAATATATTGTGACTATTTTATTTGGTCTACTGGTGCACTGAATAGTTAGTGAAAAAGCTCACTATGGAAACATATCTCAAAGAATAAAGAGCTAGGATGACCAAAGTTGGGCCAAATACTGTCCTATTAGAAAGGAAAAGTTGGCTTGAACATTTTTTTCTGCGAAGCTCCACACCCTCCTCTAAAATGAATTATTATTCCGGAGCCCTGTACTTTTTGCAACTTTAAGCTGACAGTATTTATTAGATGTAAATAAATGTGCGCAAATGCGCGTTGCAGAATTACTTACCGTAAAAAGCTGTCAGAATTTGGTCGACAACCCTGTGGAGCTGGTGTTAAGAACCTCGAGCGTCCATGATTCTGACTAATCTGGCGGCAATCAGTCTCTCAAATAACTTCGAGATCGAAGTGAAGAGACTGATTGGTGCCTTTCTGGCTTGCCAGGTTTGTGGATCTTGAATATTATTGCAAGCTTCCATTGAGCAAGAAAGCATTGCAATTTCACTGTAGCATTGAACAGCGACGCTATATAGAGAATTCCATGTCTGGGCAGTGCCTTAAGTTTTGCATTACATATAACATTGCGGCCGGATGCTTTGTTGGTTTTCAACTTTTCAGTGGCTTCGGATATATGCATACACTCTTATTTGCTCAAAGCTAGCTAGCTCGAATGGTTGAAAGCGCTTGACAAGGTGAGCTGCAAATGCTTCCGGCTTCTACAAGTCTGTTCGGCACCACACTCCACTGCTGTCGAGCAGCGGCGCCTCTCTCATACACCCCTTTTAATGGCACGCGTGGCCTTCCATAGCGAGTGCGCTGTGTCACCGTCAGTGTCAATGTTAGCTAGTCTTGCGTTGAATCATGCAGTTCTGTGATTCGCAAGTAGGCGTTGGAGCTCATCCTAAGCTCTCTTTCATGCTGGTTTATCCAGGTGGTGACGAGACCTCATCCACTTGTTACGGAGTCTTCCCTTCTTTTGAATCAGGAGGAGGATCGCGTTGGTGATTGGGATACTTAATGCTACGGGCTTTTTGAAGCGGGCTGTATTTGTCCATTTTGCGGACGTCTTCACTTTGGTGGTGGGCAAATCCTCACCTGAGTTTATATCAATATTTAAATGCAGTGAACTTTCAAATACTTTCAGGTTGCTTCGTTTAGTTATTAGGCGCTCCGTCATTGGGTATGCCATAGCAGGTGCAACCAGTGTAATGATTAGCGGTAGGTGGTCGAGGCTAAGCTCAACGACGGATCTTATATCGACGTGAATACCCAGGATGCCCCTTGTCAGAGCGAAGTCGATGCAGCCTGGAAAGGTTGCTATGTATATCACCTCAGAGCTAAGTAACAGATTGCCTAACGCACGCCCTCGTTGGTCGCAGTTTCCCGCACCCCCCAGCCAGTGCACTATGGTCCAGAATTCGTTTTTTTTGTCATTAAGTCTAAATTTTTATGTCAATATATCGTCCTTTATCAATTATTTTCTAAAAGAAAATTGATCATATAAATAAAAAACAAAAACAAAATTGACCGAAAGCTTTACTAAAGCTTTTTATGAGCTTTTAGGGGTGCAGAGAAATGGGCCTTCGAGTAAGCATGCCGAAGCAGAATGGTAGCGGCAATAGCAATGATGGTAATACGGCAAGAAGAGCTTTCGCAAGTACCAAATTCTCGTCGATAACCAACTTCAACGAAAATCTTTTGGAAAAGTTTCACATTATTTTAATAGCAATATCGTCCAACTATTTTATAAATTCCGAGAAATTTCGTTCTTTTTGCGATATAACTTTTTAATTATATATACAAACATATCCATGGTATCCTATGTCATCAACGATCCATAAAGTACTGGTCCACGGATTTCAAATCAATAATTCGGCGTCGGTTCCACTTGGATGCCTAGGCGAAAATGCGAGTGAAGCCCGAAATAAACTTTACAAAAGGGACCGACTATCACATGCCAGGAAAAAAAGTCGAATCAATACGATGAGTGATATTTTCCACAGAGTGATTGATTCCTCGGACCCACTATTATCAATAATTTTTTTAAAAGAAAGAGAGAGAAAAAATAGAAGAAAAAAACACTTCCGAAGGCAGTAATAAGTCTTTTGGAAATACAGTCTAATTTTAAACCTGATCCATCTGTCAAAATATTGGATTCACATTCTGGATTCACAAAATGTACAAAGTTTCAAGTCTGTAGGTTAATTTTTAAACTTTATGCCAATAAAATCGAATTCTGGACCACAGTGCAGTGAGACGCGTTCCAATCGCCAACAACAATGAACTTCGGGCAGTGTTGGTCAAAGATTTCGCCAAATTCATCGGTAGTCCATACAAACTTGGGCGGGCAATACATCGCTCCAAAGTTTATTGTACCAAGTACAGTTTGGATGGCTGCAGTCGCAACTTGCAACTTGCCGGTTACAATTGGAGTAAGTGGGAAGTGAACAAGGCTAGACTTCACCAGGCTTTCTTTTTAACTAATACAATTGGAGAAGCGTACTCAGAGTCGCTGGGCTGTACTAGTATGACACCTTCTTCCAAGTAGTCGTCCAACATTTCCTGAAGCTAGTCTTTTTCTTTATATGAAAGCCTTCTAGGTGAAAAGATGAAAAGCTGATATTTTTCTAACGAAATATTCATTTCACATTAAATGAATTCACATATGCGGTCTCAAGCAGATCGATGAATCTTCTTCCTGTTCCAAAAGTCTACATTGTCGCCACATCTGTAATCCCGAAGATCATCGCTTATCACATTCATCACAAACAATTGTTTATCGAAATCGTTTATCGTGTTTGTGTCTTTTGTTGCACTGTCATTGCGATTGTTATTTTTAGCAATTTCATTATCATGGTTTAATATATTGATCTTGCTTTCCTGTCACAGTCGGTTCGTAACAGTCTCCTTCGCATCGCTTAACAATTTATCTCTAACATTTTGTTTATTAGTATTATCTCCCGGTAACAATTTATCCTTTACTGTTTCTTTACTAATGTAGTCGTCGCTTAAAAGTTTGTCTTTAAAAGTTTCTTTTCTAACATAGTTGTTGCTTAACAGTTGTTTCCTAACAGTTTCTATACTAACTTCGTTGTCGCTTAACAGTTTTTTTTTAACAGTTTCTTTACTAACCTTCCTCCTATTCATGTTTCCAAATGGCTCAGTGGGGCCCGTTTCTTATTGACCACTCAAATGCTCTATTACATACTTATACATATTTTCTTTTGCGTGTTCATTTGATACAAACCAAAATATTTTTCCAAAATTCATAAAGTTGGATTATATTCAGCCCAAAATATGATTTCAAAACTTCATTTAGAGTAATCCCGTCAGGAATGCGTGATTTTTTTACAAAAGAAATTGGGCTACCAGAGTCTATGGAGCACTCTGCAATCATAAAAAATTTTGGATTGCGCGTAAAATAAATTTGGAGTTATATATCTAATACATAGGTTTCTGCTTTGTACTCAGACTTCCTATGTGAGCATTGCGCTACTCGATGCCCTTCCATGCTGCAGGCAAAACATATACCTGCGACTCGCTTTCTCTTGCGGCAATCTCTTTTGAAATGACTATTGGAATTACAGTTAAAACGTCGGACGTCAGATGTTGCATTCGTAGTAACCTTCACTGTATCCTTGTTTGTGTTCTTCCATGTTTCTGGTGGGCGTACATTGCTGTTTCATCTGATTTACTTCCGTGAATCGTTAAATTCGTGCTTGGTTGCGTCGATCTTCCGATGCTATTCCTTCTATCAGCTGCTCCATCAATTCGTTATCTTCCACCTTAACGACTAGTGCCAGTTTAAACTTCTCAAAATACTCATAAAATTTTTCGTTCGGGTGCCATTTTTGTTGTTCTAACGTGCTTCTAGCCTCTAACTTGGACATTTTCGATCAGTTGCTCACAAAGGATGTCAAAATTCAGGAGTATTTGGGTGGGTTCTGCATGAAGCCAACTTTGATCATTTCCTTTGAGTTTAGAAACTAACAGCATTCGCTTGTAATTTTCGCTCAGCTTTTAAATTTGTGAAATTTCTATCATGTGATCGACCCAAATATGATCAGATAATTTGCTGTCAAATTCGGGGGTTGTTTCTTTCGCAAGAGCGAACAGCATAGGCCGCTCATTTTCCTCTCTGCTCTCTTTAGCTGGTTAGCTATTTGACTGCGCAATTACCTGTGCGTCACAATTGCTACCGTCGCGACCGTTGTTGTTCCTTTTGACTATCTCGTGCTGCTGTTTGACTTCAACTCTTTTTGTAATTGATATACGATTTTGAGAATATCGTTTTGTTGCGACGCGCCTGACTGGCGCCTGGAACCCACACTCTAAATTTCATCATGTTGTGAAATTTCGAACGTTGCACTTTCGTTGCTCACTTGCGACGTCTCGCCATACATATCTTCGGTGGCTGTTTCCACTAACTGGACCTCATTGAAGTTGTCTATGCCCGGAGCATCACCAAGTTCTCTTAATGGCATCTCTAGGAGGCGAGCCATTAACTTTGTTTTCTTACCAGTTGTGGGTAACTTATGCACTGTTGGGCACTTTTTTAATTGAATGACCGTAAACTTGTTTAGATCGTCACTCTCCATGACAAGAACTCCGTCACTTCTGAATTTGTAGAAGAGCAGAATGTCCTACCGAATAACAACCGTACAACTCCGAGACCGAACCGGAACGTCTTCGCTTTATTCTTTCTCTATGTACATGCAAGAGCAAGCTCTTTCTCAGCCTTAGGCGCGCTCTCCCATTTAGGAAACCGTATTGCTGTGCTTATACTACGTGATGTGTATGTGTATACTTATTCTACTACACAATAGACATTGCAAAGGGTTTCACCAGATTGAAATGAGCCAAATCAATACCGAAGACTGCTTAATTTACAAAAAACGAACACTACGAGTATGTGAGAATGCTTTTCGGTTTGAAGAATGCTAGGGCAACCTTATGTGTATGAATAATGTTCTGCATCCACTATTTAACAAACACTGTTTGGTGTGTTTGGACAATATCGTAGTGTTCTAAACATTATTTGATGAGCAATTGAATTCATTGGAACTAATATTCAAAAGATTAGCAAACGGAAATCTTAAACTACAACTTGACAAGTGCCAATTTTTGAGACAAGAGACAGTTTTTCTCGGACCCGTGATTACACAGGGCGTAATAAATCCAAACCTGGAGAAGTTTAAGACAATAGCAAAATACTCTTTGCATACAAAGATAAAGAAAATTCAGGCTTTCCTCGGCTAATATAGAAAATACATTATATAAATGTCTGAAATAGCTAAACCGATCACAAATATGCTAAAGAAAGGAAATAAACTTGATATCAACGATCCGGATTATATAAAGGCTTTCAAAAAATTGAAAATTTTAAAATCCATTGACCCGGTACTCAAGATACCGAACTGCGGTAGAAAGCTCACATTGATAACCGACGCAAGTAATGTTACACTAAATGAAAATGAGACCAACTACAGTACAATAAAAAAAGGCCCACAGTCTGGGCAACTTTTTGTTGTTAAAAATTATTTGCTTGGACGACACTTTGCAATAGCCTCTTTGTTGGAAGGAAGGAAGCCAATTTTAAAATGACCAGGTGGAAAGTCAAGCTATCAGAATATGATCTCGACATTAGGTACGTAAAGGGAAGAGAAAACTGCGTTGCGGACGGTCTATCCAGAGTGAGGCTAGGAGAAGTGTATTTTGACAAACAGACGTTTACATAGCGGTGACAGTGACTCAGACTTTGAGGTCATCCAGAGAGTACACAAAAGAATTATTAATCCCAGGACCACCAGAATAGTTAGAAGCTTGACAACGTTGAAGAATATATTGTCTTATGCGAAGATTAAAGAATTGATATTAAGAACACACGAGAAACTTTTACACCCGGGACTACAAAAAATTAAAAATTATTTTCAGAAAACCATTATTTTCCAAACCTGCGGATACAAAATATCATAAACAAATGCCAAACATGAAACTTGGCAAAGATAGAACACAGAAATACAGCAATGCCATTCCAAATAACTCCTGAGCCCAGGGGATGTAGGGAGAAGAATGTTGTTGACATTTACTCGTTAGAGGGAAACCACTACCTCAGTTGCATTGACGTATATTTAAGATCGCTGCATTAGGGGGCAAGGACTGGGTGGAATGCAAGAATGGGCTGATGAGAATATTTAATCAGTTAGGAAAACCGTGATTGTTGAAGACCGACAAGGATAGCACTTTTTCAAGCCTTTCTTTGAAAGTATGGTTGCAGAGCGAGCGCATTGCACACTTTACTAACACTGCTTAAACAGGAATTGCAGATGTAGAAAGATTCCACAAAACAAGTAATGAAAAACCCAGAATAATAAAGACATCGGATAACGCAGAGAAAAAGTTAAGTTTGATGGAAAAAATACTGCACGTATACAATCATGAAACTAGGCACGATGCCACTGGAGAAACACCAGCACACATATTTCTGTCCGGCGACAGCCTACTTTTGACACCCAACAAAATAAAGAACGAAAAATTAATAAATTAAACGAGACAAGACGGGATTATAAGGTGGACATTCGCTACAGAAATGGACCCTTAGAAAAAGGAAAGTTAGAAAATCCATTCAAACTTAACAAAAACCTAGTACAAATAGACGAAGATAGATATGAATCCAATCCTGTAAGACTTTGGTTATTGCTATATAGTTCATTTTCCACTTCTTTTAGCAAGTCACTACCGAATTTTGGCGGCGTCAACATGTGATCAGCTGATCAGCATGCAACCTTGCAAGTAAGCTGAGACGCCAGCTGAGTGACCATATAAGTCAAGACCAGAACCCAAACTGTTCACCCGTGACACAATACTTCAGTGTCGTACCAGATATCTCCTGTCCACATGATAATTTAAGCTTTGTGTACGTTAGGAAAACCGTGCAATAACTTTAACACATAACTATTATAGATACAAAAAATTGTATTAAACACATTTATATAAAAAAAACAATAAAATAAAATAAATAAATAAGTAATTAGTAATAATAGACGAATATACGTACTGAGCTAGGCAGATAGATAAAGGTGAAAGGCTAAGGGTCCTGGAGCAGGTTCTGGGCTGGACTCCTCTCGCCCTGATGTGGACGCTGATGCTTTTTTGAGACGGTCGGCTCTGCCAAGAACAGCGCCAAGTTAGCGGCACTTTGCGAAGACCAAGTGAATCCGAGGAGAATGATAAGCCAGCCTCTCTCAATGTTACCATTAGCAAAATGGGAACTGTTCTGGAAGGATTCTCCTTAATTTTTAGTGGCCAGCGTCACAATAATCAATTAGTTCGCGACAAACTTGGAAAACTTGAAGCACTACACAAATACGCTAGCTCTCTCTGTTGCGATATGGAAGCTATACATAACGGTACGCAGAACGACACTAGGGAGACAGTGAATATGTGCAATGGGACTCAAACGGAGTCTAAAAAATTCGGAACGTTAAACTCGGGCGCAGCCGAGTTTGAGATACCCTGTACCTGTAGGGAGCGTAAATCAGTATTTCTGAAAAAATAATAAAAATACCATCTGATTTCGATTATATTTTGCTTAATTGATTGGTGTCCTAAAGCACGAGCTATTCCCAAATTTAATAGAGATATCTTTAAGACCAAAGAAATTACAACGTTAAAACGATTTTTGCACTTCCAAGAGGCCATACGGAAACTATATACTATGGTAGTCCGATCAGATTAAAACTTCGCTTATTGGGTTATTACAAAAGAAACTATCATATGGTATTTTTGGTTGCGATTCGTGCATAAAAAACCCGATTTCTGACAAAAAAAAAAAAAACAAAAAATCGGAGTTTTTGTCCGATTAGGCCTATGGGAGCTATATGATATAGCCATGCGATTTCAATAAAATTTGGAGTTCTTCAAAACTTATACTAAAAACTGTCTTGTGCTTAATTTGGTTCCGATTGGTTCATAAATAACCCGTTTTCTGACAAAAAAGCACAGAAATCGGATTTTTTGACCGATTAGCCCTATGGAAGCTATATGATGTAGATGTCCAATTTTATTAAAACTGTGCACAGCTGCTGAGTATTTTAAAGTTCACATTGTTTCTTAATTTGAATAAAATATCTTAAAAGATAAAGAAATTATGACGTTGAAACGATTTTTGCATTTAGCTATATGATATAGTCGTCCGATCAGATCGAAACTTCACATCCTTCTTGAGAACATATAAGAACTTCTAACTGCAAACTTTCGTAATAATTTAATAGCAAACAAAAAAGTTATGGCCTATAAATTTTTTCCTTTTTTTGAGGTTGTTGTGGTTTTATGCTTTTAATTACGAACCTAAATCGGATATTAAAAAAATATAATAAACTTGATCTAACCTGCAAAACATTTGATTATCAGCAACAAACCAGAACTTTCTAGGCCTTACCATCTCTGAGAACGAGGTGTTCATACAGACGGACAGACGGACAGACAGACAGACAGACAGACAGACAGACAGACAGACAGACGGACATGGCTAAATCGATTTCTCTAGTCACCCTGATCATATTGTGGGTAACTTTGGGGGGTCTCCGACGTCTCCTTCTCTATGTTACATACATTTCACAAACTTAATATACCCTTGTACCTTTTTAGGTACAGGGTATAAAAACGGTGATAAAAGTTCCCAGACGGTATCTGCCATAGGTGCTTCTGCTCCTTCGCAGAGGAGCCTACAAATGGATACCCCCAAGAGACCTAGGGAGTTTGCGGCGAGCCAAAGAATGGTCCTAGTACCACGTCAAATGCTACCAAACAGTGGACAACATTACCAAGCCAGAAACGCCAGTCCAGTCTGATAGTAGATTACATGCAAATAACTGGACAAAAGTAATTACGAAAAAAGCTCAGAAGAAACGAGTAAGGCCACACGCCATAATTGTGATAGACTCCGTAGGATGCACCAACGCTGACCTCCTTCGAACAGTCAAAAGTAACCAAACTCTCCAATACTTGAGCAGTGAAGTACATTTAATTCGAAGGACTGCAGGTGGTGACCTGCTACTCTGTTTAAGTAGAGCCCCTTCTCAATCTATCTTTTATGTACAAAAAGGGCAACCATCAGACCACGTGACAGGTAGCTTCAAGTGCCCTGTATACAAGGAGGCTTTAAAAAAAATGTAAAATCATAATTCTTCAGCTCAACCTCAACCACTGCAGAGCGGCGCAGGACCTCTTAGCCCAGTCTGTGAGGGAATTAAATGCGGACGTCTGTTTACTAAGTGAGCCATAAACTAACCAAATGGATGGAGACAGCTAGATCGCAAGTACTGATGGCAAGGCGACTACGCGCCTCCTGCTTAAACATCTCAAGCGTTAGAGCCCCACCGGCTTTGTTCGAGGCAGAATCAATAATAAATGAATCTACAGCTGTTACCTGCTACCCAGTCTGCACCAGCAAGATTTTGCTGCTATACTGGACGAAATAGTCGTGGATGCCCGGACACGCCAGAATATTATTCAACCTGGTGACTCCAATGCCTGGGCACTATAATGAGAAAACACTATAACCAACGCCAAAGGCAAAATTGAGTTTGAAGCATTGTCAACGCTCGACTTAGCCTTACTTAATACTGGAACATAACGCACATTCTGAAGAGGTAACAAAGGATCTGTTGTTGACTTGACCTTTGCCAGCAATAACCTCCACAGGTCGGCCTCATGGCGTGCCACTACACTGCCAGTGATGACGAGGCTATTATCTGCCGCCTGGACTCACAAAGCAACGCTCTGTCATTCGCGAGAAAATACAAGGAGAGCACCATGGATATTACAAAACTTGAAATTGCCCTCAAAGTGGTCAAACCCGCAAAGAGGTGCCCTGCAAATGTTACATGAAGCCATGGACTACTTAAAAAAGTCGACGCCATTATGATCAAACGTAAGCCACCAAAAATGAATATCCAACCGGCCCAGTGGTGGAATGATGCTATTTCATTAGTACGCAGAGACTGCCTCAAGGCCCGCAGGCTATTGCAAAGAGCGCACAATCTCCAGACGTTTCCCGAGCTGAGCTGGCCATTTTTGCGAGCAAAAAATTGAAAGCATTAATCAAAGAGAGCAAAAGAGAATTCTTTCTCAAACTCTGCTACTCAGCAGACTAGCACCGTGGGGATTTGCATATAGGAAGGTTGTGAAGTACCTTACCAATAGCCCGCCTCCCTTGTTAGAGCCCAACGAAATTGAATACATTGTTGGACCCCTGTTCCCCTCTAAGCCACCCGACGACCGCTCCAACTACAATCTAGACTTAGCTCACGCTGACCTAGAATTTAGTGAGATCATGCCGGAAGAAATCGACGAAGCAACTGAAGCCTAACAAATCACCAGGGCAGATATTATTCCTAATCGCGCAATTCGGCTTGCCCTGGCCCTCCACCCGCAAGCATTTGCTAGGGTATTCAACAAATGCCGTTGCGAGGGTATTTTTGCCAGACCAATGGAAGATTCAGTATATGATGCTCATCCCTAAAGTAGGCAAACCAGCTAACGATCCCTCTGCATATCGCCCCATCTTACTACTGGACTCCTTGGGGAAAGTCTTTGAGAAGGTATTAGTAAGACGAATTGAGGAGGTAGTTACGATAGCAGGCTGTCTGCTTGCCTGCCGCTTGTCCAAGTCCACACTGTATGCAACAAAAGTGGTCACCTCTACGGCTGCAAAAGCAATTGAAGGGCCGAGGTGGAAAGTCGGGTCCAAAAAGTACTGCCTAATCACAACTTTGGACATAAGAAATGCCTTTAACTCAGAAAAATGGAACCGGATCCTAAAATCCTTGCAATCGATCCAGCTACCGGCGTACCTTATGCGAACTATCAGCAGTCATTTAAACAACCGGATTCTATTATACAAGACAACCAATGGAGTCCACAGCTGTCCTATAACAGCCGGTGTCCTCCAAGGATCTGTCCTGGGCCCACTGCTTTGGAACGTCATGTATGACGGAATACTGTGTCTTCTTTTCCCCCCTCAAGCGCAACTGGTTGGCTTTGCAGATGATGTGGCGCTGGTGGTTGAAGCAAAACAAATTGCAGAAACGGAAGTCATTACAAACAACTGCATCATCACAATCGAAGAATAGCTAAGATCGGCTGGCCTCACCTTAGCTGCGCAGAAAACTGAAGCTGTATACAGCTTCTGATATATCAGTACAGCAGAGAGTGGAAACAGCAAGTATACAGGTTGGAGGCACCGTAATTGAGTCGAAAAGGTCGCTTAAATACCTCGGCTTAGTAATTGACACACGACTGTGTTTTAGAGAGCACCTCGAATATATTAACACAAAGGCAGCAGAGGCAGGACGTGCTCTCACAAGACTCATGTTGAACGCAAGAGGCCCAAGGCGAACAACCAGGCTATTGTTGATTAGCGTAGTCCGGTCGATAATCCTCTACGCTGCTCCAATCTGGTACAAAGCAGCTGCTTCCCGCAGCTACATGAGGGGTATCGCCGGAACATTTCGGGTCTGTGCGCTTGAGGTGTGCAGGGCATTCCGCACAGTCTCCTACGAGGCGGCAGAAGTGACCGAGAAGGAGACATGGTCAAACGACGCACTATCTCACCCAATTTTTCAGCTGCCACGGATGTTTCCGTGCTGACCCTGGACGTTTCGGTCATTCTGATTACTCAAGATGCCCCAACTGCAGCGTTGAAGAGACAGCCGGGCATGCGATGTTCCACTGCCCTAGATATGAAGAATAGAGGCGCCGTATGGAAACAAGTTTGGGAGCAGCGGCCACAGTGAACAACCCCATCGACTTGCAGTCGGAAAGGAACTAGGAAGCGACCTACACCTTTTCCGAAGCTGTGATACGCCATCTTAGATCGTTGAAGGAACGCAGTCGACCTGTGACAGGAGGGATCTAACGACCTGCCTTCTCCTGTAAAGCAAATCTTCGCAGTAGTCCCGCGGGAGAAGTCTACTCCAACCCTCTCTGCAACCCCACTGATTCAACGATATTTATTATCCCCCAGCAATACTTACTTTTACCCAGCAATATTTATATCCCCAAAAATGTAACTTACAAATAAAGCCCGTATGCAGGAGCTCAACAGATTCAGATCAGTAATATAGAATGCAGCAATGGATATCTGCATTTATCGGACAACAGAATGGACTAACCATACATAATAAACAAAAGAGAAGGCTCGTTAGCATTATTGGTTCAGCATTCAAATTTTTATTTGGAACTTTCGATTGATTTTCAGAACCAGCTGGACCAAGCACAATCTGTAACAATAAAAATACATGAAATCATTGAAACAATAAATGAAAAAATCCCAACGTTATCTTCGGGGTGCCGAAGATTACAGACTCTTTTCGAAGTTGTTTCTGCCGAAAATCACATGAACGGGGTTGGTCAGTTAATAGGGCCGATTTCGATTTGTATGACAGCTATATGATATAGTAATCCGATTTTAATAAAATTCAGCACACACGCGTGTTTGCCGAGTTTTAAAGAGATCAGTCAATAAATGTGCGAGTTATTCCCTAAACCGATTTAGGTTCGTATGGCAGCTATATGATATAGTAATCCGATCTTTACAACATTTCATACATATATTAATTGATATAAAAAACATATGCATATTAAATTTAAACAGGATTAGATGATAAATGTGGGAGTTATTGCCTTAACCGATTTAGGTTCGTATGACAGCTATAAGATATAGTGGTCCGATTCGACCGATTCAAACTAGTGTACTACCTAGGTAAAAAAGAAGGCTAAAACCAAGTTTCAGCAAAATAGCTTTAAAGACGACGGAGTAAATCGCATAGAAACAGACGGACAGACGGGCATTGCTATATCTAGTGATTCTAAGTATTCTAGAGTTAACTTTTGTGGGTCTACGATGTGTGGTTCTGTGCGTTACAAACATCAGAGCAAAATGAATATACTCTTTTTTCTGCGAAAAGAGTATAAAAATGAAAAAGTCTGAGACTACAACAACCAAAAACAAATTTTTGAAAATTTGAGTTAGGAACTCGTACAGTTTACCGAGTATATTGAAGATATTGAGATGGGCATGCAATGGTCGCGCCTGGGACTCTAATCCCATATTGTTGAACTATGACAAGTTGAAAAAAGTAAACAGAGTAAATATCTTACTAATCCAAACATCCACTTGGATAAGCCATTAGGAAAACACAATACTAATTATTTCACACATACCCATTAAAGACTACATTTTTAATACCATTCGCATAATACCATACCTTGATTCAGAAGGATACCAACTTGAATACAACGATAGAAAAAGATATTGTCACAAAGAAAATAAAGCATACAATGGCAAATATGAGCGATTAAATGACCAGTGGGTTCAATGAATAATATTGGGAAGAAAACCCGTTAGCAATTTTATGCAGCTAAGTACTTTATCTTTGATAAGATATGTTGAGCCCAATATAGTTATGACATTGAATTAGACAGCCTCAACTCTAAATCAAGCAAATCAGCCTGTCAGCAAATTAATTCAATTTTAAGAATCACCGGCAATAAGCTTATAAAAATAAATAACGATAAGCTAAGAATCGAAAATCTGAACGTAAGTAAAACCAATCAGATTAATATTGAACTCCCACTCGTTGTCCATTCTTATTAAAATAAACTTTATTCTTTTTTTATTTTATACTTTGTTGTTTTATTTATTTCATTCTTTTGCGCGTGTGACTTTTTGTATGTGGCTCATGTTTCCGGTGACGTTGCATTTCTTGTAAAAATGCATTAGAGAAGACTATGCTTATGCTTTTTATACCCTGTACCCGAACCATTATTGAATATTTAAATAATCGTAAATATCTCAAAGACTAAAAGAACTAGGATAACCAAATTTGGTCAGTACGTTGACCTCTTAAAAAGGAAAAGTTGTCTGGAAAATATTTTTTGGGCGGAGCTCGCCACCCCCCTCTACAATAAGTTATAAATTCAGAGGACTGTACTTTTTGCAACTTTAAGCTTTAGTTCCGACTAAATATGCACAATAAAAATACCTTTCGTTTGACACCAATATGAGTAAAATAGAACCATAAACACAGAAGTTATTAGTAAAAGTGATGATAGCCCCCCACCCCAAACCCTCTTTTTGATCAGTCGCAAGCATTCATTCATTGCTTAATCTAAAATATCTCGCAAATTACAAAAATAGAGCAATGAAATTTGCTGTATAGAATCAATAGAACACGCGAAAGGGCAAGTTCATTTTTTTTATTGCGAGCGAAGCGAGCAATCAGGCGCGAAGCCTCCTTGTTTCTTGTTAGTGGTGTGAGAAGATGAAGCGGAACATATAAGTTTATTTAGTCGTTGTTAAACGAAATAAAAAAACGAATTTTTGGTTGAATGCCAGTTCAACCGAACTGCCTTTATTGAAATAATATTAGAGACTAAAATTAACAATGTTTAAGTGTTCCCTAATTAGCTGTGAGTTTCGGCGGAGACGTTGGCTGCGGTGCCGCTGATGGTGTGCTGGTCAACGTTGGGCAATTTTCTTGGAATCACTTGCACTTGTCGCAAGCGGATGTTATGGGCTAATTCTGCAGGTGCAGTTTGGTGAACCCGTTTGCTGTCCTCAAGCTATCTTCAAAAATATGGAATATCGTTGAACTGGGGTAGCGGAATGTGTTCCCATTTCGGTGGCTGCTCGGGATTTGTCTTTGCAATCCATTCTGGGGTCTTTGCTTCTACCGATGATGTTGGTCCGAGTTGCAATGTGATTTTCCTCGCCTTTCTATTGTATGAATACACTCCAAGTATGGAAATTAGTGCGATGCCGAAAAGTGTCAGCATGGTGACACTGTTCACCGTGGATTGAGTCTTTATGTGTCGCAACCGATTGGTGTTATTCAGGTGCAATTCCTCCAATGCCTTTAAAGATAGGATTCTCAATCGTTCGGTTTCTTCGGGTGTAGTTTTTAAGGCGAATACTACTAGTTTCATGATGGTTAATATCAGGTTGCTAAAGAGTCTATTTTGGATGTTCACCGAGTTATAAGATACCTGCAGTAGGAACGTGCCTTCTATTCGTCTTTCTGTGCGATTCCAAGTCAGATTGCCTTTGTAGTTATTCAATAGTATGAATCCGTTGCCAATCTCTTCTATTTCTGGTACGTGGTCTGCATTGCTAAAACTGCGCAGCACATTTTCTCTTCTAATTAGCTTTGGAATACAATTCGAATTACTTATATTAACAATTTTATTCTTATCGCAGAGTTTTATGTTCTGAACAATTTTCTGGAATGCCATAGATTTGATTTTCAAAAACAAATATTTCATTTAGTTCTAAAGTACAATTGATGTATCTTTTACTATTGGCTTTCTGAGAATATTTTGATATTCAGTTTCTCCTATATTCGGTATTTTAATTAAGTATGAAAGTGTTGTATTATTGTGTGCTATTGAAATTTCAGAAAACTCCATAATTTCTTCGATTGATAGGTTTGGCATTTTGCTTCTTTTAAATATGTCCTCTATTTCTACCAACTCATCCTCATTCAGCAAGAGGGTGTTCACGATATTGAGTCAGGCCCATTGAATTGCATATTTGATATTCACTATGTCTTCCCTCACTACCTAGACTGATACCTATCTCATTACTCAGAGAGCTGTTTTTCTGTATGGAATTGTAATGTTGTTTGAGATGGATGTTTATTTATTTATACTTTGCTTTAGTTCCTTAGGAATTGTCAAAGTTCGTGCGCTCGTGTAGTTATATCGGTCATGCTCCATAACAGTACGCTGTAAAAGTTATTATCGGATATTACTCTTATGTACAATCTTACCAGATTCTGTTATGACGGTCGTATTTTTGTTTCCTTGACTATCTCTTCTTTGAATCTATCAGAAAGTTTTGAGCCTATTCTATTGTTCAATCTCACGAATATCACTTGTCCCGGTTGATATATTTTTACCTCGTTTCGTTTTCTGTTATAGTTTTATAATTCTGCCATCTGTTTTTCTTTTAGTTTGTCAATGTTGCTCTGTCTACTTTTCTCGTATTGTTCTGGGTCTGTTGTTACGGTTCTACCAAAAAATACCTCAAGTGGTCGCTTTTTGGTAACGGAATGGAAAGAATAGTTATATATAGTTATAGTTAGTATATTGCCCTATCCAAGAGTTCCCTAAAATTTCGATGTACATTTTCCTTCTTTAGATTGTAGATTTCTATGCCCAACTGATATTTGAGCATGAATTTTATTGATTGGGAGTTCCGGGACTTCTCGTTGTCCATTACAATGAACTTCGGAGCTCCGAAATTGAAAATATATCTCGTAAGGTCTCTGATGTCTTCTATTGACTTTGATTCCATAATTCTATCTTGGGCAAGTTTCGAGAATTTGTCTATTGCGGTTAGCACAAGATGTTTTTCTGTAGAGTAAATGTCAATGTGTGTCCGGGTTATTCTGGTATTGGGGTTTCTTTAAGTTCCGGCTTAGGAGGATGCCTGTCGTATTTGGCTTCTTTAAAAATTGTGCATTGTTTAATTAAAGAATCTATTTTTTGTTTCATTTTGGGAAAGAAAAAGCTTTCTGATAATTGGATTTTATTTTCTGTTGTACTGCGGTGATCCCTGTTATGTGTTTTTAGTATTTCCTATTCTAGCCGTGTTTCGTTAGTCAGGACTTCTACTACCGATTGTGAGAATCTGCATTTGATATTTTTAAAGTGGTGTTGGTCAGGAACAAGCGAATGGACTGTATATTAAAAGAAGGAAGGAGGGAAATGTTTTCCGTAGGTTGATGTGCCCTCAGTGGCTGTGGCTTTATTACTGAAATATAAACTTAATTGTTAATGAATACAATACATAAATGAGAAGGGTTGCTTAGATCATCAATATCGAAAGCATGCGAATGTTTATACATTTCGATAATGCCGAAAACTACAGTGAAATGCATGTGGCAAAGCGTTCCTCAACACACCGGCCCGCCCTGAAACAAAGTTTCTGAACGAGGCAATAGTACGACCTTGGTAATTGGCCGGATTAAGTCTCCAGATTTGGTCTTCAATTTAACCGCTCGAACCAAATCATCTTTTCCTGGGTACGTTTCGATGACCCGTGCTATTTTCCAAGAAGCCGGTGGTGTGTGTGACACCTTAATTAAAACAATATTGCCAATCGATATGTTGGTTGTTGAGTTGGTCCACTTCGGACGCTGCTGCAGAGAAGTAAGATAGGCCTGGTGCCACTGCTTCCAGAACCCCTGATACATAGCCTGAATGCTCTGCCAATAGTTCAGTTTACCAACAGGAATATGCCCCAAATCAGCTTCCGGGATGGTGGTGAATGGCGGCCAGTCAAAAAGTGAGCTAGGGATAGATAATTCATCTCGTCGTCTGATGTGTAGTACAGTGGGCGTGAGTTAACCACTGCACTAACTTGAGTCAGTAGTTTCCGCATCTGTTCAAATGTGAGGGTAGAGTTTCCAATAACTCGGCGTAGATGTAGTTTAACAGATCGCACAGCAGATTCCCATTTTCCTCCCCAGTGAGGAGCATGCGGAGGAATAAATATCCATTGTATTCCTTCATCTGCCAGGTGGTGTGTTACGAAGTCACGATGGTCCTGCGACTGCAACAGAGTTTGCATCTCGTCTAGAGATCGTTTTGCTCATGAAAACATGGAATTCGAGCCGCCGCGATCTCGTCAAATTTAAGTGCATTGGATCCCTTGTTGCAGGTTCCACCTTTCATGCATTTGACGAATCTCAGAACGTATGCCACAATGTGTAAAAGTCTTGACCAGGAAGAAACACGTTGCAGAAGATGATCCAGAAAGTGCTCTGATGTCTTAGCCGCCAATGCAGCTAGACAGTTGGTCCTCATTTCTTCTTCTTGGTCGGATTGATCTGAAAAAGATAAGCTGACTTTTGAGTTTTTCAGCCTTACCGAATATTGATGATGATTCTTTAACCATGGTGGACCCTTCCACCATAATTGGAACTTGATGAGTTCTGCTGCCATCATGCCCCTCGAAGCACAATCAGCAGGATTTGATTTGGAGTCCACATGACGTCAATTCTGCCTGGAAATGATGTCCAGGATTTCTGTGGTTCGGTTTCCCACAAATGTTTTTAATTGCGCTGGTGCATATGATAGCCAGGACAGCACAATCGTCGAGTCGCACCATGCGAAAACAGAAATATTCTCATTTCGTAACGAAGCCTTTATTTTTTGAATGAGTTGACTCAAGAGTAATGCAGCACAAAGCTCCAGACGTGGCAATGATTGTTGTTTTAATGGAGCCACCCTTGTCTTTGCTGCCATTATGCTCACAGAGATGGAGCCGTCGCTTTCTAGAACTCTGCTGTACACTACAGCAGCATATGCCTTGTTGGATGCGTCAGAGAATCCATGTAGCTCAATGTTGTTTATGTCGTTGTCAACTAATCGGGGTAGTTGAAATTTCTGAAGTGTGTCCAAATCTGACCTCCACTTGATCCAGGTCTCCGCCAATTTATTCGGGAGTGGCTGGTCCCAATCCAGTTTGAGAAGCCATAACTTTTAGAACAAAATTTTGAACTGAACCACACAGGGTGCCACGAGACCCAGGGGATCAAAGATGCGTGATACATCTGATAAAACTTGCCTTTTGGTGCAGTGAGGATTGGCTGAGAGACCAACTTGAAATGAGAGTGTGTCGTCTCCAGGATGCCAGTGGAGTCCAAGTACTTTTACTGGCGCCGAAAGCGTAATTGATTTAACTTCTCCTGTTTGTATCCGATTAGTGTTTGATACCCATTTCCCGAGCTCCAACTTAGCACGGGACATTAGTTGAATGAGTTCAGCCTGGTTGCTTAGTAACTCATCCTCATCATTTGATCCAGTCAATACGTCGTCAACATAAAAATCCTCTAGCAGAATTTTTGAAGCCTTTGGAAACTCATGTTTGTGATCATGAGCCAGCTGTTCAAGTACGCGAACCGCTAAGAATGGTGCGCATGATGTTCCGTAGGTGACAGTACAGAGTTGATAATGCTTAAGTTCTTCAGAAGGGTCTTCTCTCCAAACGATTCTTTGGAAATCACGATGGCGATCGCTTACCCATATTACATTTTGACTATGTCCGCTGAGAAAACAAACTTGTACATTCTGAAGCGCAGGCACACAGCAAAAAGGTCACGCTGGATGCTGGGCCCTACAAAGAGAAGATCGTTTAATGCCTTACCATTGGCGTCCCGAAAGTAACCGTCGAAAACTACTCGTAATTTTCGACCCAATACAGGATGATGTGGCAAATAGAAATGTTGCCCAGTTGCGATCTCATCTGGCGGCAGTTGCCTCATATGCCCCAGACAGAGGTATTCTCGCATGAAGTGTACATATTGTGAATGAAGCTCTTTATTCCTTTGTAGTCGTCGCTCCACCGCTTTGAACCGACTTAATGCTCCTTGTAGAGTGTTTGCAAATTCTGGATTTGCTGTTTTAAATAGAAGTTCCACGATGTATTTTCCATTTTCATCTCGTGTGTGTGTAGTGGTAAAGTGTTTCTCCACCAACTCGTCTTCAGGCTCCAGTTTAGCCGCAGTAATAATGCCCTCCAGCTCCCAAAATCTTTGGAGTGAGGCATCAATATCCATAGTTGTCATAAGTGATACAGGGTTGTTTGTTTGGGTTGTTCCAAGAGATGTGATAACCCATCCGAAAATTGTTGAAATTGCAATAATATTGCCCATGTCGTCGTACAGTGCCTGAACGCAGCGCGCCGTAACATAAGACATTTCCGAACCAGTGTCTAGAAGAAGACGACATGTTTTGTATTCTCCTTAAGCATTCTTGACATGAACCGTAGCAGTGGGTAGTATGCTTCTGTTCAATCCATTTGCCTGTGTTGAGATTGCATTGCCTTGCGCATATGCAGTCTTTTTGATGTCATGCCCCTGTGCATGAGCAAAATGATTTAGAGTTACCGTGGGATTTGTGGTGATAGGATCATCAAGGTTACGCTGAACCTCCCTTTGTTGGTCCACAGTAGGCCGATCAGTAGGGTCTTCAGGTAGTGAAACTTTTGTGTGTTTGACAAATGCTGCTTGTTATGAACTGTGCTTTCGTAAATGTCTTGAAATGCTGGCCACTCTGTATAGTTTCCAGCGAACGGTTTGATTTGAATTGTAAGTAATTCGTTATACATTGCTGACGCCATGCCAGCCGAACGCGGTACAGTCGGCGCCTCCGTCGCGTCACTGTCTTCATGAGAATTTGCGATTGTGCCTGTCTGACCAATTGCCATACGTTCAAGTAGTTGTTGAAGCAATGTTAGAACTGCGTCGCCTATTGGATGTAGCCCGTTGCTCTCATCCCTTGTGGTTGTTGCTGTTGTCGCCATGCCCGCTTGCAAGACGGCCTTTTTCTCCAGAAGCACACCGCGTGCTTTTATGAAATTTTCTTCGTATATTGCATTGTCATGCTCCGGATCCACGTATCCCTCCACTTCGTCCAGAAGCGCTAAGGAATCACCGAGTTTCGTGAAATCCGCCCAAGTGGTCTGGAGTTGCTCCAGTGTAGCAGTGACCTCTGCGCTTGTTGTTGGTTGATCCCGTTCAGCCCAAGCCACAATCCTTGTTATGCTGGCCTTGAGTCTGCCACGAGCCTTCACTAAAGCCTTTCATTGCTCCTTCATGTTAAGCAGTTACGAGTAATCACCACTGATTCGGATCCCGATCCAGTTCCAGTAGGATCAAAACAATATCCCGATCCGGCTCGAAGGACCAATCACTTTGGTCAGGAACAAGCGAGTGGACTTTTGTTAATGAATACAATTCATATATGAAAAGGGTTGCTTAGATCATCAATATCGAAAGCATGCGAATGTTTATACATTTCGATAATGCCGAAAACTACAGTGAAATGCATGTGGCAAAGCGTTCCTCAACAGGTGTGGATACAGCGATTGAATCTTGCCCATCACATCTTCGGAAGTGTGAATGCCATTAATTACAGAAGGATTAAGGTATTTTTTCAATTCGCCTAGTATTTCGTCGGGTTTGTGTTCGTGGCGGTGAATTGTGTGTCTCTGTATGGGGAATGGTATACTTAATTTATAATCTGGTCTATCTCCCTCAGAAAAGAATATTTGATTCTTGAGGACGTTTATGGGGGCTTCTACGCTCGGGATTAGTTCGTCTCCTGAACGTTTTGCGCTATATTGTGTTGATGCTATTGAATTAATCTGGTCTTTTGGTATTCTGGAAAGTGCATCAGCCACTACGCTTTCCCTCCCTGGCTTATAAGATATTTCATAATCATATTCCTCCAGACATGCCTTCCATCTCTTGATTCTCGCATTTCCATTCCAGCTACTCAGAGAGTGTGTTAATGGTTGGTGATCTGTGAACATCTTTACCTTTGCTTTGCCGTACAGGTAATTACTGAGTGTTTTGAGAGCCCAAATTATTGATTGCATTTCTTTCTCATTTGCTTTGGAAAGCTTTGGAAAGTGTTCTTGATAGAAACGAAATTGGCTGATTGTTTTGCGATAGGACTGCACCCAGTGCGAAGTTGGATGCATCAGTAGTTAATTGAAATTCCTTCTTGAAGTCTGGGTAACGGAGAATTATGTCTCTTTTTATGAGACTGTTTTTTAGTTTTCTGAAAGCTTCTAGCGCCTCCTTGTCAAGCGTGAAAAATTTTTTTGCCGACATTCTTTTGGACACGTGTCCATCCTCCCCTCTTAAAAGGACGGTAAGGGGCTTTGCTAGCTTGGCGTACTTTTCAATAAATCTCCTGTAATACCCGGAGAGTCCCAGGAAAGATCCTAGATCTCCGTGTTTTTGAGTAAGGAAAGTTTGCTATTGCCGGCACCTTATTCGGGTTTGTTTCGACGCCATGGTCGGAAACAACGAAACCGAGGAACTCTACCTTATTCTTCATGAATTCGCATTTGACTAATTTGCATTTCATGTTGGCATTTTGGAAAGTATGGAAAATTTTTTCTAAGTTTCGCAAGTGAGATTAATCATCTTTGCTAAATATAATGATATAATGTGTATGTAAATAAAACATATTTTACAGATATGTTCGTGGAGAATGTCATTCAATGCACGTTGGAAAATCGCAGGCGCATTTTTTAGTCCGAATGCTAATCGTGTAAAACTGCACTTTCCGTTATTCACGGAGAATGCTGTCTTTTTTATATCAGAGGGCTTCAATGGAATCTTGTGGAATCCACTTTTCAGGTCCAAGACCAATACCTTATTGTCACCCAGTTGATTAAGTGCTTCATTTATTATCTCCGGGATTGGATATTTGTCTGCAATCGTCACGTTGTTTAGCTTCTTATAGTCAATAACCATACGGTATTTTTTTTCTTCCGAGGCATCTGCCTTTTTGGGTACAATCCAAACTGGTGTATTATATGGGGAACGAGAGGGGCGAATTATTTGTTTATCTGTTTGTTTACTTCGTCTTTCAGTGTCATTGGATACTGATAGAACTTAGAGTAAACAGGGGTGTCGGACGAGGTTCGTATTGTTGCTTTTACGTTAGCTGTGTAGGTCAATTTTTGTTTGGGATCAGCAAAAAGATTTCGGAAAGCTTTGAGTAATTTTCCCAGTTTGGATTTTTGTGTTTCGGACAAATGGTCAGTTTTCGGAATGATTGTATTTACTACCTCGATTTTTTCTTTGATTGGTACTTTAAGACCGCTTTTAATTATCATAATATTTTCGCTAATTCTGATTTCGGGTCCTAGCTCCCTAAGACTATCATTACCAAGAATGGCATCGAAGGATTTCAATGTGGGCAACAAGAAAAATTTTATTTGTGCATCTGGGATATTAAAGAGAGTGGCAAATTTATGATGGCTAACCAAAGTGCTACCTCCCACGGACACGGCATTAAACGGCTTATGATTTGGTTTTGAGTTGTCTACATGTTTTGGTTCTGTATCTATGAGAATTTTTAGATGTTCCGCTCCTTAACTTACATACAAAATATAGGAGTGAGGAACTCTTCAAAGCAAAATTATCAATTTGTTCGCAAAAGTTGTCGGTTTCGTATTCGTCACTTTGTTCCAAGTAATCGTCCAAGCTCTCATGTTCGTCCGTCTGGTCTTCGTAATCTGTCATGGTCTGCTAATATTTTATCATAGTGGAGTAAGCCACAGTGTCTTGGGCTTCTTTGTCGCTTAAACCCATCTGGCATTGGCCTTGCGGGTCTCTTGCTGGTATCCAATCTTGGTCTATTCATATAATTTACCATTTTGGTCTGTATGCTTTGATCCACGTCCATGGGCTCTAGACGGGGCAGCGGTTTTGGTGCCAAAGGCCACCAGGTGGTGGGAATTGCTGTGGTCTATTGAAAAAACATTTGTCTGGGTGCCGGTACTGGCTGGTATCCGAAGCTATGGAAGTTTTGTCTTTGTCGAAAAGTTGGTTGTTGTCCAGATTGTGGGTATTGGTACTGTCGCAATCTATGGGGGGCTGGTGGCGGTTGCTTATAACGAAAATCATTTATTGACATACGCTGTGGCGGTATCGGCTTAAAATTCTGGTTTCTAAAATTTATAACTTGACCTTAGTTACTGCATGATGGGAACGGAAACTCTGATTCTCCAATTTCAGACACAAATGTAATGCCGACAGCAAGTCTGCTGGTTCTTTGATACCCAATAGGCGTGGCAATTCACCTTGCAACCCACGTACAAAAGTATCTAGAGCCTTATCGCGATAAATTTTTGTCATCAACTGTTCTGGGTGTTAATGTCTCGCTTAGAAATTGCTAGCCAATTGAGGGGCATGTTGTAGGATTCCAGTGCCATATCAGCAGCTCCAATGATTTTATTACGTATTTGGGTGTGCCCTGATATGCACTGTATGCTTCTAGAACACGGTGCACACCTTTCTTCCACGAACTGAATTCCGATGGTTCGCCGGAGAATTCACGAATGGACTTGACTATGTCCGGTACCTTATCCAAGTCATCTAGATTCCTTGTGTGCTCTGGGTCAATAGCCTGGTCAACGACACTAATAAAATCTTCTGGTTGACTGTATTGTCTTATCAAAGCAGGTAACTGTTGAGCTAATATTTCGCTAATCATATTCGCCACAGCGATTTGATTCGCTCCCTCCATTATGTTCCTGTGCTGCTGATGTTCTGCCTGCCTATTTTGGCGCCTTTGCGCTTCGATCTCTTCAGGGTTTAATATTGGGGGTCGGACCAGATTGTTGTTATTGGCCATAACTTAACCGGACAGACGGAAAGATTTCGATTTTTTCCTAACAAAAGTTACCTTGCCGATGGAAATGATGAAGCTTAATGTTTAATTTGTATTTGAATGCTTAAAATTTATTGGTATGTATGTGCTTGTGTGTTTGTGTATTTTCCGCGTAGAAGAATTTCTTAAATGTAGGTTAGTTTAGAATTTAATTTTTATTCTCAATTAAAAATTTTTTTCTTCTCTGTTTAATTTCTTTTTTTTCTTTTTTTCCAATTCCATTTTTTTTTTTAAATTTATTACCAGTATCTGGTATTCTTCTTCTACCTTGGAGGGTCCCTTGGAAATCGCAAGATTGGAGTGTTTTATATCACCTTGGTGATATTTTATTTAATTTACACTCTTTCACTATATTTTACCAAATTTTCTTTTCTTTCATTTAATTTTTTTTTCTTTCCTTTTACCTGGTTAGTTTTTTATATTGAATTGATATCTTAGCTTACATTAATATAATGGGTGTGGTCGCCATCCCAGATGGTGCGAAGATTCTGCTCTTTGGTGATTCTTCTTGAACCCCTACTAGGGTTCCGCTATCCATACAACAACGACTTGCTCTGCGAACGGGTACTACAGAGCCTGCTTCCACTTGAATATTGTTTAGGTGTGCCGATTTTGGATCGGGCTTGAACGTTAGTTGGGTGTGCTGGTTTTTTAGGTCGGGAGTCTTCACAAAAAAAAAAAAATTAAATATTCCACTCGCTTAAGAGGGTTTTTGCCTTGTCGCGAGATTATTTATTTTTTTTTTCTCAACCATTTTTCGCAACGCGGGGGGCGGAGGCGGGGCGAGAAAAAAAATTAACTTGACCAGCGTACACATATAAGGAG
Source organism: Scaptodrosophila latifasciaeformis (assembly GCA_037075145.1). Lineage (NCBI taxonomy): Eukaryota > Metazoa > Arthropoda > Insecta > Diptera > Drosophilidae > Scaptodrosophila > Scaptodrosophila latifasciaeformis. The sequence goes on along the minus strand of JBAMCM010000243.1, from coordinate 53,885 downwards.
TCCGAATCTCAAGTTTGGTTATCCTAGCTTTTATAGTCTCTAAGATCTAGGCGTTCACACGGACGGACGAACAGACGGCCAGACGGACGGACATGGCTATATCAATTTCTCTAGTCACCCTGATCATATTGTGGGTAACTTTGGGGGTCTCCGACGTCTCCTTCTCTATGTTTCATACATTTGCACAAACTTAATATACCCTTGTACCTTGTAAGGCGCAGGGTATAAAAACGATTTTTTGGTTCAATACCAGCTCAACCGAACTACCTTTATTGAAATATTATTTGAGAGTAAAATTAACAATGTTTAAGTATTCCCTAATTAGCTGTGAGTTTCGGCGGAGACGTTGGCTGCGCTGCCGCTGATGGTGTGCTGGTCAACGTTGGGCAATTTTGTTGGAATCACTTGCATTTTTCGCAAGCGGATGTTATGGACTAATTCTGCAGGTGCAGTTTGGTGAACCCGGCGTGTGCAGGAAATGGGTCAGACGCTTAGCTTGCAGGTTGATTGAATCCCATAGTTAAGCTTTCTTGTGTTTTAGATATTTTTGTTGTTAACTTATATTATATGACAAGGAAGGGCCAAATGGATAGTGCTGATCACAATTAAAATTCGACGTTGTGTAAGCAGTTTGGAAAAAGGTACCAAAAAGATCAGCAATAGAGTATGTACGATTGTGCAGGTCTTACTATCGGACGAGCATTGAAATAGAAAGGCGTAGTAGTAGTAGTACTAATTGTATAAATTAAAATAAGACTTTATTTTAGTAAAGTGTCTTTATTTGTTTTTATTTATTGTATGTGACAATTGGAGAACAAAATTAAAACTGAAATTTAGGGCAAGCTCCGTCGGACCACGAAGCCGCCGCTGCCGCTGGAATGTCGGCTGAATGCTGCGTCAGCGTCTGCAACGGGCGGTCAGGCAGCTTGCGCGTGCGAGTTTCGGGTTTCGGCTGCAACTTTGTCGCGACGGCATCCGGCGTAGCAGCGTTGTGAGCAAACTCAAGCTTCCGTTTGTTAACTCCTCCCCTACTAGTTTGAAACGCGTCTTCAGATTTCTTCTTTCTCATTCTGCACTGGTACAATTTCCAGGTGCCCAGGAGGAGTAGGAATAGGGCGATGAGTGCCAAGCCGCCATATGATCGTGAAGATAATCCTATTCTAAGATCCCCGATATGGCGGAGATTCTTCATGGTTTGGTCATGTAGAAATGGGAGGCTCAGATGTTCTTTGGAAAGGGTGACGTTGACCACGGCTGACGTGGATACAGCAGGTTTCTTCTTCAGGATGCCTCGTTGGTTCACGTAACGGGTGCCATTTAGTGAGACGTAATCGGCCTAAGTCGCGAGGAAGGTTCCCGCGATTATCTGTTTGTGTCAAGTGCTGTCCACTACATTCATTGTCGCGTTGTTTATTACTGCAATGCCCTCTCCGATTACTATCACGGGCGCCAGGTGACCGGGGCGTGTGGCACAGTGTGCGACGGTTCCAGATACCAATTGTTGCGCGCATGAAATATTTTTTAGTCTTCTGCAGAAAGTGGTGCTCACAGTAGCAGCGCAGTCACGTACAGCGAAGGTCTTTGTTTCGCAGTCGGCCACCGTATTACCCTCTTCTAGATCTAATATTATGTTATTATGCTGGACAGGAAGGATATCTATTTTTTTACAGCTTAACAGAGGTTTGGGATATTTGATCAGAAAGTACAATAATTCAGAATTTTGAAAAGCTTTTATATGGGAGATCTCTAAAAGGTCGGTTATACTAGTATTGGTGAGTTGTTTATTTAATAATTCTTTAATGTCGATGCTGTCCAGTATAAGGGGGCTGATTAAATTTATTTTTGCAAGTGTAACAGTGAGGATTAAGTCCCCAAGGCTTGTAATTATCATTCTATTCTTTGCCAAAATAGTTGCATAAAAATGTTCGACCTCTGCATCTGGTTTCAAAATTTCATTGAGGGCCCTCGAAACGTCATTGAGTCTTGCTTGGAATTTAGTGTTGATCTCTATCTGCTTGCTTTCGGATTCTATTAACTGATTTTGTTTGAATTTTATTTATTCCCAGTCATCAAAATCTGGGGTTTCTGCAATTGCCTTAAGAGCACTACCTATCATGTTAATGCTACGTGCTTGTCGGTGATGAACGGTCAGGGAAATTATTAAGGTGGCTATGTGCTGTACGTCCGTTTTCAGTACCTATTTCATATGGTCTTTGGGTAGTTTGTCTATTAATTTCCATGTCTCGTCGATGTAAGTTTCAAAAGATGTCAAGTTCGTCGTGTGTCCCAAGTAAGTGTACGAGTCCCAGATTGTTACGTCTCCGTCAACTATGGGTATTTAATCCGCGTGGGAGTAGTCGTTGAGTCTCAATGTCGCTTCGGTTAAGGTCATGGTTGCTATTATTAAACTGAAAAGATATCTTAACATAAAAAAATGTAATTAGCTACAAATAGTTGTCATGATTTTTCAAATGTCAAAAGCCTATTTAAGATTGTCCTTATGGACCGCCCTCCCTTCAATAAAAACCGTCGTACCTAGGTCCTTTTCCACTATAGCCTCTGTGAATAGGGGTGATAGTTTATATCCTAGTCTCTTATTGTTTTTTATTCAAACCCGATCGCCTAGCAAATACGACTTATAGACCCTTTTTTTAATCATTTGGTCAAGTGTCTTTTGCTGTGCTGATGCAATTTTTTCTTTGATCTGCACTGTACTACCTTTGGAGGCTGCGTGAATTACGTCTATGGGTCTCTCGTTTGTCACCGAATGAATTGACCTGTTGTACTTTATGGTTGCAAGGAGAATGTTTTCGACAGTGTTCTCTACCTGTGTTTCCAACTAATAAGAGTGTACTATATCCCCAAGAGTGACATGGAACCGCTCGACTCGACTTAGAGAGACTATGCAAGGGTGGGGCGTTTGAAATCACGATGCCAAAGTTATTGCTGAGCATTAATTTAATGGTTTCTGAGTTCAAGGATTTCTCGATGTCGCAGTAAATTGCGTTTGTTTCGGGAACATGTTCAAAAGTTGCAAAAGTGGAGCTTTTATATCCACAATTGCCCGAGACCGTATAGGCTGTACTACTGCAAACTTGGAAAACTTATCGATGCAGGTTAGAAAATATTTACTGGCAGTGGAGTAAACATCTATATGCAACATTTCTCCTGCAAACGACGGTATCGGGGTTTTCCCTATTTCCTGTTTTTGTGGGTGCTGATCATGTTTACTCATAATACAAATTCTACAGTTTGCAGCTATTTCTGAAGTTAAGTGACCCATTTTTGGAAAAAAGTAGTCCTTAAGTATTTGTTTCGCATTTTCTTGCGCTGCTCTGTGCGTGCGATTATGTTCGGATGTCGCAATTTCCCACTGTTCCGTTGGGTTTACAATGTCTGTTACCAAGTTCTTGCAATATCTAAAGGTGGTGGAAGGGATGAAAGCCAGTATGGGTAGCTCGCAATGAATTGCGTTGACTACGTCAGCATTTACTGCATCTTTAATGCTTTGCAATAATGTGCTGCGATCAGAAAAATGTAATATGTGACGAGTTTTTGTCTTAAACAAAATAAGCGTCTTCTGTTGGGGAATAGTTCCTTCTTCCAAAATAATTTGGTTCCGGAAAGAGTTCACCGGTTTGTCTGTGGCTTCAAAGGCATACGTGAGGAATTCTTTGCTGTGGATAGTGGCGACATCCGAGTCTACTGAGTCCTGAGTCCATTTTGGCGAGACAGAGCGTCTGCTACTAAATTCTCTTTTCCGGGTTTATAAACTATGTTTGCGTTATGCTCATCAATGAAGGCTTTCCAACGCTTTATTTTGGCATTCGAGTTTTTGTCCGATATCGCAAAGGTTAATGGCTGGTGGTCTGTATGAATGTTAAGATTCTTAACACCATACAAGTAATTTCTGAGGTTCTTAAGTGCCCATACAATGGCGAGAAGCTCACGCTCATTTGTGGCAAAATTTACCTCGTTACCTCGCGGTGTTCGCGTCTGTTGTGAGGTCAAAGGGCTTTTTGTAATTTGGGTAGGACAACATTACATCTTCGGAGGCCAGTATATTTTTAGGCCTATCGAAGGCTTCATTATACCCTGTACCTAAAAAGGTACAAGGGTATACTACTTTTGTGCAGATGTATGTAACATAGAGAAGGAGACGTCGGAGACCCCCCAAAGTTACCCACAATATTTTCAGGGTGACTAGAGAAATTGATATAGCCATGTCCGTCCGTCTGTCCGCGTGAACGCCTAGATCTTAGAGACTATAAGAGCTAGGATAACCAAACTTGGGATTCGGATTCCTTATGTGTGTACGCTGGTCAAGTTTATTTTTTTTTCTTAGAAATCTAAAAATCTTTCGATTGATATCAAAAATGACTAAAATTGGACCATATTTACACGATATATAAAAAACTAATTTTGAGGGTCAAGATTTTAATTCCCCTTGCGTAACCAGCAAACTGCCAAATGAGCAGTCCGATAGATGGCGTGCTTGCAATATTGTGAACAATGTGTTTTTGGATTCAAAGGAATATTAAGACCAGAGGTTTTATGTGAATGCAGGCGACCAGGGTTACCACCCGACTAGTTTAACGACCCGAGTTTAACGTTCGGCTTTATTTTGCTCTGGTGACAACTCGATTATCACCTTTCTTGAGTAGTTGGCACTTACTTTGCCTTTTAAGATATCTGTTAGGGGCCTTGCGATGTTGGCGAAGCCCGTTATGAAGCAGCTATAGTAGCGTGCTAGACCTAAAAATGACCTAAGAGCGAATAGGGTTTTTGGTGGGGGAAAGTCCTTAATAGCCTTAATTTTATCGGGCGAGGACTGAATCCCGCTTCTGCACACTGTAAATCCCAAATATTCCACGCTTTTTTTTAAAAAACTTGGATTTTTCTTGAGACACCCGCATGCCTGCGTCCCTAAGGTTTTTCAAGACGCACTCAATGTCTCTGACGTGGTCTTCTTTGGACTTGGAGAAAATTGTTACGTCGTCGACGTAAACATAACATATCCTACCAATTTGTTCGCGAAGCACATCATCGATGGCTCGTTGAAAAATACTTGGGGCATTTTCAGCCCGAAGGGGAGTCTACAAAAGTCGTACTTCCCGTTGTTGACAGAGAACGCTGTCTTTTTCCTGTCTCTTTCAGCCAACTCGATTTGGTGAAACCCTGACTTGAGGTCCAGCGTAGTGAAATACTGGGCCTCGCCCAAATTTGACAATGTAGTCGAAATGGATGGGATAGGATATATTTTTCGTCGGTTGTCTTATGATTTAGTTTCCTAAAATCAATAACTAGACGCTTTTGTTTGTGACCCGCTTCGTCGATGCTTTTTTTCTCGACGACCCATATCGGGTTATTATAAGGGGACTTTGACGGTCGTATTATGCCATTCGCTAGAAGTTGTTTAACCTCTGCATTGACAAAGTCAGACACGCCCTTTGGATACGAATACAGTTTTGAGTAAACTGGTTCGTCATCCGTTGGTATGGTGGCAACCGTATTTATGTTGTACGGTAGGGACGGTGACGCGACCCAACAAAACAAATGCAAAAAGAACACCAATGCCAATAAAGACTCATTGAGTCACTCTTTCTTAAAACTCGTGCTTGCACATGCCAAGCTCACTCTCTACCGGAAGTCAATTATTGACAGACTCCCCAGCCCTTCTTTCTCAGCGTAACACCGGTAAGTGACGGCTGTCACTTTTAAACCAGAGTTTCAGTGCGATCAGCTGTTTTGAAACGATTACAGAGTCGCATCTGTTCGATTTCATAAAGTACACAAATATTCTCTTTGAGAAATCATCTATAAAAGTTATGAAATATTTTGCGTCACCAACTGAACAAACATGTGAACAAAACATGTGAACTCTGATTCTTGCTTTCTTTATATGGTAATGCACATATTTTTGATGAATAACACGTTTTGTAATTAATGTCAATGGAACATTCTTTATTCCGATTCCGTGCACTAGTCCAGTTTTCACCATTGTTTTAAGGTCGCGAAAATTCAAGTGGCCGTACCGATTATGCCAAACTTTTTCGCTATTTTTCATTCCATATAAGCGATTTGAGGTTGATGCCGATAAAATAACAGAAGCTGTTTTTTAATTCGGCTTTTAGCAACACTGAACCATCGTTTTTTTTGACCGTTGCGCTCTTGTCTTTAAAAACAACCACATGACCGAATAACAGTGCTTTAGACACAGAATAAAAATTCATGTGAAGTAATGGAATATATAAAACGTCTTTTAACTTTATTTCACATTGTTTCGACTGTATTGTAACGTCACCCTTGCCGAAAGATTCAATAAAAGTGTCTGCCCCCAACATAACTGATTCCCTTTTTTCAACGAATCTTACGAACAAATTTCGCTCGAAACACATAAGTGTCGTCGCGCCACTGTTGTTCTTTTTTGGGCAAGCGACTGTACTGAGTTTACCGGCGCCAGCGGTATACACGTTTTCTATGTCTACTGCGCAGTTATTGTCCAAGCGATCAGCTTCTGCTTATAATTTAACCTTGAGTGCTTCTAACTTAGGCAATTCATCTCTTGTCTCGATTGCCACCACGAAATGTTCATATTCTGCACTTAAGCTTGAAAGCAGAATGATAATTATTAACTCTTCTGTTAATGTAATGTTGACTTGATTCAATTGTCATGTTGCCATTGATTGCCAATTTCAAACTTAACAGCTTTTTAAAAAGCGACACTTTATGAATTGGTCTTGTTGCTACATGGACATCACGCAGTTTGTTCCACGCACTTTTTGCATCTGTTTCGTGTTTTATATAAGTCAACTGGGAAACACCTACATTTAAAATTATACAGGGAAGCGCCTTTTTATTTTGCTTAACCGAACTTTCCGAATTTTTGTCGTACTGAATTTTACAGCACATAATGTCCCACAACTCATGATGAACCAATATACTTCGCATTTGAATATTCCACGCATCGTAGTTCTTCTCGTTGAGCTTCTCAATACTGTATGAACTCATCTTTAACTTATATAGCGTACTCTGGTCCCATAGCCAATGTTAGGGATCTTGTAAGCAGAGGTTGCAGTGGATATAATATTAAAGACCGGAGCTTCACGTGTGCACACGACCAACACTTTATTTGAAAAGCAAACGTACAAACAGAATCATTCTTAGAATCTAGATCATACAATGACTGAATATAAAATAACTTCCATGAACTTATGTAAATATTTGACTTGCCAATTTACCACTTCTTCTCAAGTCAAATTGTTTACAAACTCAAAATCATAATTTCTTATTTAAATAAACCTAGAAGTTTAACAAATCTTTCGTGTTTTTCCTTTTGCAAGTTCTTCGTTAAAATATCAGATACATTATCATTTGTAAATACATAATTGATACGAATTATTTTTTCAAATAAAACTTCTCTTATGTGATGATACATAATATCTATATATATATATTTTGTGATGTATAGGATTTTCTGCAATCTGCTGTGCACTCAAATTGTCTCCAAAAATTTGCACGGGCTTCGTCGAAGAATAATAGCAGATTTCTTCCAGTAGTCTTCGCAAATAGACTGCTTCCTTTGCCATTGTGGATAGAGCAACATATTCTGCCTCTGTGCTACTAAGCGCTACTACATTTTGCTTTTTCGATTCCCAAGCAATCGCACAGCCTCCAAGGTAAAAACAATATCCAGAATACGATTTTCTATCCAGGCTATCGTTTGCCCAGTCTGCAGAGCCTTTGCATTGCTTCGGTATTGGAGCTTCAAATCAATTGTCCTTGACAAGTACCTTAGAATATGTTTGGTTGCTGACTCGTCTATTTGATGAGGGTCAGCATTACATATTGAATTGCTTTCTGGGTCTGCCAACTTGTCCAGTGCGACAGAATTTATGCCTACCTGGACCACGACGTGTTACTGCTTCTTCAGAAGAGTTGGAGTCATCAAAGCTTTCAAAATTTTCTTCTTCTGATGACTGCGGTTCGTTTTGACCTTGGGTGACTTCTCCTTCTTCTTCTTGATCATCTTGGATGTTTGGACTTTCGCTGCTTATCTCACCCTCTTCTTCTAGAATAAAAGAAGAAAACTCATTTTTGTGGGGGAGTTTTATTAACGGAGCTTTTGTCTCTTCCTCCAGGAATTTCACGTTACGACGCTCAATGACTAGTCTTTCCTCATTGTCAAACAGCCGATATGCCCTTGCAGTAAGGGAATACCCCACGAGCACATGCTCTTTACCCTAAGGTCGAAATTTTTTGGGATGCAACTTATCCAGAGCGTACACAGGGCAACCAAATATGCGCAAATATTTGACTGATGGCTTACGACCGCTCCACTTCTCAAAGGGGGTGATTCCGTTTAACGCCTGCGATGAAGATCGATTGCACAAATATGCTGCAGTTGCAATAGCCTCAACCCACAAAGGCTCTTCTATAGTTGCATGAATCATCTTAGCACGTGCCATTTCCACGAGGGTTCTATTTGCTCTTTCTGCAACTCCGTTTTGTTGAGGTGTGTAAGGTACCGTAAGTTGTCCCTTTATATCACACACTTTTAATAGTTCATCAAAATTCTTATTGACATACTCAGTACCATTGTCACTTCGAATTGCTTTTATTTTTTTTTGCATTTGATACTCAATCATGTTTTTAAATATTGTAACGAAAGTTTGTCCCTCCTGTTTTCTGGGACTTTCGCCACTGATGGCCGAGCGGTTATTTAGTTGTGGGGGAGTGCCCGCTGAGCGCGCCCGGTGCCGCGATCCAACAAAACAAATGCAAAAAGAACACCAATGCCAGTTATTGAGAGTCTTTATTGAATCACTCTTCTTAAAACTCGTGCTTGCACATGCCAAGCTCAATCTCTACCGGAAGTCAATTATTGAGAGACTCCCCAGCCCTTCTTTCTCGGCGTAACACCGGTAAGTGACGGCTGTCACTTTTAAACCAGAGTTTCAGTGCGATCAGCTGTTTTGAAACGATTACAGAGTCGCACCTGTTCGATTTCATAAAGTACACAAATATTCTCTTTGAGAAATCATCTATAAAAGTTATGAAATATTTTGCGCCACCAACTGAACAAACGTTTATGAGTTAGATCCAAAACATGTGAACTAGTGTTGGGTTGTTCATGAGTGAGTGAACAAAAAAGAGTTGTTCAGTAGACTAAAAAAAAAGAGTTGTTCACTTGCTCACTTGTTCAGTTGCTCTTGTTCAGTTGCTCACTTGTTCAGTTTTGCTCACTTGTTCAGTATTGCTCACTTGTTCAGTATTGCTCACTTGTTCAGTGTTTCCCTCTTTATCAGTGTTGCCCACTTGTTTAGTGTTGTCCACTTGTTCAGTATTGCTCACTTGTTCAGTGTTTCCCCCTTTATCAGTGTTGCCCAATTGTTCAGTGTTGCTCAGATGTTCTTGCTTATTTTTCCACATGTTAAGTTGTTCTTCGTACAAAGCCGCGTGAATATTTAAAATGTCGAAACTTTACAGCAGAATTTGGCATAATTTCGAAAAATTAGAGGATACCAAGGCAAAATGCAAGTTGTGCAAGGCGATTTTAAAATGCAGTTCGCAAAGCAACTTAGGTCGGCATTTAAAAGCCAAGCATCCTACGTTCATCGTGACCATCGAACGGGACGATAGTGCTTGTTCAAGTCAAACGCAAATGTCACAATTTGTGCACAGGCCAATTACTGTTCAAAAAAGTGAACAAATTGACAAACTTGTTGTCAATATGATAGCAAAAGGTCACCACGCTATAAGAATTGTGGAGGAGCCGCACTTCAAAAAACTAATTGAGCAAGTTTCTAATTGCCCAGGATATAAGCTCCCAACTAGAAAAACCATCTCTAATGTGTTACTTCCAAACATAAGGGATGAGTTAGTTGGGAATTTAAAGGATATAATTTCTGATGCGATGGCTGTTTGCTTAACTACTGATGGCTGGACGTCTCTATGCAATGAGAGCTACATGGCTGTTACAGCACATTTTATATTGAAAGATCCGACTCAAATATCGTCTCACATGATTGCTTGTGAATGGTTTGAAGAGAAACACACAAGTAAAAATATTGCAATATTTTTAAAATCTGTAGCAGTTAAATGGGGCATCGAAGATAAAGTAATTGCAGTGACTACTGACAATGCTCCAAACATGAGCAATGCGATTAAATTGTCAAGTTGGAAGCACGTCCCCTGTTTTGCACACTCGCTAAACTTGGTTGTTCAGAAAGGACTAGAAAAAGTTTCTGAGATTCGATCCAAGGCAAAATCCATAGTGGAATATTTTAACAGAAGCCCCACTGGATTGAGAAAGTTACAAGATTCACAAAAACAACTTGGATTACCAAGCTTAAAACTTGTTCAAGAAGTAACGACTCGTTGGAACTCAACCTATAAAATGTTTGAAAGGCTGATCACTGTAAAAGAAGCTGTCATGGTCGCAGTGTCCATACAACGTCCAGATTTAATTTTAAGTCATTCAGAGTGGGGCGTTATAAAAGAAATTCTTCCGGTTCTTAAGGCGTTTTACGATATAATACTGGAAATCTCTGGAGAAAAACATCTAACCCTTTCAAAAGTTATAGTCCTTGTGAAAATGTTGTTGCAGTGGCTAGAAGGTATGATGCCCACTACCGGTGTAGTTGAAGCCGTGGTTCATACTCTTAAAAAGGAAACTATGTCGCGCTTTTCTGATTTAGAAAAAAATGAATTGTATGCAGAAAGCGCGGTTTTAGATCCAAGGTTTAAAGATCGAGCGTTTCAATCTGAAACTAATTTTAAAAATACAATTGCTTCCTTAAAAGAAAAAATTGAAAAGCTTCACCCTGCTGTAGACAACATTGAGATCGGTATCGCCCCAGTCGACAACAACTCAAACGATTTATGGAGTCTATATGACTCTAAATTTAAGGGAAAAAGCGTTCCTATGAGTTCGAAAGCTACATCAGAATTGGAAAAATATCTAAATGAAGAATATTTGGACAGAAAGGCAGACCCTCTTGCATGGTGGGACACTCAGAAAAATATGTACCCACATCTGTACATGTATATGATGAAGGTCTTATGCATAATGGCAACATCAGTTCCTTGCGAGAGATTGTTCTCAGCAGCTGGAGAAATAATAAGAAAAAGAAGGGCGCTTTTGAAGCCAAATAAAGTGGAGAGTCTGATGTTCTTACACGAGAATTTATAAAAAGGTAAGCGTAAGCGAATAAATATATGAGAGTATTAAATAATAAAGTGTTTCTTTCCAGCCTGAACTGCGTTGAAGACTTGGAAGTCTTTGTTTTAATTTGAATTTGTACTTCTTGTTTTTGGTGGCATTGAAGCCAAATTAAATGTTTATGGTACAGAAGTAATTATAATTGCAAAAGTATTGCTTGCGTTTCATAATTGGGAGCAAAAAAAAAAAAAAAAAAAAAAAAAAGGTCAACTGAACAAGTGAACAACTGAACAAGAGTTGTTCAGTAACCTTAAACTGAACAAGGGAGCTTGTTCAGTAAAAAGAGTCATGTTTACCCAACACTAATGTGAACTCTGATTCTTGCTTTCTTTAAATGGTAATGCACACATTTTTGATGAATTACACGTTTTGTAATTAATGTCAATCGGAACATTCTTTATTCCGATTCCGTGCACTAGTTCAGTTTTCACCATTGTTTTAAGGTCGCGAAAATTCAAGTGGCCGTACCGGTTATGCCAAACTTTTTTGTCGGTGAACAAACACAAGTTGTTTCTTAATTCGGCTATTAGCAACACTGAACCATCGTTTGTTTTGACCGTTGCGCTCTTGTCTTTAAAAACAACCACATGACCGAATAACAGTGCGTGAGACACAGAATAAAAATTCATGTGAAGTAATGGTATATATAAAACGTCTTTTAACTTTATTTCACATTGTTTCGACTTTATTGTAACGTCACCCTTGTCGAAAGATTCAATAAAATTGTCTGCCCCCAACATAGCTGTCTCTCATTTTTCAACGAATCTTACGAACAAATTTTGCTCGAAACACATATGTGTCGTCGCGCCACTGTCGAGACATTAAATTCCAAATGTCATATTTTGTTTTTGTACTGCTGCATAGGTAGCATAGGAGCACTTTTGTTGTTGTTGTTCTTCGGACTGTACTTTTTCATATTTCTTTTTGACTTTCGATGTGCACTGCGACGATTTGTGTCCGCGTTTACCACAACTGTAGCAAATTCCAGAAAAATTGTTGTTCTTTTTGGGGCAAGCGACTGTACTCAGTTTACCGGCGCCAGCGGTATACAATTTTTCTATGTCTACTGCGCAGTTATTGTCCAAGCGTTCAGCTTTGGTAATTTTACCTTGAGTGTTTCTAACTTAGGCAATTCATCTCTTGTCTCGAATGCCACCACGAAATGTTCATTTTCTGCACTTAAGCTTGAAAACAGAATGATAATTATTAACTCTTCTGTTAATGCAATGTTGACTTGATTCAATTGTCATGTTGCCATTGACTACCAATTTCAAACTTAACAGCTTTTTAAAAAGCGACACTTTATGAATTGGTCCTGTTGCTACATGGACATCACGCAGTTTGTTCCACGCACTTTTTGCATCTGTTTCGTGTTTTATATAAGCCAACTGGGAAACACACATTTAAAATTATACAGGCAAGCGCCTTTTTATTTTGCTTAACCGAACTTTCCGAATTTTTTTCGTACTGAATTTTACCGCACACAATGTCCAACAACTCATGATGAACTTTGTAAGGAACCAGATCATACTTTCATGAATTTATGTAAATATTGGACTTGCCAACTTAACAAATATTCAAATGGGCGAAAAATTTTCTATAGAAGGCTGACATGTGAGTCAGGAATCGAGGCCAATTCAGACATTAACCAGTCCGATATGGAATAATATTCAAATGGGAAAAAAATATTCTAAGCAAGCTAGGTCATTGATAGTTCGATATGAAATGCTATTCAAATAAGAAAAAAAATTCTATAAAAGGCTGACCTCTCAGTCAGGAATCGAGGCAAATTGAGAATTAAACCAGTCCGATATGGAATAATATTCAAATGGGAAAAAAATATTCGAAAAAAGATAGGTCATTGAGTCAGGAATCGAGGCCAATTCAGACATTAACCAGTCCGAAATGGAATGCTATGTAGCATATCTGCTCTTCCAACATAATTAATGATTGGGTATAACTTAGCGTAAATACATTGTGACACTTTGTCATAGTAAATGTAAATATACAAATACCCAGAAAGACCACCAACAATTACATAAGCATTCCAGCGCCCGAGTAATAAGATCCAACGCTTATACATGAGCCGATCGCGGAGCGTGGGAATAGTGAGCATGCACTTTGCAGCTCAAGTGGTCAAGCCTTACATAACATATGCATGCCTTCTCCATGCATATGTATATGTATATATGTAATTAAGAATACGTAGATATAAGCATTGTACGCGCGGGTTAGCTAAGCCCAACATGAGCACACAAAAATCAGTTTAATAAAGAACCTCAAAAAGAGCAGAAGCTCTCCTTAATTTTTCTTCAAAGATTTACGGCAAATATTACATGGCGACCGTGACAGATTCAAAGTCTTGGTGCGTTTCAGCAAAACGGACGTCGTCGTTGCCAGCCGAGGCGTGTTGTGCACACACAAACAAATAAAAAAAAACACACTAAAATCAAATAGACACAAAAAAAAAAAAAAAATTAATATTTTTCGAAGAGTTTTCTGTATATGCCGTAGAAAGAAATTAAATTACCCAAGGAAGGAGCAGCAGCAAAGCAGTTTTAATCTCGACTCAATTGGACAGAAACGATAACAATTGATGGTAGAGGAGCCACAATTCTCGAAGGCTGAACCCACAAAACAAAGGGACTTGCCAACGCTGGAAGAGGCACTGCAGGAGAATCCAGCTAATGGACCACGCCCACTCACGATAAATGAGTACCGGGCCAGGCAGGATAAAAAATCACAGAAGAAACACAAAAGAAGTGGACAAAGAACTTAGCTACTACAGCAACGGCGACTGGTCAAGGAGATGACCCAGTTTGCAAAGGACGAGGCATCCCGACAACGCTACAAAGAGCGTCTTCAAGAAATAGAGGTCAAGCTTCGCAAAGGTGCGAAACAACGCAAACGGGCTGCATAAATGATAATCCCCCAATTTGCCTAAATTTCAAGCAGATGCATCCCGACAACGCTACAAAGAGCGTCTTCAACAAGTTTCGCAAAGGTGCGAAATAACGCAAACGGGCTGCATAAATGCCAATGCCCTAATTTTAATTTCTAAACCCAAGCCGAGGCGGGAAACCGTTGCTTGGAAAATACTTATATCTGTTAGGCTTTTCACTAACAATATGGTTGGACAATTTTTTTTTTTAATTGTAAGCGAATATGTGAGCCAACCACATATATTAACAATTAACATTTCCAAGTCTCTAGCACGGAGTATACATATATACTCAGCTGCCAATTTTTTTTTTTGTGACAACAATATAAAAGTTCTTATATTGATTAAATATATATAAAATTTTTTTTTGATTTTGTATTTGATTTTCAAGAAGAAAATATTTTCCCGACTTTCAAGCTTACAATAGAGCATCTCATTTTTGAAGATCCGTTTCATTGAATATAAGCAAAGCCTCATAATGGGATGGTTTAGCGATTCTAGCGAGGCAAAAGACAATACTGCCAACGTAGTGAATAATGTTAGAATAATAGATCACTCAGACGATATAAATGCGTTGTGGATCCTACTATTGATAAAAATTCGGAACGTTAAACTCGGGCGCAGCCGAGTTTGAGATACCCTGTACCTGTAGGGAGCGTAAAACAGTATTTCTGACAAAATAATAAAAATACCATCTGATTTCGATTGAATTTTGCACAATTGATTGGTGTCCTAAAGCACGACTTATTCCCAAATTTAATAAAGATATCTTTAATACCAAAGAAATTACGACGCTAAAACAATTTCTGCACTTCCAAGAGGCCATACGGAAACTATATGTTATGGTACTCCGATCAGATTAAAACTTCGCTTTTTGGGTTTTTACAAAAGAAACTATCATATGGTATTTTTGGTTGCGATTCGTGCATAAAAAACCCGATTTCTGACAAAAAAAAAAAAAAAAAAAAACAAAAAATCGGAGTTTTGTCCGATCAGGCCTATATGATATAGCCATCTGATTTCAACAAAATTTTGTGCTATTAAAAACTTATACTAAAAACTGTCTTGTGCTTAATTTGGATGCGATTGTTTCATAAAGAACCTGTTTTCTGACAAAATAGCACAGAAATCGAATTTTTTGACCGATTAGCCCTATGGAAGCTATATGATATAGTCATCCGATTTCAATAAAATTTGGAGTTATTCAAAACTTATACTAAAAACTGTCCTATGCTTAATTTGGTTGCGATTGGTTCATAATTAACCCGTTTTCTGACAAAAAAGCACAGAAATCGTATTTTTTGACCGATTAGGCCTATGGAAGCTATATGATGTAGATGTCCAATTTTATTAAAACTTTGCACAGCTGCGGAGTATTTTAAAGTTCACATTATTTCTTGATTTCAATAAAATATCTTTAAAGATAAAGAAATTATGACGTTAAAACGATTTTTGCACTTTCGATCGGCCCTATGGGAGCTATATGATATAGTCGTCCGATCAGATCGAAACTTCACATCCTTATTAAGAACATATAAGAACTTCTAACTGCAAGCTTTCGTAATAATATGATGGCAAACAAAAAAGTTATGGCCTATAAACTTTTCCCTTTTTTTGAGGTTGTTGTAGTTTTATACTTTTTATTCCGAACCTAAATCGGATATTAAAAAAATATAATAAACTTGATCTAACCTGCAGAACAAATGATTATTAGCAACAAACCGGAACTTTCATCTCTGAGAACGAGGTGTTCATACAGACGGACAGACAGACAGACAGACGGACATGGCTATATCAATTTCTCTAGTCACCCTGATCATATTGTGGGTAACTTTGGGGGGTCTCCAACGTCTCCTTCTCTATGTTACATACATTTGACAAACTTAATATACCCTTGTACCTTTTCAGGTACAGGGTATAATAACAATAGTATTAGTTTTGCAATTGTTGCTTACAATTTATGTCAAGCATAATAAAATTATTAAGAAGAGATATATGAGTAGGGCAAACCATTTAGATCATATTTAAAAAAAAAATGAAACGATGAATAAGAAACTCCAATACAAGAATGAAATGGAGTGAAATAGCGAAATGTATAGACGGATTTTGCTGGAAGTTTGATAAATCGTATAAATGCATAAATAAAGTTGCAGTAATAAAAG
The DNA here is from genome assembly GCA_037075145.1 of Scaptodrosophila latifasciaeformis. NCBI lineage: Eukaryota > Metazoa > Arthropoda > Insecta > Diptera > Drosophilidae > Scaptodrosophila > Scaptodrosophila latifasciaeformis. The sequence goes on along the minus strand of JBAMCM010000243.1, from coordinate 37,558 downwards.
CAGAAACGTTGAAAAACCGTACAGAGATAGTAGTAAGAGAATACAATAATATAGTTACCTTAGTAAATAAATATACAAATAGATTCACATCTGAGCACCTTAAGAAATGTTTAGGTGTGATAAAATTCCTAAACACAAGATTAACTAATATCAGAAAGAGAATACATATTCTGATTAACATGCCAGAAAGTCTAAGTCAATTGGTGGACTTCGATCCCGACCAATTTAAAGGACTGTACGAATCTATTCAATCAAGCGACGCTGAATCCGATAGTGATATTGAAACACTAGAAGGAAGCGATCGAATTGAAAATAGGCCAGAAACAATAACAATTTCTAAGATGGCACAGACATTGATAGAATTTATCAAGCTAGCCACATCTCTGATACCAGAGTTTGATGGTAGGCATGAAAATTTGCAAAGATTTATAGATGCTCTAGGTCTATTAGACAACTTAAAAGGCACGCATGAGACAACAGCGATAAGCCTTATAAAAACTAAACTTAAAGGCCATGCAAGGAATCTTATAAGTAATGAGCAGACAATTGCTGCAATCATTACCCAACTGTCGAGTGCAGTAAAAGTAAAAGTTATATCTGCCAAATACCTCAATCTGCAACAGAAAAATAAAACGGCCAACCAATACACCCAAAAGGTGGAGAAACTGACAAAGGCCCTTGAAGGCGCCTATATCAGTGAAGGTTTCAGTTAATCCCTTGCAAATAAATACAGCACTACAACAGCTGTAAAAGCCATGACACAAAATTGCTCCATTTGATAAGGTACAACTTATCATGCAAGCAGGCACATTCACAAACATGAATGATGCCATTTCTAAATTTGTAAACAATTGCACGGAGATAACAGGTCACAATAACACTGTACTATTTTATCGATGAGGTGCATATAACTATAATAGAGGAGGCCGAGGTTGTAATCGCGGCAGAAATACCAACCACAACAATTACAACCGAGGCAGAAATTACAACAATAACAATAATAATAACTATAATAACCGTGGAGGAAGAAGAGGCCAAAACCAAGGAAGAGGCCGAAGCAACTTCAATCAGGGCAACAATAACAACAATGTGAGAATGTCGCAAAAACTCACAGAACCCTTTAGGAAACAATTAATAAATGCAAAAGTTCATTCCATCAATTACAGTCTTAATATATTCGTAACTTTCAATAATCATTCAACTGAAAATAAACTAACATTCCTTATAGATACTGGTGCAGATATCTCACCTTTGAAAGTAAATTCTGATAACTTCAAAATTCAGGATGAAAAAATTATAAACATCCAAGGCATAGGCCAAGGTGTAATAAAGTCTCAAGGAACAACCTCAATAGAACTTCAATCAACAAAATATATTATTCCACATGAATTTCATTTGGTAGACTCAAATTTTTCAATACCATGTGATGGAATAATAGGCATTGATTTTATAAAAAAATGCAATTGTCAGCTAGATTTCAAACCAAGTGAAGACTGGTTTATAATTAGATCCCAAAAATTTAAATTATACACTATATGTTCCGATAACATATAGCGCTGGCAACAATACAGTTCTTCTGCCAGCCAGATCACAGGTTATTCGGAAAATAGACATTAATACCGTACATGATTACATATTTGTTCCTGATCAGGAAATACATAATGGAATTTACGTTGCAAATACAATAGCAGCATCCAAACATGTATACATTCGGCTTCTAAATAGAACTAATTTCGACCAATTGGTCACAGTAAACAAAATCCAATATGAAAACCTAAAAAATTAAGACATTCATAACACCAATCCAGAGAATAGAACCGAAGAAATACTTTCGAAACTAAAGAAAAATTTTCCAGAGCAATTTAAAATTTAGTTAACTGAATTATGCACAAAGTATAGTGATGTGTTCGGACTGGAAACCGAACCAATATCAACAAACAATTTTTAAAAACAGACATTAAGACTTAAAGATGATGAACCCATTTATATAATAAACTACAGAAGTCCGCATAGCCATATTGAAGAAATTCAAAAACAAGTAGGGAAACTAATCAACGACAAAATCGTAGAACCGTCTGTATCCGAGTACAACAGCCCACTCTTGTTAGTTCCGAAAAAATCATTACCAAATTCAGAACAGAAGAAATGGCGATTGGTAATTTACTATCGTTAAATCAATAAAAAAACTACTTTCCGATAAATTTCCACTCTCAAGAATTGATGACATCTTGGATCAACTAGGTCGAGCTAAATACTTTTCATGCCTTCACTTGATGTCAGGTTTCCATCAAATAGAACTTGAGGAAAACATTTGGTCTTAAAATAGCACCAAATTCATTTCAGAGAATGGTGACTATATCATTCTCTGGCTTAGAACCTTCTCAGGCATTCCTTTATATGGATGACTTAATGGTGATAGGATGTTCCGAAAAGCACATAATTAAAAACCTAACTGATGTTTTTGACGTATGTAGGAAATATAACCTAAAATTGCATCCAGAAAAATGTTCATTTTTCATGCATGAAGTGACATTCCTGGGTCACAAATGCACCGACAAAGGAGTATTGCCAGATGACAAGAAATTTGACGTAATCAAAAATTATCCTGTCCTTCATGATGCGGACAGCGCAAGACGATTTGTAGCATTTTGCAACTATTATCGTCGATTTATAAGGAACTTTGCCGATTTTTCACGACACATAACTAGATTATGTAAAAAGAATGTTCCTTTTGAATGGTCAGGCGAGTGCCAAAACGCATTCGAATACGTTAAAGAAAAGCTTATGCACCCCACATTATTACAATATCCTGATTTTAGCAAAGAATTTTGCATTATAACGGATGCTAGTAAACAAGCTTGCGGAGCGGTTCTAACTCAGAACCGTGACGGGATTCAGCTCCCAATAGCTTATGCATCTCGTTCATTTACTAAAGGGGAAAGGAGAAAGCAGACCATTGACGTATCTATTTTCTATGACTAATCCCAGTTCTAAATTAACTCGCATGCGGCTAGAGCTTGAAGAATACGACTTCACAGTAGAATACCAAAAGGGAAAAGATAATTTCGTAGCAGACGCACTTTCGCGTATGAATATAAAAGAACTAAAACACATGCAAAATAAAGTCCTGAAAGTCACTACCAGGCAACAAAGTAGACATGATAAAAACTATACAGTAACAAAGTACAAGCCCAACATACACGAAGTCATAACAAATGATGAAGTACGAAAAGTAGTGACCTTGCGAATAGCTGAATCTTCTTGTTTACTAAAACGAAGAAATAAAGTTGTTACAAGAATTGATGTTGGCGATTTATACACCAATGAAATTCTAGACTTAGGTCAGTTCTTCCAAAGGCTTAAAAGGCAAGCCGGAATGCTAAAAATCAGCCAACTCAAATTGGCACCGACCGAAAAAATCTTTGAATCCATTTCAATAGATACTTTCAAATATATGGGCAACAAGAAATTGAAATCATTTAGAGTAGCGCTACTCCAGCCGGTGAGCTTTATACAAACTGAAAAAGAGATACAATCAATACTGTCTACATTTCATGACGATCCAATCCAAGGAGGTCATACAGGCATTACAAGAACGCTAGCAAAAATAAAAAGACACTATTATTGGAAAAATATGACTTGTCATATAAAAGAGTACATACGTAGATGTCATAAATACAAAATGTCGAAAACAACGACACATACAAAGACCCCAATGACTAACACAAAAACCCCAACAAATGCTTTCGATATAGTGATAGTGAACACCGATTGTGCACTACCGAAATCAGAATATGGCAATGAATACATCGTTACACTAAGATGTGATTTAACAAAATATCTAGTAGCCATTCCAATTGCAAACAAGAGCGCAAATACTGTCGCAAAAGCTATATTCGAAAATTTTATACTAAAGTATGGTCCAATGAAGACGTTAATTTCGGACATGGGTACCGAGTATAAAAACAAGATAATTTTAGATATGTGAAAATATATGAACATTGAAAATCTTACATCCACCGCATATCATCACCAGACCTTAGAGACAATAGAACGAAGTCATAGAACATTCAATGAGTACATTCGTTCATACATTTTTGCAGACAAAACTGATTGGGACGTTTGGATACAAAATTTTACCTATTTTTTCAACACAACACCATCAGTCATGCATGAATATTGTCCATATGAACTAACCTTTGAAAGATTACCAAGATAGTTCGTAAACTTTAATAAAATAGATAGAATAGAACCACTATACAATGTAGAAGATTACTCTAAGGAAATAAAATTTAGACTAGAAATAGCATATAAAAGAGCTAGACTTATGTTAGAAAAAGCAAAGTCTTATAGCAAACAAAATAACGATAAAAAAAAACGTCAGATTTTGAATTAGAAATAGGAGATATAGTTAAACTAAGAAACGAAGCGGGTCATAAGTTAGATCCAGTATATTTAGGTCCATATACGGTAGAAGCCATAGAAGACAGAGATAACATTATAATTAGAGATAACAAGCAAAAGAAACAAAAAGAACATAAGGATAGGTTAAAAATATATAATCAATGAAACGTTTCATTTAAGAAAAGATCTGATCAACCAAAAAAAAAAAAAAAAAAAAAACAAAAACAAAAAATAAAATATATTCTTCTGAGGAGGTTAAACATAAAACAAAACATTACGTAATTCAAATACGAAAAAAAAATTTAGTCAAAAAAAAATTTTAATCAAAAAAATATATATTTGCGCCATGTCTTGAAATCGCAAGAAACACGATAACCAGGAGCAAGTGGTGTAGACACTAAACGACACCCGTTCATATTGTATTTCTTCAGCAAACATCGTATATACTGCTTTTGTCCCAGAGAGATGGCTCCCAATTCGCCATCACGATCAATTTCCATTCCAAGGAAATGCTGCATTTCACCATTGTCTTGTATTGTCCAGCGCGGCAGAAAATTTTCTTCTTCTGATGACTGCGATTCGTTTTGACCTTGGGTGACTTCTTCTTCTTCTTGATCATCTTGGATGTTTGGACATTCGCTGCTTATCTCACCCTCTTCTTCTGTAGTCTGTTTAGCCTTATTGTTCTCGAAATCAAGAATAAAAGAAGAAAACTCATTTTTGTGGGGGAGTTTTATTAACGGAGCTTTTGTCTCCTCCTCCAGGAATTTCACGTCACGACGCTCAATGATTTGTCTTATCTTATTGTCAAACAGCCGATATGCCCTTGCAGTTAGGGAATACCCCACGAGCACGTACTCTTTACCCTTAGATCGAATTTTTTGGGATGCAACTTATCTAGAGCGTACACAGGGCAACCAAATATGCGCAAATGTTTGACTGATGGCTTACGACCGCTCCACCTCTCAAAGGGGGTGATTCCGTTTAACGCCTACGATGAAGATCGATTGCACACATATGCTGCAGTTGCAATAGCCTCAGCCCACAAAGGCTCTTCTACAGTTGCATGAATCATCATAGCACGTGCCATTTCCACGAGGGTTCTATTTGCTCTTTCTGCAACTCCGTTTTGTTGAGGTGTGTATGGTACCGTAAGTTGTCTCTTTATATCACACTCTTTTGATAGTTCATCAAAATTCTTATTGACATACTCAGTACCATTGTCACTTCGAATTGCTTTTATTTTCTTTTGCATTTGACACTCTATCATGTTTTTATACCCTGTACCTAAAAAGGTACAAGGGTATATTAAGTTTGTGAAATGTATGTAACATAGAGAAGGAGACGTCGGAGACCCCCCAAAGTTACCTAAAGTATGATCAGGGTGACTAGAGAAATCAATCTAGCCATGTCCGTCTGTCTGTCTGTCTGTCCGTCTGTATGAACACCTCGTTCTCAGAGATGGTAAGGCCTAGAAAGTTCCGGTTTGTTGCTAATAATCATTTGTTCTGCAGGTTAGATCAAGTTTATTATATTTTTTTAATATCCGATTTAGGTTCGGAATAAAAAGTATAAAACTACAACAACCTCAAAAAAAGGAAAAAGGTTATAGGCCATAACTTTTTTGTTTGCCATCATATTATTACGAAAGCTTGCAGTTAGAAGTTCTTATATGTTCTCAATAAGGATGTGAAGTTTCGATCTGATCGGACGACTATATCATATAGCTCCCATAGGGCCGATCGAAGATGCAAAAATCGTTTTAACGTCATAATTTCTTTATCTTTTAAGATATTTTATTCAAATTAAGAAACAATGTGAACTTTAAAATACTCCGCAGCTGTGCACAGTTATAATAAATTTGGACATCTACATCATATAGCTTCCATAGGGCTAATCGGTCAAAAAATACGATTTCTGTGCTTTTTTGTCAGAAAACGGGTTATTTATGAACCAATCACAACCAAATTAAGCATAGGACAGTTTTTAGTATAAGTTTTGAATAACTCCAAATTTTATTGAAATCGGATGACTATATCATATAGCTTCCATAGGGCTAATCGGTCAAGAAATCCGATTTCTGTGCTTTTTTGTCAGAAAACGGGTTATTTTTAACCAATCGCAACCAAATTAAGCATAGGACAGTTTTTAGTATAAGTTTTGAATAACTCCAAATTTTATTGAAATCGGATGACTATATCATATAGCTTCCATAGGGCTAATCGGTCCAGAAATTCGATTTCTGTGCTGTTTTGTCAGAAATCGGGTTTTTTATGCACGAATCGCAGCCAAAAATACCATATGATAGTTCCTTTTGTAATAACCCAAAAAGCGAAGTTTTAATCTGATCGGAGTACCATAACATATAGTTTCCGTATGGCCTCTTGGAAGTGCAAAAATCGTTTTAACGTCGTAATTTCTTTGGTATTAAAAATATGTCTATTAAATTTGGGAATAAGTCGTGCTTTAGGACACCAATCAATTGTGCAAAATTTAATCGAAATCAGATGGTTTTTTTTATTATTTTGTCAGAAATACTGATTTACGCTCCCCACAGGTACAGGGTATCTCAAACTCGGCTGCGCCCGAGTTTAACGTTCCGAATTTTTAAATATTGTAACGAAAGTTTGTCCGTTTTGTTTTCTGGGACTTTCGCCACTGATGGCCGAGCGGTTATTTAGTTGTGGGGGAGTGCCCGCTGAGCGCGCCCGGTGAAACGATCCAACAAAACAAATGCAAAAAGAACACCAATGCCAGTTATTGAGAGTCTTTATTGAATCACTCTTCTTAAAACTCGTGCTTGCACATGCCAAGCTCAATCTCTACCGGAAGTCAATTATTGACAGACTCCCCAGCCCTTTTTGTGTCGTGCTACATGGACATCACGCAGTTTGTTCCACGCACTTTTTGCATCTGTTTCGCGTTTTATATAAGTCAACTGGGAAACACTCACATTTAAATTTATACAGGGAAGCGCCTTTTTATTTTGCTTAACCGAACTTTCCGAATTTTTTTCGTACTGAATTTTACCGCACACAATGTCCCACAACTCATTATGAACTTTGTAAGGAACTAAATCACACTTTCATGAATTTATGTAAATATTGGACTTGCCAACTTAACAAATATTCAAATGGGCGAAAAATTTTCTATAGAAGGAATACTATTCAAAGAAGAAAAAAATATTCTATAAAAGGCTGACCTCTCAGTCAGGAATCGAGTCCAATTAAAAATTAAACCAGTCCGATATGGAATAATATTCAAATGGGGAAAAAATATTTTTAAAAAGGTAGGTCATTGAGTCAGGAATCGAGGCAAATTTAGACATTAACCAGTCCGAAATGGAATGCTATTCAAATAAGAAAAAAATATTCTATAAAAGGCTGACCTCTCAGTCAGGAATCGAGGTCAATTGAGAATTAAACCAGTCCGATATGGAATAATATTCAAATGGGGAAAAAATATTCTAAACAAGGTAGGCTATTGATAGTTCGATATGACATGCTTTTCAAATAATAAAAAAATATTCTATAAAAGGCTGACCTCTCAGTCAGGAATCGAGGCCAATTGAGAATAAAACCAGGCCAGTTGTAAGCAGAGGTTACAGTGGATATAATATTAAAGACCGGAGTTTCACGTGTGCACACGACCAACACTTTATTCGAAAAGCAAACATACAAAGAGAATCATTTTTATAATCTAGATCATACAATGATTGAATATAAAAGTACTTTCATGAACTTATGTAAATATTGGACTTGCCAACTTAGCACTTCTTCTCAAGTCAAACTGTTTACAAGCTCAAAATCATAATTTCTTATTTTAATAAACCTAGAAGTTTAACAAATCTTTCATGTTTTTCCTTTTGCAAGTTCTTCGTTAAAATATCAGATACATTATCATTTGTAAATACATAATTGATACGAATTATTTTTTCAAAATAAAACTTCTCTTATGTGATGATACATAATATCTATATGCTTTGTTCTTTTGTGATGTATAGGATTTTCTGCAATCTGCTGTGCACTCAAATTGTCTCCTAAAAATTGCACGGGCTTCGTCGAAGAATAATAGCAGATTTCTTCCAGTTGTCTTCGCAAATAGACTGCTTCCTTTGCCACTTTGGATAGAACAACATATTCTGCCTCTGTGCTACTGAGCGCTACTACATTTTGCTTTTTCGATTCCCAAGCAATAGCACGGCCTCCAAGGTAAAAGCAATATCCAGAATATGATTTTCTATCCAGGCTATCGTTTGCCCAGTCTGCATCTACATACGCATGCAGAGCCTCTCCATTGCTTCGGTATTGGAGCTTCAAATCAATTGTCCTTGACAAGTACCTTAGAGTATGTTTGGTTGCTGACTCGTCTTCCTGATGAGGGTCAGCATTACGTTGCGCCAACTTGTTAACTGAATGCATTATATCTGGACGGGTTGATATAGCCAAAAACGTAAGTGATCCAATAAGCGACTGGTACTCAGAAACATCTGCATTGCGGCACGTCTTGAAATCGCAAGAAACACGATAACCAGGAGCAAGTGGTGTAGACACTAAACGACACCCGTTCATATTGTATTTCTTCAGCAAACATCGTATATACTGCTTTTGTCCCAGAGAGATGGCTCCCAATTCGCCATCACGATCAATTTCCATTCCAAGGAAATGCTGCAATTCACCATTGTCTTGTATTGTCCAGCGCGGCAGAAAATTTTCTTCTTCTGATGACTGCGATTCGTTTTGACCTTGGGTGACTTCTTCTTCTTCTTGATCATCTTGGATGTTTGGACATTCGCTGCTTATCTCACCCTCTTCTTCTGTAGTCTGTTTAGCCTTATTGTTCTCGAAATCAAGAAGAAAACTCATTTTTGTGGGGGAGTTTTATTAACGGAGCTTTTGTCTCCTCCTCCAGGAATTTCACGTCACGACGCTCAATGATTTGTCTTGTCTTATTGTCAAACAGCCGATATGCCCTTGCAGTTAGGGAATACCCCACGAGCACGTACTCTTTACCCTTAGATCGAATTTTTTTGTGATGCAACTTATCTAGAGCGTACACAGGGCAACCAAATATGCGCAAATGTTTGACTGATGGCTTACGACCGTTCCACTTCTTAAAGGGGGTGATTCCGTAACGCCTGCGATGAAGATCGATTGCACAAATATGCTGCAGTTGCAATAGCCTCAGCCCACAAAGGCTCTTCTATAGTTGCATGAATCATCATAGCACGTGCCATTTCCACGAGGGTTCTATTTGCTCTTTCTGCAACTCCGTTTTGTTGAGGTGTGTATGGTACCGTAAGTTGTCTCTTTATATCACACTCTTTTGATAGTTCATCAAAATTCTTATTGACATACTCAGTACCATTGTCACTTCGAATTGCTTTTATTTTCTTTTGCATTTGACACTCTATCATGTTTTTATACCCTGTACCTAAAAAGGTACAAGGGTATATTAAGTTTGTGAAATGTATGTAACATAGAGAAGGAGACGTCGGAGACCCCCCAAAGTTACCTAAAGTATGATCAGGGTGACTAGAGAAATCAATCTAGCCATGTCCGTCTGTCTGTCTGTCTGTCCGTCTGTATGAACACCTCGTTCTCAGAGATGGTAAGGCCTAGAAAGTTCCGGTTTGTTGCTAATAATCATTTGTTCTGCAGGTTAGATCAAGTTTATTATATTTTTTTAATATCCGATTTAGGTTCGGAATAAAAAGTATAAAACTACAACAACCTCAAAAAAAGGAAAAAGGTTATAGGCCATAACTTTTTTGTTTGCCATCATATTATTACGAAAGCTTGCAGTTAGAAGTTCTTATATGTTCTCAATAAGGATGTGAAGTTTCGATCTGATCGGACGACTATATCATATAGCTCCCATAGGGCCGATCGAAGATGCAAAAATCGTTTTAACGTCATAATTTCTTTATCTTTTAAGATATTTTATTCAAATTAAGAAACAATGTGAACTTTAAAATACTCCGCAGCTGTGCACAGTTATAATAAATTTGGACATCTACATCATATAGCTTCCATAGGGCTAATCGGTCAAAAATACGATTTCTGTGCTTTTTTGTCAGAAAACGGGTTATTTATGAACCAATCGCAACCAAATTAAGCATAGGACAGTTTTTAGTATAAGTTTTGAATAACTCCAAATTTTATTGAAATCGGATGACTATATCATATAGCTTCCATAGGGCTAATCGGTCAAAAATACGATTTCTGTGCTTTTTTGTCAGAAAACGGGTTATTTATGAACCAATCGCAACCAAATTAAGCATAGGACAGTTTTTAGTATAAGTTTTGAATAACTCCAAATTTTATTGAAATCGGATGACTATATCATATAGCTTCCATAGGGCTAATCGGTCAAGAAATTCGATTTCTGTGCTGTTTTGTCAGAAATCGGGTTTTTTATGCACGAATCGCAGCCAAAAATACCATATGATAGTTCCTTTTGTAATAACCCAAAAAGCGAAGTTTTAATCTGATCGGAGTACCATAACATATAGTTTCCGTATGGCCTCTTGGAAGTGCAAAAATCGTTTTAACGTCGTAATTTCTTTGGTATTAAAAATATGTCTATTAAATTTGGGAATAAGTCGTGCTTTAGGACACCAATCAATTGTGCAAAATTTAATCGAAATCAGATGGTTTTTTTTATTATTTTGTCAGAAATACTGATTTACGCTCCCCACAGGTACAGGGTATCTCAAACTCGGCTGCGCCCGAGTTTAACGTTCCGAATTTTTAAATATTGTAACGAAAGTTTGTCCGTTTTGTTTTCTGGGACTTTCGCCACTGATGGCCGAGCGGTTATTTAGTTGTGGGGGAGTGCCCGCTGAGCGCGCCCGGTGAAACGATCCAACAAAACAAATGCAAAAAGAACACCAATGCCAGTTATTGAGAGTCTTTATTGAATCACTCTTCTTAAAACTCGTGCTTGCACATGCCAAGCTCAATCTCTACCGGAAGTCAATTATTGACAGACTCCCCAGCCCTTTTTGTGTCGTGCTACATGGACATCACGCAGTTTGTTCCACGCACTTTTTGCATCTGTTTCGTGTTTTATATAAGTCAACTGGGAAACACTCACATTTAAATTTATACAGGGAAGCGCCTTTTTATTTTGCTTAACCGAACTTTCCGAATTTTTTTCGTACTGAATTTTACCGCACACAATGTCCCACAACTCATTATGAACTTTGTAAGGAACTAGATCACACTTTCATGAATTTATGTAAATATTGGACTTGCCAACTTAACAAATATTCAAATGGGCGAAAAATTTTCTATAGAAGGAATACTATTCAAAGAAGAAAAAAATATTCTATAAAAGGCTGACCTCTCAGTCAGGAATCGAGTCCAATTAAAAATTAAACCAGTCCGATATGGAATAATATTCAAATGGGGAAAAAATATTTTTAAAAAGGTAGGTCATTGAGTCAGGAATCGAGGCAAATTTAGATATTAACCAGTCCGAAATGGAATGCTATTCAAATAAGAAAAAAATATTCTATAAAAGGCTGACCTCTCAGTCAGGAATCGAGGTCAATTGAGAATTAAACCAGTCCGATATGGAATAATATTCAAATGGGGAAAAAATATTCTAAACAAGGTAGGCTATTGATAGTTCGATATGACATGCTTTTCAAATAATAAAAAAATATTCTATAAAAGGCTGACCTCTCAGTCAGGAATCGAGGCCAATTGAGAATAAAACCAGGCCAGTTGTAAGCAGAGGTTACAGTGGATATAATATTAAAGACCGGAGTTTCACGTGTGCACACGACCAACACTTTATTCGAAAAGCAAACATACAAAGAGAATCATTTTTATAATCTAGATCATACAATGATTGAATATAAAAGTACTTTCATGAACTTATGTAAATATTGGACTTGCCAACTTAGCACTTCTTCTCAAGTCAAACTGTTTACAAGCTCAAAATCATAATTTCTTATTTTAATAAACCTAGAAGTTTAACAAATCTTTCATGTTTTTCCTTTTGCAAGTTCTTCGTTAAAATATCAGATACATTATCATTTGTAAATACATAATTGATACGAATTATTTTTTCAAAATAAAACTTCTCTTATGTGATGATACATAATATCTATATGCTTTGTTCTTTTGTGATGTATAGGATTTTCTGCAATCTGCTGTGCACTCAAATTGTCTCCTAAAAATTGCACGGGCTTCGTCGAAGAATAATAGCAGATTTCTTCCAGTTGTCTTCGCAAATAGACTGCTTCCTTTGCCACTTTGGATAGAACAACATATTCTGCCTCTGTGCTACTGAGCGCTACTACATTTTGCTTTTTCGATTCCCAAGCAATAGCACGGCCTCCAAGGTAAAAGCAATATCCAGAATATGATTTTCTATCCAGGCTATCGTTTGCCCAGTCTGCATCTACATACGCATGCAGAGCCTCTCCATTGCTTCGGTATTGGAGCTTCAAATCAATTGTCCTTGACAAGTACCTTAGAGTATGTTTGGTTGCTGACTCGTCTTCCTGATGAGGGTCAGCATTACGTTGCGCCAACTTGTTAACTGAATGCATTATATCTGGACGGGTTGATATAGCCAAAAACGTAAGTGATCCAATAAGCGACTGGTACTCAGAAACATCTGCATTGCGGCACGTCTTGAAATCGCAAGAAACACGATAACCAGGAGCAAGTGGTGTAGACACTAAACGACACCCGTTCATATTGTATTTCTTCAGCAAACATCGTATATACTGCTTTTGTCCCAGAGAGATGGCTCCCAATTCGCCATCACGATCAATTTCCATTCCAAGGAAATGCTGCAATTCACCATTGTCTTGTATTGTCCAGCGCGGCAGAAAATTTTCTTCTTCTGATGACTGCGATTCGTTTTGACCTTGGGTGACTTCTTCTTCTTCTTGATCATCTTGGATGTTTGGACATTCGCTGCTTATCTCACCCTCTTCTTCTGTAGTCTGTTTAGCCTTATTGTTCTCGAAATCAAGAAGAAAACTCATTTTTGTGGGGGAGTTTTATTAACGGAGCTTTTGTCTCCTCCTCCAGGAATTTCACGTCACGACGCTCAATGATTTGTCTTGTCTTATTGTCAAACAGCCGATATGCCCTTGCAGTTAGGGAATACCCCACGAGCACGTACTCTTTACCCTTAGATCGAATTTTTTTGTGATGCAACTTATCTAGAGCGTACACAGGGCAACCAAATATGCGCAAATGTTTGACTGATGGCTTACGACCGTTCCACTTCTTAAAGGGGGTGATTCCGTAACGCCTGCGATGAAGATCGATTGCACAAATATGCTGCAGTTGCAATAGCCTCAGCCCACAAAGGCTCTTCTATAGTTGCATGAATCATCATAGCACGTGCCATTTCCACGAGGGTTCTATTTGCTCTTTCTGCAACTCCGTTTTGTTGAGGTGTGTATGGTACCGTAAGTTGTCTCTTTATATCACACTCTTTTGATAGTTCATCAAAATTCTTATTGACATACTCAGTACCATTGTCACTTCGAATTGCTTTTATTTTCTTTTGCATTTGACACTCTATCATGTTTTTATACCCTGTACCTAAAAAGGTACAAGGGTATATTAAGTTTGTGAAATGTATGTAACATAGAGAAGGAGACGTCGGAGACCCCCCAAAGTTACCTAAAGTATGATCAGGGTGACTAGAGAAATCAATCTAGCCATGTCCGTCTGTCTGTCTGTCTGTCCGTCTGTATGAACACCTCGTTCTCAGAGATGGTAAGGCCTAGAAAGTTCCGGTTTGTTGCTAATAATCATTTGTTCTGCAGGTTAGATCAAGTTTATTATATTTTTTTAATATCCGATTTAGGTTCGGAATAAAAAGTATAAAACTACAACAACCTCAAAAAAAGGAAAAAGGTTATAGGCCATAACTTTTTTGTTTGCCATCATATTATTACGAAAGCTTGCAGTTAGAAGTTCTTATATGTTCTCAATAAGGATGTGAAGTTTCGATCTGATCGGACGACTATATCATATAGCTCCCATAGGGCCGATCGAAGATGCAAAAATCGTTTTAACGTCATAATTTCTTTATCTTTTAAGATATTTTATTCAAATTAAGAAACAATGTGAACTTTAAAATACTCCGCAGCTGTGCACAGTTATAATAAATTTGGACATCTACATCATATAGCTTCCATAGGGCTAATCGGTCAAAAAATCCGATTTCTGTGCTTTTTTGTCAGAAAACGGGTTATTTATGAACCAATCGCAACCAAATTAAGCATAGGACAGTTTTTAGTATAAGTTTTGAATAACTCCAAATTTTATTGAAATCGGATGACTATATCATATAGCTTCCATAGGGCTAATCGGTCAAGAAATCCGATTTCTGTGCTTTTTTGTCAGAAAACGGGTTATTTTTAACCAATCGCAACCAAATTAAGCATAGGACAGTTTTTAGTATAAGTTTTGAATAACTCCAAATTTTATTGAAATCGGATGACTATATCATATAGCTTCCATAGGGCTAATCGGTCAAGAAATTCGATTTCTGTGCTGTTTTGTCAGAAATCGGGTTTTTTATGCACGAATCGCAGCCAAAAATACCATATGATAGTTCCTTTTGTAATAACCCAAAAAGCGAAGTTTTAATCTGATCGGAGTACCATAACATATAGTTTCCGTATGGCCTCTTGGAAGTGCAAAAATCGTTTTAACGTCGTAATTTCTTTGGTATTAAAAATATGTCTATTAAATTTGGGAATAAGTCGTGCTTTAGGACACCAATCAATTGTGCAAAATTTAATCGAAATCAGATGGTTTTTTTTATTATTTTGTCAGAAATACTGATTTACGCTCCCCACAGGTACAGGGTATCTCAAACTCGGCTGCGCCCGAGTTTAACGTTCCGAATTTTTAAATATTGTAACGAAAGTTTGTCCGTTTTGTTTTCTGGGACTTTCGCCACTGATGGCCGAGCGGTTATTTAGTTGTGGGGGAGTGCCCGCTGAGCGCGCCCGGTGAAACGATCCAACAAAACAAATGCAAAAAGAACACCAATGCCAGTTATTGAGAGTCTTTATTGAATCACTCTTCTTAAAACTCGTGCTTGCACATGCCAAGCTCAATCTCTACCGGAAGTCAATTATTGACAGACTCCCCAGCCCTTTTTGTGTCGTGCTACATGGACATCACGCAGTTTGTTCCACGCACTTTTTGCATCTGTTTCGCGTTTTATATAAGTCAACTGGGAAACACTCACATTTAAATTTATACAGGGAAGCGCCTTTTTATTTTGCTTAACCGAACTTTCCGAATTTTTTTCGTACTGAATTTTACCGCACACAATGTCCCACAACTCATTATGAACTTTGTAAGGAACTAGATCACACTTTCATGAATTTATGTAAATATTGGACTTGCCAACTTAACAAATATTCAAATGGGCGAAAAATTTTCTATAGAAGGAATACTATTCAAAGAAGAAAAAAATATTCTATAAAAGGCTGACCTCTCAGTCAGGAATCGAGTCCAATTAAAAATTAAACCAGTCCGATATGGAATAATATTCAAATGGGGAAAAAATATTTTTAAAAAGGTAGGTCATTGAGTCAGGAATCGAGGCAAATTTAGACATTAACCAGTCCGAAATGGAATGCTATTCAAATAAGAAAAAAATATTCTATAAAAGGCTGACCTCTCAGTCAGGAATCGAGGTCAATTGAGAATTAAACCAGTCCGATATGGAATAATATTCAAATGGGGAAAAAATATTCTAAACAAGGTAGGCTATTGATAGTTCGATATGACATGCTTTTCAAATAATAAAAAAATATTCTATAAAAGGCTGACCTCTCAGTCAGGAATCGAGGCCAATTGAGAATAAAACCAGGCCAGTTGTAAGCAGAGGTTACAGTGGATATAATATTAAAGACCGGAGTTTCACGTGTGCACACGACCAACACTTTATTCGAAAAGCAAACATACAAAGAGAATCATTTTTATAATCTAGATCATACAATGATTGAATATAAAAGTACTTTCATGAACTTATGTAAATATTGGACTTGCCAACTTAGCACTTCTTCTCAAGTCAAACTGTTTACAAGCTCAAAATCATAATTTCTTATTTTAATAAACCTAGAAGTTTAACAAATCTTTCATGTTTTTCCTTTTGCAAGTTCTTCGTTAAAATATCAGATACATTATCATTTGTAAATACATAATTGATACGAATTATTTTTTCAAAATAAAACTTCTCTTATGTGATGATACATAATATCTATATGCTTTGTTCTTTTGTGATGTATAGGATTTTCTGCAATCTGCTGTGCACTCAAATTGTCTCCTAAAAATTGCACGGGCTTCGTCGAAGAATAATAGCAGATTTCTTCCAGTTGTCTTCGCAAATAGACTGCTTCCTTTGCCACTTTGGATAGAACAACATATTCTGCCTCTGTGCTACTGAGCGCTACTACATTTTGCTTTTTCGATTCCCAAGCAATAGCACGGCCTCCAAGGTAAAAGCAATATCCAGAATATGATTTTCTATCCAGGCTATCGTTTGCCCAGTCTGCATCTACATACGCATGCAGAGCCTCTCCATTGCTTCGGTATTGGAGCTTCAAATCAATTGTCCTTGACAAGTACCTTAGAGTATGTTTGGTTGCTGACTCGTCTTCCTGATGAGGGTCAGCATTACGTTGCGCCAACTTGTTAACTGAATGCATTATATCTGGACGGGTTGATATAGCCAAAAACGTAAGTGATCCAATAAGCGACTGGTACTCAGAAACATCTGCATTGCGGCACGTCTTGAAATCGCAAGAAACACGATAACCAGGAGCAAGTGGTGTAGACACTAAACGACACCCGTTCATATTGTATTTCTTCAGCAAACATCGTATATACTGCTTTTGTCCCAGAGAGATGGCTCCCAATTCGCCATCACGATCAATTTCCATTCCAAGGAAATGCTGCAATTCACCATTGTCTTGTATTGTCCAGCGCGGCAGAAAATTTTCTTCTTCTGATGACTGCGATTCGTTTTGACCTTGGGTGACTTCTTCTTCTTCTTGATCATCTTGGATGTTTGGACATTCGCTGCTTATCTCACCCTCTTCTTCTGTAGTCTGTTTAGCCTTATTGTTCTCGAAATCAAGAATAAAAGAAGAAAACTCATTTTTGTGGGGGAGTTTTATTAACGGAGCTTTTGTCTCCTCCTCCAGGAATTTCACGTCACGACGCTCAATGATTTGTCTTGTCTTATTGTCAAACAGCCGATATGCCCTTGCAGTTAGGGAATACCCCACGAGCACGTACTCTTTACCCTTAGATCGAATTTTTTTGTGATGCAACTTATCTAGAGCGTACACAGGGCAACCAAATATGCGCAAATGTTTGACTGATGGCTTACGACCGTTCCACTTCTTAAAGGGGGTGATTCCGTAACGCCTGCGATGAAGATCGATTGCACAAATATGCTGCAGTTGCAATAGCCTCAGCCCACAAAGGCTCTTCTATAGTTGCATGAATCATCATAGCACGTGCCATTTCCACGAGGGTTCTATTTGCTCTTTCTGCAACTCCGTTTTGTTGAGGTGTGTATGGTACCGTAAGTTGTCTCTTTATATCACACTCTTTTGATAGTTCATCAAAATTCTTATTGACATACTCAGTACCATTGTCACTTCGAATTGCTTTTATTTTCTTTTGCATTTGACACTCTATCATGTTTTTATACCCTGTACCTAAAAAGGTACAAGGGTATATTAAGTTTGTGAAATGTATGTAACATAGAGAAGGAGACGTCGGAGACCCCCCAAAGTTACCTAAAGTATGATCAGGGTGACTAGAGAAATCAATCTAGCCATGTCCGTCTGTCTGTCTGTCTGTCCGTCTGTATGAACACCTCGTTCTCAGAGATGGTAAGGCCTAGAAAGTTCCGGTTTGTTGCTAATAATCATTTGTTCTGCAGGTTAGATCAAGTTTATTATATTTTTTTAATATCCGATTTAGGTTCGGAATAAAAAGTATAAAACTACAACAACCTCAAAAAAAGGAAAAAGGTTATAGGCCATAACTTTTTTGTTTGCCATCATATTATTACGAAAGCTTGCAGTTAGAAGTTCTTATATGTTCTCAATAAGGATGTGAAGTTTCGATCTGATCGGACGACTATATCATATAGCTCCCATAGGGCCGATCGAAGATGCAAAAATCGTTTTAACGTCATAATTTCTTTATCTTTTAAGATATTTTATTCAAATTAAGAAACAATGTGAACTTTAAAATACTCCGCAGCTGTGCACAGTTATAATAAATTTGGACATCTACATCATATAGCTTCCATAGGGCTAATCGGTCAAAAAATCCGATTTCTGTGCTTTTTTGTCAGAAAACGGGTTATTTATGAACCAATCGCAACCAAATTAAGCATAGGACAGTTTTTAGTATAAGTTTTGAATAACTCCAAATTTTATTGAAATCGGATGACTATATCATATAGCTTCCATAGGGCTAATCGGTCAAGAAATCCGATTTCTGTGCTTTTTTGTCAGAAAACGGGTTATTTTTAACCAATCGCAACCAAATTAAGCATAGGACAGTTTTTAGTATAAGTTTTGAATAACTCCAAATTTTATTGAAATCGGATGACTATATCATATAGCTTCCATAGGGCTAATCGGTCCAGAAATTCGATTTCTGTGCTGTTTTGTCAGAAATCGGGTTTTTTATGCACGAATCGCAGCCAAAAATACCATATGATAGTTCCTTTTGTAATAACCCAAAAAGCGAAGTTTTAATCTGATCGGAGTACCATAACATATAGTTTCCGTATGGCCTCTTGGAAGTGCAAAAATCGTTTTAACGTCGTAATTTCTTTGGTATTAAAAATATGTCTATTAAATTTGGGAATAAGTCGTGCTTTAGGACACCAATCAATTGTGCAAAATTTAATCGAAATCAGATGGTTTGTTTTATTATTTTGTCAGAAATACTGATTTACGCTCCCCACAGGTACAGGGTATCTCAAACTCGGCTGCGCCCGAGTTTAACGTTCCGAATTTTTAAATATTGTAACGAAAGTTTGTCCGTTTTGTTTTCTGGGACTTTCGCCACTGATGGCCGAGCGGTTATTTAGTTGTGGGGGAGTGCCCGCTGAGCGCGCCCGGTGAAACGATCCAACAAAACAAATGCAAAAAGAACACCAATGCCAGTTATTGAGAGTCTTTATTGAATCACTCTTCTTAAAACTCGTGCTTGCACATGCCAAGCTCAATCTCTACCGGAAGTCAATTATTGACAGACTCCCCAGCCCTTTTTGTGTCGTGAAAAAACACAAGCTGTTCCTTAATTCGGCTTTTAGCAACACTGAACCATCGTTTGCTTTAACCGTTGCGCTCTTGTCTTTAAAAACAACCACATGACCGAATAACAGTGCGTGAGACACAGAATAAAAATTCATGTGAAGTAATGGAATATATAAAACGTCTTTTAACTTTATTTCACATTGTTTCGACTTTATTGTAACGTCACCCTTGCCGAAAGATTCAATAAAATTGTCTGCCCCCAACATAACTGTTTCCCTTTTTTCAACGAATCTTACGAACAAATTTCACTGGAAACACATAAGTGTCGTCGCGCCACTATTGTTCTTTTTGGGGCAAGCGACTGTACTCAGTTTACCGGCGCCAGCGGTATACAATTTTTCTATGTCTACTGCGCAGTTATTGTCCAAGCGATCAGCTTCTGCTTATAATTTGACCTTGAGTGCTTCTAACTTAGGCAATTCATCTCTTGTCTCGATTGCCACCACGAAATGTTATTATTCTGCACTTAAGCTTGAAAGCAGAATGATAATTATTAACTCTTCTGTTAATGTAATGTTGACTTGATTCAATTTTTCCACTATTTCAGTAAACAAATTAACGTACTCTGTCATGTTGCCATTGATTGCCAATTTCAAACTTAACAGCTTTTTAAAAAGCGACACTTTATGAATTGGTCCTGTTGCTACATGGACATCACGCAGTTTGTTCCACGCACTTTTTGCATCTGTTTCGTGTTTTATATATGCCAACTGGGAAACACTCACATTTAAAATTATACAGGCAAGCGCCTTTTTATTTTGCTTAACCGAACTTTCCGAATTTTTTTCGTACTGAATTTTACCGCACACAATGTCCCACAACTCATTATGAACTTTGTAAGGAACTAGATCACACTTTCATGAATTTATGTAAATATTGGACTTGCCAACTTAACAAATATTCAAATGGGCGAAAAATTTTCTATAGAAGGCTGACCTGTGAGTCAGGAATCGAGGCCAATTCAGACATTAACCAGTCCGATATGGAATACTATTCAAAGAAGAAAAAAATATTCTATAAAAGGCTGACCTCTCAGTCAGGAATCGAGTCCAATTGAAAATTAAACCAGTCCGATATGGAATAATATTCAAATGGGGAAAAAATATTTTAAAAAAGGTAGGTCATTGAGTCAGGAATCGAGGCAAATTTAGACATTAACCAGTCCGAAATGGAATACTATTCAAATAAGAAAAAAATATTCTATAAAAGGCTGACCTCTCAGTCAGGAATCGAGGTCAATTGAGAATTAAACCAGTCCGATATGGAATAATATTCAAATGGGGGAAAAATATTCTAAACAAGGTAGGTCATTGATAGTTCGATATGACGTGCTATTCAACTAAGAAAAAAAAAATTCTATAAAAGGCTGACCTCTGGGTCAGGAATCGAGGCCAATTGAGAATTAAACTAGTCCGATATGTAATAATATTCAAATGGGGAAAAAATATTCTAAAAAAGGTAGGTCATTGAGTCAGGTATCAAGGACAATTGAGAATTAAACCAGTCCGATATGGAATAATATTCAAATGGGAAAAAAATATTCTAAACAAGGTAGGTCATTGATAGTTCGATATGACATGCTTTTCAAATAAGAAAAAAATATTCTATAAAAGGCTGACCTCTCAGTCAGGAATCGAGGCCAATTGAGAATAAAACCAGTCCAGTTGTAAGCAGAGGTTACAGTGGATATAATATTAAAGACCGGAGTTTCACGTGTGCACACGACCAACACTTTATTCGAAAAGCAAACATACAAAGAGAATCGTTTTTATAATCTAGATCATACAATGATTGAATATAAAAGTACTTTCATGAACTTATGTAAATATTGGACTTGCCAACTTAGCACTTCTTCTCAAGTCAAACTGTTTACAAGCTCAAAATCATAATTTCTTATTTTAATAAACCTAGAAGTTTAACAAATCTTTCATGTTTTTCCTTTTGCAAGTTCTTCGTTAAAATATCAGATACATTATCATTTGTAAATACATAATTGATACGAATTATTTTTTCAAATAAAACTTCTCTTATGTGATGATACATAATATCTATATGCTTTGTTCTTTTGTGATGTATAGGATTTTCTGCAATCTGCTGTGCACTCAAATTGTCTCCTAAAAATTGCACGGGCTTCGTCGAAGAATAATAGCAGATTTCTTCCAGTAGTCTTCGCAAATAGACTGCTTCCTTTGCCACTTTGGATAGAACAACATATTCTGCCTCTGTACTACTGAGCGCTACTACATTTTGCTTTTTCGATTCCCAAGCAATAGCACGGCCTCCAAGGTAAAAGCAATATCCAGAATATGATTTTCTATCCAGGCTATCGTTTGCCCAGTCTGCATCTACATACGCATGCAGAGCCTCTCCATTGCTTCGGTATTGGAGCTTCAAATCAATTGTCCTTGAAAAGTACCTTAGAGTATGTTTGGTTGCTGACTCGTCTTCCTGATGAGGGTCAGCATTACGTTGCGCCAACTTGTTAACTGAATGCATTATATCTGGACGGGTTGATATAGCCAAAAACGTAAGTGATCCAATAAGCGACTGGTACTCAGAAACATCTGCATTGCGGCACGTCTTGAAATCGCAAGAAACACGATAACCAGGAGCAAGTGGTATAGACACTAAACGACACCCGTTCATATTGTATTTCTTCAGCAAACATCGTATATACTGCTTTTGTCCCAGAGAGATGGCTCCCAATTCGCCATCACGAGCAATTTCCATTCCAAGGAAATGCTGCAATTCACCATTGTCTTGTATTGTCCAGCGCGGCAGAAAATTTTCTTCTTCTGATGACTGCGATTCGTTTTGACCTTGGGTGACTTCTTCTTCTTCTTGATCATCTTGGATGTTTGGACATTCGCTGCTTATCTCACCCTCTTCTTCTGTAGTCTGTTTAGCCTTATTGTTCTCGAAATCAAGAATAAAAGAAGAAAACTCATTTTTGTGGGGGAGTTTTATTAATGCAGCTTTTGTCTCCTCCTCCAGGAATTTCACGTCACGACGCTCAATGATTTGTCTTGTCTTATTGTCAAACAGCCGATATGCCCTTGCAGTTAGGGAATACCCCACGAGCACGTACTCTTTACCCTTAGATCGAATTTTTTGGGATGCAACTTATCTAGAGCGTACACAGGGCAACCAAATATGCGCAAATGTTTGACTGATGGCTTACGACCGCTCCACCTCTCAAAGGTGGTGATTCCGTTTAACGCCTACGATGAAGATCGATTGCACACATATGCTGCAGTTGCAATAGCCTCAGCCCACAAAGGCTCTTCTATAGTTGCATGAATCATCATAGCACGTGTCATTTCCACGAGGGTTCTATTTGCTCTTTCTGCAACACCGTTTTGTTGAGGTGTGTATGGTACCGTAAGTTGTCTCTTTATATCACACTTTTTTAATAGTTCATCAAAATTCTTATTGACATACTCAGTACCATTGTCACTTCGAATTGCTTTTATTTTCTTTTGCATTTGACACTCTATCATGTTTTTAAATATTGTAACGAAAGTTTGTCCCTCCTGTTTTCTGGGACTTTCGCCACTAATGGCCGAGCGGGGAAATTTGGGGGAAAGTATACAAGGTAAAGCTACTGACTGCGTTCAACTTGGTGGGCGCCAGTGTGATCCTTGTCCCTGCTTTTTTCAAGTCGACGCACTACCTCCACGTGGTTTTCCCTGGATTGTAACTTAGCATCCGTTGAGTTATAAACCAAAGTGCACGGCGGGATCCTAATCCTTAAATTAGGTTTTGGCGTTGGACTTGATATCCACCCAAGGAAAATATTACATCAGTGAAGAATGCAAGAGGAGCCTCGGATAGATACCTGAACAACGTTGACGACCACGGCAAATTCAAAAAGGATAAGGATAGTGGATACTCTCAGCAATTTAAAGGCTGACATTACGGCTATTCAGGAAATACGATGGAACGGAGTGGGATGCAAGAACCAAAGGAATTGTGACATATACTACAGCTGTCATACTGATAGGCACGAGCTTGGTTGTGGATTCGTCGTAGGAGCCAGGCTACGGAACCGAGTCTCACAGTTTACTCCCGTAAACGAGAGACTTGCGACGATCCGAGTAGCTGCCAAATTCTTTAACATCAGCTTTATCTGTGCGCATGCCCCAATGGAGGAGAAGGACGACGCCATCAAGGATGCCTTCTATACACAACTAGACCGAGTGTATAGCCGCTGCCCGTCGCATGACATTAAGATCCTAATCGGGGATTTTAATGCCAAAATCGGACGGGAACGCGTCTTTGGAGCAACCGTTGGACAGCACAGCCTACATGAGTCTACCTCGGAAAATGGGCTTAGGCTTATAGGTTTTGCTGCTGCGCACAATATGATAGCGAGTAGTACAAGATTCCGTCATCTCAACATCCACAAAGCCACCTGGCTGTCACCTGATCGTCTGACCTGCAACCAGATTGATCATGTTGTGATCGATGCAAGACATGCGTCTAGCATTCTTGATGTGAGATCGTGTCGGGGTCCTAACATCGACTCTGACCACTACCTTGTCGCAGCCAAGGTTCGCACACGATTGTGTGTCGCGAAAACCTCACACCAAGGTATGCCAAAAGAGCTTGACATCGGAAAGCTGCAGTCACAACAGCACAGGGATGCCTTCTCAACTCGACTCTCCGGCCGACTTGGCCAGCTCACTCCAACGCCTACAAATACTTCAGATATGTGGACGTACATATCTACCGCCATTAACACTTCTGCTGTGGAAACCCTTGGATTCCAATGTCCTCCAAAACGGAATCCATGGTATGATCAGGAGTGTCAGGATGCGACTGCTGCAAAGAACGCTGCATACAGGCGGACGCTGCAAGCAGGAGCTACACGAGTAGTGGTGAATATTTATAGGATGCAGAGAAGAGAGGAGAAGCGCCTTTTCAGGAGGAAGAAGCAGGAGATGGAAAGGCTTGAGTGTGAGAAGTTGGAGAACAGCAGGAGCAGGAATGATGCCCACGACTTTTACAGGAGGGTCAAACGCATGACTCAAGGGTATAAGTCTGGATCGCTTGCCTGCAGGAGTGATGATGGAAATCTTGTCACAGATGCAGAGACCGTACTGAGATTATGGAGGGACCACTTTGAAAGTCTTTTGGCTGGAGACAACCAAGAGTCCGATGAAAAATATCCACTAACCCCAATCAGAGAAGATGGTGTTGAAGTTCCCATCCCTAACTATACGGAAGTCGAAGTCGCCATAAAGCGACTTAAAAACAATAAAGCCGCGGGAGCGGACGGCTTACCGGCTGAATTGTTTAAGGCTGGAGGCGATGAGTTGGTAGGGTGCATGCACCAGCTCATTTGCAACGTATGGTCAGCGGAAAGTATGCCCAATGATTGGAGTCTCAGTATGATCTGCCCCATTCTGTAGAAGGGTGATGCAACACAACGCACCAACTATCGTGGCATCAGTCTTCTTCCCGTCGCATACAAAGTTCTCACGACCGTAATGTGTGAGAGACCTAAGCCATATGCTGAAGCATTGATTGGACCGTATCAATGCGGCTTTCGTCCTGGCCGGTCCACAGTCGACCAGATCTTCACATTACGTCAGATCCTGGAGAAAGCGTATGAGAATCAAATCGACACCTACCACCTGTTTGTTGATTTTAAAGCTGCTTTTGATAATCCAAGGCGAGGTTGCCTGTACACCACCATGTCTGAGCTTGGTATTCCTGCAAAGCTAGTACGGCTTTGTAGAATGACATTGAGCAACACCATCAGCTCTGTCAAGGAAAGGACCAGTCCGAAACCTTCAATACCAGGCGGAGTCTCAGACAAGGCGACTCGCTATCTTGTGTGCTCTTCAACCTGCTGATGGAGAGTGTCATAAGGAAAGCTGGAGTGCATCGGGTGGGCACAATATTGGGACAGAAATGTGTCCAGCTCCTTGGTTACGCTGATGATATCGATATTATTGGCCGTACCAAGCGTGATGTGACTGAGGCTTTTGGAGCAATTGAAAGAGAATCGGCTAAAGTTGGTCTAGCGGTGAATATGGGCAAAACAAAGTTTATGGTGTGCAGTAACAGAGAGTCGCGGCGTCTTGATTCTCATCTTACTGCTGGAGACTATGACTTTGAGTTGGTCAAGGACTTTGTCTATTTAGGAACTGCAGTGACCAGCAACAACGATGTCAGCCTGGAGATCAAACGAAGGATCACGCTTGCCAACAGGAGTTACTTTGGGCTCAGTAGGCAAATGAACAGCAGAGCCCTCTCTCGAAAGTCGAAGCTAACCCTTTACAAAGCACTCATCATCCCAGTGCTTCTATATGGTGCGGAAGCCTGGACAGTGACGCAGTCAGATGCAGCTGCTCTTGGTGTCTTCGAGAGAAAAATCCTTCGCAAGATCTTTGGACCTGTTTGCGTTGGCGAAACCTATCGCATTAGGTGGAATGACGAGCTGTATGAGCTATACGGCGATGTGGACATAGTCAAGCGAATCAATATTCAGCGACTTCGCTGGCTTGGTCACATCGCTCGTATAGAGGCAACAACTCCAGCTCGATCAGTCTTCGATGCGGTAGTTGGCGGGCAACGTAGAAAAGGAAGGCCACGCGCACGTTGGAGGGAGCAGATGGACGCAGTTCTGGCGACGCTTGGTGTCACCAACTGGCGCAGTCGCGCACAGGACAGAGAGGCGTGGAGGCAAATCGAGCATCAGGCTCTACCCCGTTAGGGGTGTTTATGCCATATATATATATATATATATGGCCGAGCGGTTATTTAGTTGTGGGGGAGTGCCCGCTGAGCGCGCCCGGTGCCGCGATCCAACAAAACAAATGCAAAAAGAACACCAATGCCAGTTATTGAGAGTCTTTATTGAATCACTCTTCTTAAAACTCGTGCTTGCACATGCCAAGCTCAATCTCTACCGGAAGTCAATTATTGACAAACTCCCCAGCCCTTCTTGTGCCGTGAAAAAACACAAGTTGTTCCTTAATTCGACTTTTAGCAACACTGAACCATCGTTTGTTTTAACCGTTGCGCTCTTGTCTTTGAAAACAACCACATGACCGAATAACAGTGCTTTAGACACGGAATAAAAATTCATGTGAAGTAATGGAATATATAAAACGTCTTTTAACTTTATTTCACATTGTTTCGACTTTATTGTAACGTCACCCTTGCCGAAAGATTCAATAAAATTGTCTGCCCCCAACATAACTGTTCCCCTTTTTTTAACGAATCTTACGAACAAATGTCGCTCGAAACACATAAGTGTCGTCGCGCCACTGTTGTTCTTTTTTGGGCAAGCGACTGTACTGAGTTTACCGGCACCAGCGGTATAAAATTTTTCTATGTCTACTGCGCAGTTATTGTCCATGCGATCAGCTTCTGCTTATAATTTAAGCTTGAGTGCTTCTAACTTAGGCAATTCATCTCTTGTCTCGATTGCCATCACGAAATGTTCATATTCTGCACTTAAGCTTGAAAGCAGAATGATAATTATTAACTCTTCTGTTAATGCAATGTTGATGTTACGCTAACAATATTTTTTGTTAGCTTTTATGCGAATATTATCGCTCGAAAGTTTCACGAATAAAAAAGTCACAATACGGTTTGAGTTATACACAGGGGTTTTAATTTGTTGATTATTAATATTGTACAAAATATTACCGACACGGCCGATTAATATTAAAAACTTGACAATGAATTTAAGCGAAATTTGCGAGATAAAACAAAGTGCGGCACGGCCGGCTTAAGCGAGAAATTACCAATAAGAAGGAAAGACTGATGCAGAAGGCAATAAGAATACAATGAATTAGAACTAGATCGGAACTTAATTAAGACAAGCTAGATAAGCTTTTATATTGGGCGCCAAATTCAAATGCGCCGCATAACCAAACATACTCCCCCCGTTGGAAGTCACGGGCTTTCAACATCATCTTTTGGAAGCAGGCACAACTTAGTTACAGCTCTGGCAGTCGTCCCCGCCGCAGTCTTCAACTCAGCTACTCTAGTGACACCATCACCTCCAGCTATTAATTTTGAAACTCGTGTGGTATGCGTACATAGCGAGTGTCTACTGTACTAAAGTACAATGACATTAATCAATCAAAAATAACTGCAAACACATTGGCAGTACTAACGTAAACAATTATGTTCAAGTGCAAGTGTAATATGATCACCCACTTATAAGCCACACTGAAACTGTGTGTGGTAACCAAACACTTACGTAAAAATGTACGCATGTCATGCTCTCTCAACATTTAATTTGAATTCTCTTTATACATAATACAATACATATTTACAACATATGTATACATAATGCAGCCGTTTCTCTGCTGGCTTCACCAAGCAACCAAGGCGCATTATTAGCCTAAGTACACTTATGTAAAAGACCTTTGAGATCATTATCAAAAAGGCAACTAAAGAATAAAGTTGAAATAAACCGGAGCTCTAGCTCCTAAGGCAAAAAGAAATAATTTGGACTTATTACTTCAACATGGAACCTTACTATACTCGAGCTAAGGGCCATTTCAATGGGGGTAGATTTTCATTTTTGACCAGTACGATGTCACCAAGTTGTAGTCCGGGAGAGTGTCGTTGCCATTTTGAGCGTTGCTGCAGCAAGGTCAAATATTCTTCGCGCCATCGCGCCCAAAATGTCTGCTGCAGATAAGCCACACGTTGCCAGCGATCGAGACGATTGTAATTCAGTTTGCTGATGTCAGGCTCGAAGAAGGTTGGCAAAGGAGCTGTACAAAGAAAATGAGCTGGAGTGAGCACATCTAGGTCGTCAGGGTTTTCTGAAAGTGGTAACAATGGCCGTGAGTTAATATTCGCTGATATATGACAGACAAGAGTTCGGAATTCATCAAACTCTAGGAGGGAGTTGCCAACAGAACGGTAAAAATTATGTTTTGACTGCAGCTTCCCATAAGCCGCCAAAATGAGGAGAACGTGGGGGAATGAAGCGCCAGTCGATTCCATCAGCCACACAAAATTCTCGAACAGACTTCAAATGTTCGCTGCTAAGGAACAAACGCTTAAGATCTCCTAATTCATTTTTAGCTCCAACAAAGTTTGTAGCATTGTCCGACCATATCTGCTTCGGACGCCCTCGGGTCAGAATAAAACGCTGAAGTGCACTGAGGAAGGTTGCTGTGGACAGATCCTGCACCAGCTCGAGATGCACAGCCTTGGTAGCAAAGCAGATGATGAGGCTGACATAGCATTTGTCTGGAGGCCGAGTGCGCACTCCACTTTTATAAAAGAACGGGCCGCAATAGTCCACACCTGTCACCATGAATGCATGTAAAGATTCCAAACGTTCCTTTGGCAGATCAGCCTGATTTGTTGAACATAATGTGGTTTAGCTCTGAAACATCGAACACATTTACTGGTGACGCTTGCGACAGTTTTGCGCCCACCAAAAGGCCAGTATTGATGGCGTATCAGAGCAAGTAGAGATCGTGGTCCTGTGTGTAGATTCTTGATAAGAAAATGCATTATTAATGCTCGTGTGATGGGATGCTGTCTAGGCATGATGATAGGATGACGTGCGTCGAAATCGAGGTTTGAGTTTTGCAACCTTCCACCAACTCTTAACAATCCGAAGTCATCCAAGAATGGTGCCAAAGATGAATGAGAACTGGAGGCGGCAATTTGCTTTTTGTTAATCAAGCACTTGTAATCATCCCAGAGGTGAGCCCTTTGAACCGATGGAATCAGCAACCTAGAACCAAATTGTACATCTAGCAAAGAAAGTCCAGAGCTTCGGATACGTCGAATAAACTTGGCCACATATCCAAAAACACGCTCAAGCTTTGAAAAGGAGTTGAGGAATTTACAG
The DNA here is from genome assembly GCA_037075145.1 of Scaptodrosophila latifasciaeformis. Lineage (NCBI taxonomy): Eukaryota > Metazoa > Arthropoda > Insecta > Diptera > Drosophilidae > Scaptodrosophila > Scaptodrosophila latifasciaeformis. The sequence continues at coordinate 7,955 of JBAMCM010000243.1, read as the reverse complement.
CCACTCGTTAGATCAATATGGGGCGACACGGCTAAGAGAACTGTTTTGCGAAGTTCAAGGAGTGGTACATCAGGTGAACGAGTTGTAGGCCATTCAGATTGGGGTTTCTGAAGAATGTCTGGACCGTGTAGCCACAAATCGGAACTGCAGATTTCATCAGGAAAGACTCCCCTCGATAATGCATCAGCGGGATTCATTGCCGTTGGAATATGATGCCATTCCATGTCAGCAGTTTGTTCCTGTATGGCTGACACTCTATTAGCAACGAAGACATTGAATCTCGATGGCTCGCTGCGTATCCATGCCAGGGCTACCGACGAATCAGTCCAGCAATAAAAACGGCCTGCAAATAAGTTCATTTGAAAAATCTCATTCATCAATTTGGAAAGCAAAGCAGCTCCGCACAATTCCAATTTAGGGACGGTCTGAGTTTTTACAGGTGCAACTTTCGATTTAGAGCAAAGTAGTTGTGACTGAGACTTCTCCTTGCACACGACATAAATACATGCTCCATACGCTTTTATACTGGCATCGCAAAATCCATGCACCTCACAAGTGCTATCAGGAAGGAGAACTAGTCGAGTGAAATTAAAACGCTGAGAACTGTATATTTTGTTACAAAAGGTATCCCACGCTGTGTTGAGGTGTTCCGGCAAGCTTTCATCCCAATTTAAGTTCTCAGCCCATAATTGTTGCAGAAATATTTTGGCCTTTGCGATTACTGGCCCAATCAATCCAAGAGGATCATAGCATCTTGCTATGGTCGATAAAACGGAGCGCTTTGATGGTTTTGATGACAAACCTTTAGGGGTGAATGAAAATATTAGTTTGTCGGCTGAAGGATCCCATGCGAGGCCAAGAGTTTTTGTGAAATCACTTCCATCATCAAATTTCAGAAACTTTTCTTTATCGCAATGTGGAATATCATGCAAAACGGTCGGATCATTTGAGCACCATTTTCTGAGGTTAAAATGGCCTCTTGCTAACAAGCCAGTCGTTTGATGCATTATATTTCTGACTTCGTTCGCCGATTTTCCACCAGTGATGAGATCGTCAACGTAAAAATCAGTTAGCAAGGTTTCAGCACCTAATGGAAAAGTTGATTGCTCATCAAATGCCAACTGATGCATAGCACGAAGAAGCAGGCTTGGTTCCATATGTGACAGTATCCAGTTTGTAGACTTGAATTTCTTGCAGAGGATTAGCTCTCCATAATATGCACTGGAAGTAGCTATCTGGCTCAGCCACCCTGACGCACCGATACATTTTACAAATGTCTGCAGTCAGCGCCACAGGGAATGTACGAAATCTGAGCAAGGTATTAAAGAGTTTCGCCTGAATTGTAGGACCGGCCATAAGAACGTTATTTAACGAAAATCCGGATGAGTTTGCCGCAGAGCCGTCAAACACAACTCGAAGCTTGGTTGTTGAACTGTCCTCTTTAAGGACACAATGATGAAGCAAAAAAATATCGACATCGATTTAAAGATTCGGAAGCTACAGCTGACATATGATTTAATTCAGCATATTCCTTGACGAAGGCAGAGTACTGAGATTTCAAGTCTGGCTGGCGCTCTAATTTGCGTTCTAGACTTAAGAATCGACGGTATGCTGATTGTTAAGAATTTGCCAGTAAGCACGAATTTTGCTTTAAAGGCAATCGAACAGAATATTCCCCCGAAGACAATCGATTGAACGTTTCCTTGAAGTGAGCTTCGCAATCCTATTCCTCTTTTGTAAAACTAACAATACCTTCATTACGGTTCTCAATTTCCCAGAAACGTCGGATCAAATTATCCATTTGTGAGTCAGAATGGAGAGCGGATGCAGTCCTGGCGATGTGAGTCCGAGGCTTTTGAGTCCGTTCACCACCTCCAGAAACAATCCAACCTAATCTGGTTTTTTGCAACACTGGCAAACCAGGCGCAAGTTTTATTTGACCCACGCACAGTAGTTCATAGAACACACTCACTCCTAATAATAGGTCTATGCGCTGGGGCTTGAAGAAATCAGGGTTGGCTAGTTGAATATTGGCAGGAATTTTCCAGAATGTCGTATCCAATGTATAACTAGGTTGCCAACCTGTTATACTTGGCGTAATCACAGCTTCAAGAGTGACTTGGTAATCGGAGACTTGCGATTTTAGATAGAGGCAGACAGATTGCCCATTTGTGTGTACAACATTATCGCCAAGGCCTGACACAGTTGAATTTGATTTGTTTCGATTCAAATTTAATATATGTGCAAATCGAGAAGTTATTAAATAAACTTGAGAACCATTATCCAAAAGTGCACGACATGGAACGAATGATCCTGAACGGGACTTGATCAAAATAACAGCAGTAGCTAGAAGCGCAAAATCAGGCTCTAAATTCTGGGCAACAAGAGAGGTGGATGAGGGAAGTGTTGATGCAGCAGCTTCAGAGGTTAAAATGAATGAATGCTGAGAATTCGAAAGACCTTGAAGATTCGATGAATTTGAGTCTAAATGAAGTAGACTGTGATGCTTGACACCACATATGCGGCATGTACTTGATGTACAAGCTCGAAGTTGATGGCCTGGCTTTAAGCAGTTGAGGCACAAGCTCATCCTTTTTGCTTCTTTAAGCCGAAGAGAAGGTGAAAGATTGCTAAATCTGGAGCATGTGTAAATTGAGTGAGCAGACTCATTACAAAATATACAACCAAGTTGCCTAGCAGCGACATATGATTTATTAGTGTTATTTTTTATAGTCTTTCCCACCTGAAAGCTAGGCACGTAGGTTGCCGTGGCTTGTTCAATATTCTCCAATTTTCGACAGCGGTTTTCCAAAAAATCTGTGAACTGCCTACATGTGGGTATTGTTCCTGCACCCATAGTCTCCTCCCAACATGCTTGTGTTGTGGCATCTAATTTTTGTAGTAGCATGTGAACTACCATGCACCCAGAGGCTTCTTCTGCACTTCCAAGTGTTAACAGTGCTCGCATATGTGCATTGAGTCCATCGGAGAACTGACGCAGTCTTGTTGCGGAAGAAATATCCACTCTCTTGAGCCCCAGAATTTTAGAAATGTGTGCCTGGAAAACTAAGCGTTTATTATTGAATCGTTTATCAAGTAGATCCAACGCCACAGCATAGTTGGCACTGGAAATCTCTAGCGCTCGGATTGTGTCTAATGCCGAGCCCTGGAGACACGATTTTAAATGTTGGAACTTCTCTATGTTTGTTATGTCCGAATCCTTGTCAATGATGGTAGAAAACATTGACATAAAATCGGCGTACTCCGTGTATCCTCCATCGAAGGTTGGCAACTTAAGCTCTGCCAACCGAGACTTATTTGCCACAAGAAATGTTGGTTGCTCAGACACAGCATCCTCAGCATCCTGCCGAAATGTTGAACTAGCTGGCATATGCGTCTGCCGCTTCAAGATTTCCGTTTGCACGCGCGACTCTACCAAAACAAGCAACTCATCAAAGTCATTTCGAAGTACACTGCCGATTTCTCCGAAGTCAAGTTCTTCTAGCGCGTCATGCACAACTTTGAACGATTGGTGCGTTTGCTCAATTAGTTTGAGGCGCACCACAAGATCACCGTCGGTAAAAGTTTTTAAATTGTCAGTCGATAATTTTGCATTAATTTTACCCGCAGACTCAAAAATAGCTTGAGCCTTTTTCTTTAAAAAGAACATCCTGTTTTTGGTCGCACTATCACCGTTAATAGACATGGTTCAATGCACTGTTCGAAGAAACGAAATAGAGAGTAACTAAAAACAGTTGGGCACCGTATGATCAAAAATAGCGCGCGCGACAACAAAAACAAAATTGCAATGCGTTTATGTGTGTATGTATGTATGTATGCGCTTTGGACGTTTGCTTTGCATATACAGTAAAACCAAATTTTGCCTTTTAACTTTATATCACGCACTTTATATTTGAATTCATCCCCCTTTATCACGTCGGGGTCACCAAGAATGTTGCGCTAACAATATTTTTTGTTAGCTTTTATGCGAATATTATCGCTCGAAAGTTTCAGGAATAAAAAAAGTTACAATACGGTTTGAGTTATACACAGGGGTTTTAATTTGTTGATTATTAATATTGTACAAAATATTACCGACACGGCCGATTAATATTAAAAACTTGACAATGAATTTAAGCGAAATTTGCGAGATAAAACAAAGTGCGGCACGGCCGGCTTAAGCGAGAAATTACCAATAAGAAGGAAAGAATAATGCAGAAGGCAATAAGAATACAATGAATTAGAACTAGATCGGAACTTAATTAAGACAAGCTAGATAAGCTTTTAGATTGGGCGCCAAATTCAAATAAGCCGCATAGCCAAACAGTTGGCTTGATTCAATTTTTCCACTATTTCAGTAAACAAATTAACGTACTCTGTCATGTTGCCATTGATTGCCAATTTCAAACTTAACAGCTTTTTAAAAAGCGACACTTTATGAATTGGTCCTGTTGCTACATGGACATCACGCAGTTTGTTCCACGCACTTTTTGCATCTGTTTCGTGTTTTATATATGCCAACTGGGAAACACTCACATTTAAAATTATACAGGCAAGCGCCTTTTTATTTTGCTTAACCGAACTTTCCGAATTTTTTTCGTACTGAATTTTACCGCACACAATGTCCCACAACTCATTATGAACTTTGTAAGGAACTAGATCACACTTTCATGAATTTATGTAAATATTGGACTTGCCAACTTAACAAATATTCAAATGGGCGAAAAATTTTCTATAGAAGGCTGACCTGTGAGTCAGGAATCGAGGCCAATTCAGACATTAACCAGTCCGATATGGAATACTATTCAAATAAGAAAAAAATATTCTATAAAAGGCTGACCTCTAAGTCAGGAATCGAGGTCAATTGAGAATTAAACCAGTCCGATATGGAATAATATTCAAATGGGAAAAAAATATTCTAAACAAGGTAGGTCATTGATAGTTCGATATGACGTGCTATTCAACTAAGAAAAAAAAAATTCTATAAAAGGCTGACCTCTGGGTCAGGAATCGAGGCCAATTGAGAATTAAACTAGTCCGATATGTAATAATATTCAAATGGGGAAAAAATATTCTAAAAAAGGTAGGTCATTGAGTCAGGTATCAAGGACAATTGAGAATTAAACCAGTCCGATATGGAATAATATTCAAATGGGAAAAAAATATTCTAAACAAGGTAGGTCATTGATAGTTCGATATGACATGCTATTCAAATAAGAAAAAAATATTCTATAAAAGGCTGACCTCTCAGTCAGGAATCGAGGCCAATTGAGAATAAAACTAGTCCAGTTAAAAGCAGAGGTTGCAGTGGATATAATAATAAGCCTAGAAGTTTAACAAATCTTTCATGTTTTTCCTTTTGCAAGTTCTTCGTTAAATTATCAGGTACATTATCATTTGTCAGTCTTAATCAAGCTCGCTTAAAAACACAGACGTATAGCGCAAGCCACACTTTATTTCGCAAAAACCTTTTCGCAAAGTACATCGCAAACAAAACTCAATCAAAAATAGCCACAGTGCAAGATTATCGAATCAGATAAGAAATAACGAACATAGTCACACTCTTCAGACTAACCAAACCAATCCAACAACAACCATGAGTGATCCACCCGATAGAGACAAAATAGAAAGCTCTGCTTCTCGATAGACAATAACAAGCAACTGAACAATAACTCACCCGGCCCTAAATACCTAGTAATGGCACGAACAAACACCAACGACTCCTTCGAAAACACAAATCCATGGTTGATCAAAAAAGTCATAGACAATGTCTGTTGTGGTGAAGTTGAGAAATGTGACTCTCTCCCCAATGGCACAAAACTAATCAAAACAAAAACCCTCATACAGGCACAAAAATTAATAAAACTTACATCACTTGACAATATCATCAAAGTAACCGTCTCCGAGCACAGTTCTCTCAACGTTTCTGTTTTGAGGAGGGCATTGATTTATGCCACCTAGTTCACGTTGCGAAGGGTATGACGCGAAATTGTTCTTTATAAAAAAAACCAAACACTAAATTAAGAGGACAGAGTTTGTTGTTTGGACTTCACTTGTTTTTAATATTTTATTGGTTTATAATTAATTATTAATTGCGCGACAGCGGCTAGCGATTAGTGCGAACGAAAGCTTAGCGAAGACTAGTTAAAAAGGAATGAGTTTACATGCGTGTACATAAGAAGTTTTACAGAGTGAATATTAGCATAAAACAGATTTAGTGATAATAAACACAATGAGCAAGTAAGAACAATTGGCGGGAGAATTTACGTTATATTTGAATTTGATATTTGAATTTGAATTTTTAAGATAGGTATTAGGTTTGAACATTATTTATGTTTTGTTTATTGTATATGTTGTTGCATTGTTTGTGGAGGCTTTGATCTGCTCCCGACAGTTACAATAGGTGTTATTTACTCTAACGCCCTTCGCTCAATCCCCGAGGAAAGAACTTGAAAACCAAAATGTAATAGACTCCCGAAAAATCATGAAACAAGCTCAAGAAACCCAAACTGAAACCGGTCTGATTATATTGACCTTCAACACACTTGCTAACGCAAGTTCGCTAATTCATACCGAACCCTAGAAGATGCCGCAACTGTGGACGACTGGGACATCTGCCACAATACTGTAAAAATCCCAAAACTTGCTCTTACTGTGGATCAATAGAGCACGACAATGAAGACAAAACCAAACCTTGCAAATCGCCAAGCAGCTGCGTCAGCTGCAAGGACTCCAAAGTATTAGACTATTCTCACAGCATCTTGGACCGAAACTGCCCAACATATCGCAAATACAAGGAAATCCTAACGATTAAAATAATTGAAAAAACGAACTTCAAATCAGCCCGCTTTATTTACGACCAACGACATCAACTTACCAACACCTTTTCGTCAATCACAAAAAGCAATACCACCTCTAAAATTACTGAAATCAAGCCCCATCCAGTAGCAATCGGATCAACACCCAACTACAGCGATCTCACCACTTTCTCATCATCATTATCACCAACTAGCAGCTCAGCAACCTTAACACCACCGCCAACACTCATTGACCCCAAAATCAAACTGTTTCCAAAGAACTCACCTTCTTTAAAAACAAGTCTAAAAGCTAAGCCCAATACCATAACCAAAGCCACCAGAAGAAAGCCAGCTAAAACTACAGACCTCGACTCGGAGGAAATGGAACCCTAATATAAAATAAAGTATGTACCTATGTCAAGGTGAAGTGACGAGGAGGTATCGAAGATGAGCCCTCGGGACGGCTGAATCATTGCGGTCTCCGGCCCCATAATGATCGACCGACTCAGGGCTTACTTATCTTCAACCCTCTTCGTCCCCTCACCTTCATCTATAAGAAATACACTTGGGCAATGCTAGGGGTAGCTGGACCCTTTAGCTTGCCCCAATACATAACTGATTAACACCACAGACAAAAAAAATAAAAAAACATCTCTTATCGTTTTCCCCTCCCATAAGCAACCATGCCTTTAACCCTAATCCAATGGAATATTAACAGATATATCAACAACTACGATCAGTTGAAAATCCTCATTAAAAAACATTCTCCCAAAATAATTAGTATACAAGAAACAAATTTACAAGACACCCACAAGTTCCCCACTCCAATAAATTATACAATATACCTTAAAAACCACCCATTTAAAGCCTCCGGAGGTTCAGCCATACTTATCCACAAATCCATATAACAACAGCACTTCCCGCTTAACAGCGACCTAAACTCGGTAGCAGCAATTATCCACTCAAAATTAAAGTTCATTATAATATCAACATACATACCCCCAAGCCAACCCTTCAACTTCAGAAAACTCGATAGCACGTACAATAATCTCCCACATCCTGTTCTAATAACGGGAGATTTTAACAGCTGGCACAAAAGCTGGGGATCCTCACTCAACAACAAGCGAGGAAACACCATATTCAAATTCCTAATAAAAT